>CAJQUW010007129.1:0-348150 GCA_907163375.1 Prostheceraeus crozeri | reverse complement strand
TGAGTTGAAGGAGAAATCTAAATCCACCAAGTCTATCAGCTTTGACTCTGATGACATTGTAAATGAGTTAGAGCAACGGATGAATCGACGATCGAATGTGGTTATATCTGGATTAGCAGAGAACCAAAGTGGATCTGTCGACGAGCGGAAGCAAAGCGATGAAACGAAAGTTAAAGACATTTTTCGCGAGCTCGGCAACCATTCTGCAGTTGTGCTCTCTGTAGCAAGAATCGGGAAGCCTAGTTCCAAAAGATCAAGACTTGTGCGGGTGACTTTGTCTGACTCTGAAATGAAAATGTCGATTTTGAAAAATTCTAAGTCCCTCAGAAGTTCGAACTCATATCGTCACATATTTTTAAATAATGACCTGACATTTAAACAAAGGGAGGAACAAAAGGCTCTTCGTGACGAATTGAAAACCAGAAGAGGAAATGGGGAAGACGTCGTCATCTACAAAAACAAAATTACAAGGAAAGATGATATCAAGAATTTTCAATAAATTGTTTTTCATGTTGTGTACCCCCCTATATCCTTTTATCCAACATACAATCCCTACGTCCAAAGCACGACGAATTGTGTGTAATTTCTTCCACTAGAATACCCGATGTTATTGCCCTCTGTGAAACCTGGTTACATGAAAATATTTCTGATGACGAGCTAATAATTCCAGGATACAGTCTTCATAGACAAGACAGACATGATGGCAGAAGAGGCGGTGGCGTTTGTGCTTACGTACGAAACAACATTCCTCATACTGTTGAACCTTCAGTTGATAATCTGGATTTTATTGAATGTCTTTGTATAAAGTTTAATTCAATAAGTATTGCTTTACTGGTCATATACATTCCTCCGAATTTGAATAGCTCCAATTATCAGCAAGTGAATGATTTTATCATCTATGTTTGCGATTCATTGTCATCTTTTGAACTCATGATTGTTGGAGACCTAAATAGATTCCCTACAAACTGTATTGAGGGAAGTTTGAATCTTAAGCAAGTAGTCAACTGTCCTACACGGAAAGGTAATATTCTTGATAAAATCCTTCTGTCTGACCCTGTCCTTTCATCCTACTATTGTAAAGCATGTCCTGTATGTCTCAACTCCCCTATCAAAGTAGGACCCCCAATTGGAGGTTCTGATCACGGTACTGTTACGTTGAGACCTTGCAATAATGTCATGCAGAAAGCTAAGGAAAAGTTTTATTTTGCTAAAGTCTATGATTTTCGTGATAGTCATGTTGCCAAATTTTGTCATTCATTAGATGCCTTTCCTTGGCAAAGATTCTATGGAATGGATGTTCCCTTCAAAGAAAAATGTAATATTTTTTACAGCATTTTGCACAATGCTATGGAAAACATCCCACAACAAACTGTAAGAATGTCCGGTCGAGAGAAACCATGGATCACACCTAGATTGAAAATGATGATAAACCTCCGCTATGATGCCTACAGGAAAGGCAATTTTGATTTGTATTATCACTATAAAGAGAAAGTCACAAGCGAAATGAAGTGCGCAAAAAGGAAATGGATTGAAAGCCTAAACGGTAAACCAAATGGATTATGGAAAGTACTCAGTGCAACGAATAATATCAAATCAAATAGTCTTTCAATTTCAAATGATGCAGCAGAGACTATCAATGCTAGTTTTGCATCGAACTTCTCCCCTCCTCCTAACTGGCCTGATATTTTGCGAGGAGTTGAAGAAAAGGCTGAAGCAAAGGAATGGAAAACTGATATCTCTGTTGAAAGAACCTATGCCTTACTCCAAAAATTGAAAGCAAACCAGTCCTCCGGTAGTGATGACATCCCGCCATTCCTAGTAAAAGCTGCCTGTGATGTCTTGGCTGCTCCGCTCACCCATCTTATCGCCCTATCCTTCGAATCCAAGTCAGTGCCCGATGCCTGGAAAATTGCTAGAGTAAATCCAATCCCCAAAAAGAAACATAATGACTTCCGGCCTATATCGGTCTTACCTGCATTCTCAAAAGTCCTCGAACAATATGTAATTGATTCGATCAAGCCATCTCTCATTGACGCATACGGTACCGACCAATTTGGTTTTAGACCGTCCTACTCAACGCTTCACGCAAACATCCGCATTCACGACTTCACAACATTATCATTGGACGAGTTGTATTGTACTGGTGTCGCTTTACTTTCATTCGACATGTCCAAAGCATTTGACCGTCTTAATCATGGGAGTCTTATCAGCTCCTTAATCGAGGCTGATCTTCCCAAGGATTTTATTTTATGGTGCAGTGATCTTCTCGTGAACCGGCATCAATATGTGAAGCTAGGACATTGTACGAGCTCTACCACCCCAGTTACTTCAGGTATTCCGCAAGGAGGAAAACTTTCTCCCTTTCTTTTCTGCACCCATATGAGATCATTCAAAGCTCTACACCCACATGCCTTGACTTCTAAATATGCTGACGACATTGTGATTGTTCTACCTGCCTTCCGTTCAATTGATATCGAACTCCAAATTCGAGACGAGATCAATCATTTAAAAGACTGGTGTAACTCACATGGACTAGTACTAAATTGTGAAAAAACCCAATGCATGTTTATCGCTAAAAGTCAGAATTCTTTAGTGCCTCGTGATATTCATTTTGTAAATTGTATAAAGATTCTTGGAGTCATTTATGACTCAAATCTATCTTGGAATACTTTTGTAGACAATTTATGCAAACGTGCCAACCAGCGTCTTTATGTCATAAAGCGATTAAAACAATGCCTTTCTGTGTCCCAACTCATTCAGATTTATATTGCTACTGTCCTTTCAACGCTGGAATACAATGCTGCCCTCCTCGTTGGACTGAACCAGCTTAATGTTGAAAAATTGGAAAAGGTTCGGCGACGTTCTCACAAAATTATTTGCGGACCAAAGTGCAGTTGTGATAGCTTCACCCCCCTATCCCTAAGAAGGGAAAGATCTGCCCTAACAGTTTTCAGAAAAATGTTAGAACCAAAACATTTATTGCATAAAATCATGCCCCCCAAACTTTCAAGATCCCGACATTCCCTCGCTGTCTCTATCCCCTTTTCAAGAACCCAACAACGCCAATTGTCTTTTATTCCCAGATGCTCTATTTTGCATAACCTAGCAGAAATATGCTAACTAATGTATTTCCTACAGCTACTGTGCATGTCTTCTGTATACTGTACAAGCCCTGTAATTTTCATCTGTGTATCTGCAATGCATGATTTCCATTTCAAATGAATAAACACATACTACTACTACTACTAAACGATAATGATAAAGAGCATGAAATCAAATAGAAGATACTTCAACAATCAACACCCTACAAATGTGGAACGAGACGTTGCTATCTATGCACAGCAGAAAAATATCATATCTTGATGTATAGAGGCCAAAATCTTTTGAACAAAAAGTCAGAAATTATTTCTACATGCCGACACAGGCGAAAATATATCTTGGCCAATGTAAAATAGCTTTCATAAGGTTGTTCATGTCTAATATCACGCCAATCATAGACTTTAAATTTTAAAACATATTCTACCGCTTTTCTACTACAGTATATAGTGAACTTCCTTCTATATTTGATGTCACATTTGAAAATCGGCTCAGCTGTGAAACTAATTGGATCGTTAGTAATGGAATTTTACATCTGAATTTTTCTAGTTTTTTACAATGACATTAATACTTTCGCTCTATTGATTAAATATTGAGCACTTTCTCACTGGAAAAATATCCCTACATCAAACGACGCTCCATAATTTATAATTATAGTTGAGCACTCTAGTTTTCCTATATTTCTAAAAAATTCAGATATGGATATCAGGTCAAAGCTATATATATATATATATATATATATATATATATATATATATATATATATAAACATGAATCACAAAAACTAATGTCGCAATTTATTTTTGATAATTTTAAATAAGATTTTTCTACGTCACGATAAAGTAATTTGGTCTCTTGATTGCAAAACTTAAATACGATTAAATACCATTTAATTAAAACTCCGGCGCTTCGGAAGTCGACAGCTTCCATCTTCAGGGAATGAAAATTACACTGCTGGTACACATTCAAATAATAACCTAAAGTCTTTTTTTGAAATTAAAATCAATTAATTGTTGGCCTATTAGCCCTTCTTCCGCAAATAAAACAATTAGGTAGTTCTCCCAAATTTTCGCCTTAGGCTTTATCAAGGGAATTATTTACTCTTATGTGGCGAAATTATTCATGTGGTGAAACCAATATAATTAGCTCCATTACAGGAACTATCAGGACACTGATATACTGGTATGCACTCTGATGCAACGTTGTCAACAGCATGTTTCGAACGGAGCGATTAAACAACATCTCCTCAGTCATCTTCAAGTAAACAAAGGCTACAAGAGCATCCTTCAGAATATGAAGATCATAACCCGGCTTCAAAAGCAAAAGGATTTAGAGCTTGCAGAGGCAATAATAATTAAGAACGAACAGCCACCTCTGAATAAACAAGACCAGGGTTTGACCCGAAGGCTGATATTACTTTGGTTTCCTTCAACATTTATTCTTTACAGTATATATTTGTATATATTTTAAGCTATGTAAATATCTAGGTTTCTGATACTTCTCTGTTTATCCATAGGTATATGCAAGACTTTAGGTTGTTATTTGAATGTGTACCAGCAGTGTAATTTTCATTCCCTGAAGATGGAAGCTGTCGACTTCCGAAGCGCCGGAGTTTTAATTAAATGGTATTTAATCGTATTTAAGTTTTGCAATCAAGAGACCAAATTACTTTATCGTGACGTAGAAAAATCTTATTTAAAATTATCAAAAATAGATTGCGACATTAGTTTTTGTGATTCATGTTTAGATAGTAATTTGCTGCCAATTTTCACTAATATATATATATATATATATATATATATATATATATATATATATATATATATATATACATACCAGTATGTAATCACACCCAGATGTTATAAAGAAAAACTAAGCAAATAAATAAGACAGCCCGACCGGTTTCTGCCTGTTGCAGGCTTCTCAAATAGGGATACTTAGTTTGTTATAATTTTTCCTTTTTCAGCTTAGAGGTGATAGAGATATCATTATCTTTCTTTGGTATTTCGATATCATACTTACATGGATTTTGAATGCTATGATTTTAATTCAGTTTGATGATATACGAATTGTATAATAAATCATTCTATGCCTTTGAGAAGCCTGCAACAGGCAGAAACCGGTCGGACTGTCTTATTTATTTGCTTAGTTTTTCTTTATAACATCTGGGTGTGATTACATGCTGGTATTTGTTTCCATTTTCTATTTTCTATTATCTATTTTTTTTTCTCGAAAATGAATACACGCGGAGGTTATAGAGATGAACTAACTACAATGTCAGAATCAATGGAGAGACTATTAACAAAGGTGCAGACTTTAACAACTTTGGTGCATTCCATCTATTCGCATCTTATTGAAGCTGCTCCACAAAATCAAGGAGTATCATTAAACAATTTAGCCGTTGATATTAAAACGGAAATATCAAAGTGCATCCATGAAATGCAGTTACGGATCTGCAATGGTGGCGATGTGGAAAAATTTAAAGAGCAAAAGTTGCAAAAAAGGAAGTTTGCGTATTATCAGATTTATAGAAATAACAACATTGCTAGCATATATGAGGCTGCTCTTGAAGGGGAGGATCCTAAAATTCCTAGAAAATATTGGAGGAAACCAATAGCTTATCTTCCTGAAGAGGAACAAATGTTAAGAAAATCATTATCAGTGTCTGAATGCAAAAATGAAATTCAAAGATTGCGAGCAATTGCAGAAATTAAAGCTGAGTATGCTGCTAAACTAGATAAACTTTCTAAACTATTGCTAAACTTTCAGAACTATGTTTAGTAATGAAGTAGCAGCAGAGAAGCTACGAGCATGGAAAACTGAAACGGTGAGAGAAGAAGTTTTGAGTCACTCGGTATGGGGAGAAAAGAGCAAATTCTTTTCTTCTGATAAACATATGATTTCTTTAAATTCAGGATTATTTAAAATTCCTCAATCTCGAAATAATGAACCAGTAAATTCAACTTATAGGCCTAGATCAAACATTAATCAATTTCAAAAAAACAACTTTCAAAATTTTGATCGTAGCCGATATTATAATGGACCATTCTACAATCGCTTCAATAATAGTCGTGGTCCCCGTAATTTCGCCAACACACGCTTTAATGACAGGAATTATATGTAAATTTATAAATATAATATGTAAACTTATATGTAAATGCCATGTTATATGTCCATTCAGATTAGGATGGAGTTTCTGATCTGAATGGAGGGAAGGATTCTGTGAAACCTCGGTTGCTTGATAATTAGTTTGCTTTTTATTTTCCTAAGTCTATGTAGCACAATTTACTAGATGTCTTGTTTTTTACATATAAGTTAGCTATGCAAATGTAAGATTTACTTTAGTCCTTTTAGCCTAGTTTCCACTCTATGATTTTCAAATTTTGTAGTCAGTTCATGTATGTAATCCAGTCGTTAATTTTTATCTATGTACCCTTGAGAATGCTCAATAGACTATGAGCGAAACGTTGGGAAAATTTTCGTTTTTAATTCTTTCCAAAAGTCCTTATTATAATCAATTCAATAATGTTGATTCATTTAGGTTGAGTAATCTAAGCAATCCTAATTATTACAGACCAACACGTCTAAATTTTCGAAATCGTCAAAATAATTACAATTTCGGTAGAAACAATTATAACCATTTTTCCACTCGATATCAAGGCGGTTCAGAATTTCAGCCGACGAATGACGACATACATATGGAGGATTTACACATGAATGATCACTCAACAACTAGAATTGATATGATAGAGCCAGAGGATGTGTATCAAAATTTCGAAACCAATATGAACCCTTTTTTAGGTTAAACGAAATCAAGATAATAAAGTTATCGAAACACAATATGACCGATGCACAAAATACCTTGTTATCTAGAGGCTGCAAGTTCACTCCATTTCCGAAAAGCAATGTAAATGATGTCCGTCAGGAGTCAGCTTCTTTTTGTAGAAAATTACGTCTGATTGATTTTTTTGATAATACTGCTTCCGATGAAACTTCAGATCAATCTCTTGCGCGAAGTCCGTCTACCTTTGATCCTCCAAAGGGTCTTAATAACACTTTGGACTGTTGCATTGAATTGATATGTAATAACGTTAATACACTATCAAATCTTAGAAAAACTAATAAAAGTAACTTACCATTTCGTGAACGCAGGGCCTTGAAGGAGCCAAGAGAAGCTGAACATCTGTACATTACAAATGCTGATAAGGGTGGCTCTTTTGTAATTGTCGATTATGATGATTACACGCGATGTATACTTAATGAACATTTGAGTGATGAAACAACGTATACTTCAATTGGAAACTATAGTGTAGCAACTATACTGTGAACATCATCAAAAAGGTTTTGCAATAAATACAAATTTGATGCTACCATGCCGCATTTTTATGGTTTGCCAAAGGTGCATAAATTAGGAACATATTTAGCTGCTTCACAGATAGATCAGTATGGTTATGTGCAAGTTGATTTACCTACAGAGTTAAAGTTTCGCTCCATCACTTCCAGTGTCAACAGTCCAACAAGTCATCTAAGTAACTTCATAGATGAACTTTTGAAACCACTAGTCGTTACTTTGAATAGCTACTGTAAAGATTCATATGATTTCATTGCTAAATTACCTCAATCAATATCAGCAGAAGCAAGTTTTGTATCCTTCGACGTGGTGTCTCTCTATACAAATATTGACAATGTATTAGGCATGTCTGCTATAGAAATTTGGGTTATGAAAAAAGGGAGCATGATTCACGAACGTTCTCCTGTTGCATTTATTTTAGAAGCAATAAATATAGTATTAACTAATAATTACTCTACATTCGAATCACAGGTTTATCTGCAGACGTCAGGTACTGCTATGGGCACTAAAGTGGCCCCAACCTATGCTTCGCTAGCCTTAGGATATATTGAAGAGAAAATGTATACTTTCATTCAAGAACTTTTGCCTGCTCAATGTTATGAACTGTTTCTTTCTTCTTGGCTGCGGTACTTAGACGATTGCTTTTTCATTTGGTAAGAATCGTTTGGTGATGTCAATGAGTTTCTTTCTTTCCTGAACACTTTAGATTCAAAAATTAAATTCACTTCAGAGATCAATTCAGAAGGACTCAACTTTTTAGATGAATTAGTTTACAAGGATGGAAATAAGATCGAGAAAGATATATACTCAAAGCCGCCTGACAGTCATAACTACGTGCCGTTCAATTCTGGTCATCCAAGACATGTTTTGCGGAACATTCCGCATGTGCTGGCGAATCGGATAATCAGAATAGTATCAAACGAAAATGTTAAACAAAAAAGATTTGAAGAATTGCGCATAATACTCAAAAACCTAGGTTATCCAAATAAGTTATTAAGTGATGCTATCTCTAAATCTAGGATAACATGTCCTAACGAGCACCGAACTATTGATGATAACGTGATTTCGCATGTGAAAACTTTCAATGCGAATAATCCTGACGTGTTTAAAGAAATTATTACTCCATCCTTCTCAAGCTTGAAACTAACCTCAAAATTCAAAAAGTACAAATTAAGACCTTGCCATCAACAACCGAGATCTTTATTGAATTTAATAACAAGACGTAATCGAATGGAGATAAATGGTGTGCAGAAATGTCATGATAAACGATGTGAGTGCTGTAAATCTCAGTTAATCGGAAAAATATTAAATTATGAGAAAAATGGAGAACGAAAACAATTTCAAATCAAATCCAATATGAACTGTAATTCCAGGAACATAATTTATGCCCTGCAATGTGCAGGATGTAGAGCCACTTACATCGGCCAAACAGGAGATTCTTTGTGCGCAAGAGTTCGATTGCACCGTCAACAAATAAGGGATAAGAACTATCGCTCCCTCTATGCTAGTAATCATATATTCAACTGTGCACACAACTCCAACCCATTGTTCTATGTCATGCCGATTTTAAAATTACCACCTACCTGCACAAAATTGTATAGGGAAGAGAAAGAAAAGTTTTTCATCAGAAGGATTGATGCCTCCTTAAATAGGGATATTTAGTTTGTTATAATTTTTCCTTTTTCAGCTTAGAGGTGATAGAGATATCATTATCTTTCTTTGGTATTTCGATATCATACTTACATGGATTTTGAATGCTATGATTTTAATTCAGTTTGATGATATACGAATTGTATAATAAATCACTCTATGCCCTTGAGAAGCCTGCAACAGGCAGAAACCGGTCGGACTGTCTTATTTATTTGCTTAGTTTTTCTTTATAACATCTGGGTGTGATTACATGCTGGTATTTATTTCCATTTTCTATTTTCTATTATATATATATATATATCGATTTGAAAATTTGCATCCTGAGTGTGATTGATTTGACAAAAAGATGTCTTCAGAAATATTATTCATGAAAGTATTCATGAAGACATCTTTTTGTTAAATATATATATATATATATATTATAAGACTTGATTTAGAACTTGGCTCAATTTTCAAGGCATCAACTGCTTCAATCCGTGGCAATGTATTTCTTAGGATTTTTAGACAGTAGAGAACTGCTGGGCCATCATGAAGAAGAAAGTCACTGCATCCAGGCCAGCTTCTTTGCCAGACCATATAGACACCATCACGACAGTCTGGTGCAAAGAAATCGCCTCAGAGCACCGTGCTAATATTGTGCTCAAAATCTTGAAATTGTCTGGAGGCAAAAGGAAGATTTATCAAATATTAACTTTTGCTTCGAGACTGTTATTACGAAGTTTGTCCGCTAAAATTATGTTGCTAATTGCTATCATGCAATATTTTAAAACATCTTTATGACAACTCATGTTTTCCGTAAAGTTTTACTTGTTTACCTTAAGAAATTAAAAATATTCTGTCGTTTTGGCCAGCATGGTAGGCGAGCTTGTCGATAGGCGAGTCTATCATTCACAGCGGTAGTGGATTAAAACTAGTGGGACAATAATTCTTTCCTCTATCCATGGCTTGCTAATGAGGTCAATGTTGAAGTGCTTTTTAATACCAAGGAACATATTCGACACTGACAAATATTGTTATTGTAGAATGTGTTATTGTGAAATTTGTTGTGATGTAAACAAGCGACATAGTGAACATGCGCATTACATGCTGTCGATATTACATGTGCTACATTTCACACACTAAGCAACTTTTCATATTGCTGATTCATTTAATGCGTTGTTCCATTGAAGATAGGCGATGTAAATTGCTGGAATAAAGGTAAAAATGACAAACAAAAAAGATCATGGATTTTTGCTTCAAAGCTTTTTTAAAAACATGGGTTTTTTAACCTTAGTCATTCTCTTCTTTAATAGCAGTGCACTTTCAACTTGAAATGAAGAGAACATTTTTCATCGCACTTGTATCCGCATTGACGTTGAATTTATTTCAAAATTTCAATAGATTTGAAAGTTTTTGCTTTGCTGACTATTATTTCCTCATCATATTATGTTACACAATGAATTTCATCATGATGTAAAAATGCGGCAAGGGAATTTGATTCCTTTCCTGCTCTTTAAACACTTGTCACTTGAATATCATAGACATCTCCGTTCTTCTGGCATCAACTGCGATGTCTGTATAACGTAGCCTTTCATCAGTTGACTTTCATTCGTAGCGCGTGAATAATTAACACTTTGTCAATGATAGAGGCCACCTTAAAGTGCCAAATTAGTCGTTAAAGAAGAATCAACAGGCGCCTGAAGGAAGGATTGCAGGAGGTGTTATTCATAGATTTCATCCTCTTCGTAAGCTTCGTTTCTTCAGCATTACTGACAGGATGTCCAGCTAATATAACAGAAGAATGCATCGTGATGAGTAGTTCTATTCTTTTCACATATTTTTTTGTCAGAAATTGGAAATAATTGATTGCAAAACTTAAAATCAATTCTAAGTCACCAATCATCAATCAATTAATTTTAATTGGCAACATTGGCAACATTGGCAACATTGGCAACATTGGCAATCAATTTATTGCCAATTAATTGATTTTAATACAACTTGGTTGGAATGCAGGGTTTTTAATTATTGGAATAATCATTTACCGTCCATTAAATTGGAATATTCTTAATATAAGTTGAAGTACAGGGTGGCGCACGTAAACCGCCGGATTTCAAACTTTCATTACTCCTCAAATATGCATCCGATCGTCATGAAATTTCGACTCATACTAGTTTGGAGTATAGGATTTATGATGATTATACCTGTTGTACTGAGAATTGTCAGAAAATTCTGATTCTATTGACCGAATGACATGTAGTAAAATTGACATACCAATAATGTATATTAACATGTAAAATTTAATGATAAACTTTTCCCTTTATTTCCCCCACGTCTTTATCAATAATGACCAAAACGAATTAAGGTAAATGTCATAGAAAACATTTATTAAATGAAAAACATAAGAAAAAAGTGTTAGTAGTCATCGAACTTCAACGTGTCCTCCTCCATTCCCGAGGACGGATTCGAGTCGCTTTTGGTAGGCCAGAGCAGTTTCTCGACACATCTCAGTTGTCACTTCTTGAAATGCTTGTATGATGTGGTCCTTCAGGTCTTGCATGGATGTTGGCCGTGTATGGTAAACCTTGGACTTGACAAAACCCCACAAGAAGAAATCGCAAGGCGTCAGGTCAGGTGAACGCGGTGACCAGGGCATGTTAGGAGATCCACGTCCCATCCATCTGTTAGGCATCTTCTTGTTCAACCACTCACGCACAGGAAGTCCCCAGTGTGGAGGTGCACCATCCTGCATGAATATGATGCTCCTGCCTCTTCTGTCCGACTACACTGCTGGCTAAAATTCCTCCTGTAGCATCTTGAGATACCGATCCTTTTTGACGGAGGTGTCGAAGAAGAACAGTCCGTAGATACCTGATTGGCTGATTTCCGCCCAGACGGTGGTGCGTGGCGAGTGCATAGATTCTTGCTTGATCCAGTGAGGGTTCTGGTTGGCCCAATAGCGACAATTGTGGCGATTCACAACACCATCCAGATGGAAGTGAGCTTCATCGGACCAGGTTAGTTCCACTAAATGGCTCGGGTTGGCTTGGATGCGGTGTAGCTCCTGTTCTGCGAACTCCATTCGGTTTTCCAGATCTTCTTCGTGTAATCGCTGCACCACTTGGACCTTGTATGGATGCCATCCATAGTCATGGAGGATGCGCTGGATAGTGCGGCGACTGACTTGAAGAGCATTAGATGCACGACGGGTAGATGTGTTTGCGTCCTCCTCGAAGTGCTGCACAACTCGTTCCACATTCTGCTTCGTTCGTTCAGAAGATGATCGGTCTCGCTTGACAGTCACCACACTACCACTAGTCAACAGGTTTGTGTGCCACCGCTTTATGGTACGGGCATCCGGTGATCTCGCGTTCTTGCCATACTCAGAATGATAAAGCCTTTGTACCTCCACTGGACTCTTGAGCCATTCGTACCAAGCCGCACATTTTGCTCGTTCTGCAACCGAATAATCAACCATTCTTCTATGTTCGATTCTTTTCAGATAGTGATTTAATCGTCGAATGGTATTTTATATGACATGGAAGTAACTGAACAATATTCACTACAAGACTGCGCACAATTCGTTGTGCAGAATACGATTCATGTTAAGTTAATTAACTTCATCTAGATTTTCGATGTCAACAAAATGAGTACATGTCATTCGGTCAATAGAATCAGAATTTTTTGACAATTCTCAGTACAACAGGTATAATCATCATAAATCCTATACTCCAAACTAGTATGAGTCGAAATTTCATGACGATCGGATGCATATTTGAGGAGTAATGAAAGTTTGAAATCCGGCGGTTTACGCGCGCCACCCTGTATATTTATTGATTGCACGAAAGGCAAAAAAATATTGCATTGATTTCATCCTATCCCTGTGCTAGTTGGCCTATAGACCCACAGAATTAGATTGTTTATCTGTGTCACTGTGTCAAACGGAAGAAGAGACGACCTGTCTAATTCTGTGTATAGACCATTGATATCAGCATCAATATTACATGCACTTTAATGATGCAGTGGTATTATCTACACTTAATCCTTCATGTGTTGCTAATGGATGTGACAAAGGATAAAGACAATGAATATGATTGCTCTTTATCGATTTACCAGCCATGACTGTTATGGAGGTGGCTTTATCCCACCCTCTACTAAGTTAGCACTCCGCGGATGAACATTTTGGCTCTTGTCTTTAGTTTCGGTCTCAAAATTAACTGGGCTGAATTTACGCGTCAATGTACATGCATATATTAATGTTAATGTGCCAATGGCACTACTGCAGTTTAGTGCACCCTCTATGAAAGAGACGGAAACGCGCCTACTGCAGTTTAGTGCACCCTAAAACAACGGCGTATTCTCCCGCAAACGATGACTGCGCACATTACACCGAAGCGCGCGCTCGGTGTAATGTGCGAAGACAAAGACGAAGACACACGAAGACACAAAGACACTCATTTACAGTATAATTATAGGGAAGAACGAACGGCATTCATTCTGTTGATTAAATCATGTTGTTCTCACATGCATTTTAGGGTGCACTAAACTGCAGTAGGGGTAAAAGAGGGTGCACTAAACTGCAGTAGTGCCTGTGCCAATTGTAGTTAAACAATTTTAGCTTAAAACAATACGGGCCGCGGGCGGTGACGAAACTGGCCTTCAAATTGAAAATAGGATCGATGCATTCGACCCGGCTCCCACTCTGCATTCTACTGTTGAATCCTCTTCCCGACTGAAGTTCCCGATAAATAACGCAATTGGAAAATGCAATCTATTCACTCTTAAGTGTGTTTTCTGTGGATACTTATTCTATTCATATTTCTTATTATTAGGCCACTTCGTATCCAATGCAGTGAGCATACAAGTATCAGCAATTCCTCCATGAACAAACATATAAGAGCGTGCAGGAAAAATATTCTACATGGAAATTTCAGCGTGCGTTTATCTAAACATCAACAACATGAGCGAATCTGAACAATTTTGTGATTCATTGTACAATTGATTTTCTTGAAACCGGGTCAGGTGGCTGGCAAATTGTCAAATTGTTCCTTTACTGAGCTAATTGCACGCACAGATTAATGTAATAATTGATATAGGTATAAAAGGCAATAGACATATTACAGCTTAATCTAAAAAATACTTAGATTTCTTTTTTCCGTTACTTTTCCGTTTTTTCCCCAAGCATTTTTCATTCAATTCATATTGAGGAAGATTAGATTTCACTACTCCAGTAATAAATGTAAGATGTTGCTATCAATCTTCTTTATCAAAATTTTAAAATCTTTATTTCTTCTTTAAAAAATTAATTAAAAACTGGCAAGCCAACTCATTGGTACCGTAAAAATATTAAATATGGCTTAAGTGCAAGTGTACATCATGCGACTCATGCATCATCGTATGACAATTCTTTGAATGTCGATATGAAATACCGTCATAACATTAATTATTTTTATCTCTTTAGTGATTAACCTACTAACAAGAAGTTCAAGTTTGTGATCTCACTTGTATTACATAATATAATATCTTTCTATAAGTAAATTCTTCACTATTCACTATAATCATTGCGTATTCCGGTAGCTATTGCAAATTGAATATTGTAAATTGGGATACCGGTAGGGATTGCAATCCAAGGATTACATGGGTTGGTGCAGACCCTGATATCCGAGGATTGACTCGGATTGTGTAATGGTTATACACTCATGCCTTTTATGTCATCTCATCATAATACAGGACAGAGATTCCACAATCCCGAAAAATCTCTGTCAGGGGATTCCGGAATTGAGCAAAATAGTAAATATGTTTTGACAAACCACATGTGTGTATAAATAATATGGGATACCGGGATGTAGGAATTGGGGATAGCAGAGAGTCGGAATTGCCAAAAATAGGTTTACTTGCAAAGTCGCAATTGACAAGTTGATTCAAAGTTTCTTCGCTTTATGCACAGATTGATAACGACAACGTTGAGACTAACATGGAACAGTTACGACTTCCAAGATTTTGTACTTTCAATCTAATCTGCAATTCCCTGAGAGTCGGGATTGGTAGAGTGAAGACCCGGGATTCGGACCTGTCGACAAAATCCCAACTTTTCTTGATCCCGGCATTCGGGATTACAGGCTCTGACCCGGGATCGAGATTGACAAAATATAGACATGCCAACTGTATTTATATAGCTACAAGTAAAATGGCAAGATAATCAAAATCACAACTATTTCCTCAATGCATTGCACTGGCACATTGAGATTCCAAAATCCCAAGCTCGGAATTGCGCGATTGAAGAATCTTTTACGTGTCTTTTACTGTTAGCTAAGCTAATGCTGTGAATAACAACTGTGGTCAGATGAGAATAATTCTTCCTGAACAAATCAATCCCGGGATTGAATTAACCGGAGGCCAAAAACAAATACCATAGGCTGTGGTCTATTGAGCAATTTGCCTCCTAAGGATCTCAATCCCAGAATTAGGTCGTTTCCTAATCCCGAAATTGTGTAGGCCTACTTCGCTAATGCTGATCTTCAATTTGGTCATGCTTCCAAACGCTTTGACAAATGAAAAACTCAAATTTAAGTCTCGACCTTTATTCAAAGGGCCTCATCAATGAATTATTGAAAACGGAACGTTAACGATTCAATTGAAGTGTGAAGAGCTTGTATCTATTGTGCATGGATTTCTGGTAGTTTTATCTTCGACAGTTTGTCTTACTTTAGACGGAATACAGCTATGTTGCAAATTTCTCAATCCCGGGATTGACTGTCACGGGATTAGGCCCCATCCCGGGATTTCGGGATCCCAGGATTGGAATCCCTAGGTAAACCCCTATTGGTGAGCAACCAAATGCTTACGATATGTTTGAACTATTGAAGCAAAATTTTTTATAGTTCTGTTGTAAGGAACATTAGGATAGATAACTAAAAGTCATGGAATTTGACCGACTGTGGATAATTCTTTACATGATTCCTATTGATGTATAGTTTGGGTAGGATGTGACACACTCCAGATGTAGGACAGCCGTTAACAAGAAGTTCAGGTTTTGTGATTTCATTTATTGTAAATAATGTAATATTCCTCCAAAATTAAATTCGTTCAGTTGTGACAAGGCTCGACACAAATGTGAGCAGGTTGCAATCCTAGATTTAAAAACTTCACAAGTGCGATGGTTGTAATTATAGGAAATATACTATTTGCAATTGGGTGCATCACATTTTCTCTGTAGGTTTTTCGAAAATTCTCCAATTGTTGTTAAAAGGTATCGAGCTTTCGATGGCGTCAGCAGCATATCTTAGTCATTAATGATGAAATTACATGGAACAGATTGAATCACACATCAGGAGAGCATAGATAAAAGTGCGGGAACACTGAGAATGAATTATTTCTCTTTAACAAATGAAATGCACAAACAAGTGACTAATCAAAATGTTCAAAGAAGTAAGATGATTAAATGCTGAAGTGTCAGCACCTTCCTTTGCAGTAAGGGAAGTAGACTTCTTCGAATATTTTTATTTGTTAAAGAGAAATAATTCATTCTCAATGCTCCCGCACTTTGATCTATGCTCTCCTGATGTGTGATTCAATCTGATCCATGTAATTTCATCATTAATGACTAAGAAATGCTGCTGACGCCATCGAAAACTCGATTAACGCAACACCTTTTAACAACAATTGGAGAATTTTCGCAAAACCTACAGAGAAAAATGTTATAATTTTGATATAACACATACATGCATACCATTGGTAATGCAGCAATTGGCTATTTGACGTTCTCAAATTCAATTTTTGAAGTCCATTCAAAGATGTAAGTGTAACGAAAAGTAGCTTGAACGAAACGGACAAACTATTCAAATGTCATGATATTTATCTGCACGAATTATCACAGGTGAATCAAATGAATGTACAATAAGATTGTGCAGAAGTAGGAAAATAGTTAGGATAAAGCAAATGTGGGTCTTTTCAGGCTGAAATCAATGTCACCAAACTGGGGGATAAACTTTCGTTTCTACTTGCGCTTGGCTTCTCTTCACGAGAAGGGCCCAAGCAGTGGTCGAAGTTGGCAGACTCGATCAATGAAAAACATCAGCAAATCCGTGGCTTTCCTATAATAAACCATACAATGAAGCAAGATATCCGTTCGAGGTTTTATTTTAAGAGGTAAACTGTTCACTGCCCTTTATCGGCGCTGTGGCCTTATGTCCACTCCATGTCAGGGAGACCGGAATTCAAACCTTTGTCTTGTCAAACCAAAGACTTTTGAAATAGGCACACTCCTTCATTCTTGCTAAACACTCAGCACAAAAAGAATGAGAGTGCGATAAACTGCAAGCTCGGTCACATGGAAGATGGCGCCTAATGTGCTTCAGAGTATAAACTAGGTTTATTTTTTTATTTTGTTAATTAATTGCAATCATTCGGAAATATCAATCAATTAAGCACATTTTTGACAATCGCTGCTGTATAATACATGTACATCAGATGACTTTCTCTTATCAATTCATCTTTAGTCGTTCTTAGCTGTCAATATTCATCCAGTACATTCCCATGTACATCATCCATTTTCTCATTCATTTTCTACCTTCCCTTTACGTCTAAAATCATCCTCATTCATTTTAAGCATTCAATATTATCCAAAAATCCTATCTCTGCTTTCCTTCAATCTTTCCCTGTTCGACGTATTCGCATTACCCGAGCATGTCGGCAACGAATTCCCGCCGGAACAAAGAAGATGTTCAATCATTGACACTTTCTCTGACTGCCGCTTTAAGACAACGAATTGTACGTTTCCATACGATGAATGACAATGCAGTGATAGACGGGAGATACCGCTGCAGGCAGAGTAGCATGACCAGGCCGACTATGACGACTGACGATGAGGTGAAATGCACTTTGAAGATTTTAAAATCAGAACGTGAGTGAGTCAGCGCAATGAAGAGAGAGATTTTCAAGAGGTTAAGCGGATTTGGGTGGGAGAATTAAAGAAATGAACTTTCCTCTCCTAATAATGAGGAGTAGGAGTCAGAATGAGAAGATAAAGATTAGTTTTCGTCGATCATTTTCCTATTTTCGAAATTCTTCCTTTTCATCGTAATTTCGTTCTATTCCAATGTCATTTATTAACATCTTAATTTTATATGTTAGAATTACAAATACTGAATTCCTTTTCTTACACTGCACTTCGATGCGGTGTGATGCGGTGGGAGGATGTCTTGCAATTTTTCGAAGAAGTGATGTTTGCGATGCAGCACTCCAGCCCTTCTCTCCACAGTACATTGTAATGTTCTAACTACTCTTAATTGTTCATCAAGTCGCAAAGAGGTATAACAGTGCACCACAGTAACCAAGTATCTATTATGGTGCAGGGATTATCAAAAAATAATTCCATTGCTATTAATTGCTGCTGTCAAAATTGCAATGAATTGATTGATTGTGTTGCAGTAGGAAGGCAGTTGATTGACTGTCTAACTTGAATTGCAAAGTTCTCGCCAGTCAGCATCGTAGGGAAAATTCTCCACCTTCAATGACATATTTAGATAACAACCTCACTGATCAATGTGTGATATCTGATCAATATCTGATCAATGTCTGATATCTGATACAACGGATTTCTAAGGATTCACAAGGATTTCTGTATAACGCATTTAGCATCTGCAAATTGCAATGCCTTTATGATGAACTCCATTATACAATAGAAAGATGTCCTCAGACTTGAGGAACATAAGCACGAAGCTTCCTTGGCAGCCGTAGACGTTGCGTTTCGTCCTACAAGGACTCGTCAGTGCGGCTCGGAATGGCCCAAACTAGCTTATTAAAATATATAGAATGGCTGAACAAGCTGGAGGACTGCACAACAGGCTGCTGCTCTGCGTTTACTTCTCTTGGCTTTGAAGTATAAAGCCAGGATAAGTAAACGCAGAGCAGCCTGTTGTGCAGTCCTTCAGCTTGTTCAGCCGGAGCGTCCACGGCTGACAAGAAAGCTTTGTGCTTATATTGCCCAAGTCTGAGGACATCTTTCCATTCTATGCCCAGGCGAACTGGCACTCTTCAATCCTCATGATTCTCTATAATACTTCATGGCAACACGTGTGGTAATACATTCACTTTTTTCAATAAATGAATATCATTGTGAATGAATATCTATGAATGAACCTAAGTCAGTAAAATATTTTCCCAATATTCACATCCAATTACGTAAGTTCATATAGCCTAATTCGCAAAAGTGAATAATAGACTAAAAATGTTCAAAATCAACAGTTAGTCATTTCAAACGGTAATGATAATAAATAATTGCAATTCATTGACTGCTTGTCTAAAATTAGTTGCAATCTGTTTCTGATAGCCCTGGTATGGTGACCAAAAGGCATGCCTTCCAAGGCCTCTGAAATAAACTTCAGGCGCGGGAGGGTTATCGTTCACTAGCCCTCTGCTGATTACACAGTCACTCGATCTACTCTCTATGATCTCGAGTATTTGGATCGTTATCTCTCTCGATTCATTGTTTTCTCGACCGTTCTTTGACATGTATTGACCAGACGCTGCTTGATCATTGGTCTTGTTTCATTGGTTTCCACTGATGCTTCATTGGTGTTCAGAATTCGGTGCAATGGTCTTTCAATTAAATTTTGCAATCCAATTATTCAAATGTTATAAATACGACCTTCCAGCTGGTGAAGCGAATTTTTGTGAAAGCTTGAAGCGAAAACCAAAAGTTGCAAAAGCATAGGTTAGGCAGTCTAGGTTTAAAAGATGATTACAATAATTTTACGAGGGGGAGCAGAATCGCCGTCCCCCAACCTTGTGGATAAGGCTAAACTCTCGCTTAATCAAAGTTATGATCATGCAAATGTACCGATCATTCCTTATCATCCCGACCGTAGCTCGCACAGCCACCAATTATCAATTGCATTTTCCGGATCATTTTCTGCTCTGAAAATCCGGTGGACTCTGATTTTGATGTTTCTATGATTCAGTCGCTCCCAAGATTACAACAAAATAAATAGGCGTGTGCCGTTATCGCCGTTGTGGCTTTGTACGTAGCGCAATTGTCTAGACCAGGGATGGGCAACCGTTTTAAGGGTCTCGAGCCAGATTATCGATACAGACGTTGAGCCGGGACGTATCCAACTTCAAAAGTGCTACCAACTAAAATCCTATTTTTCCGTACTTCATTGATTGCTAATTATTCATTTTCATCTCTTGGAATAATTAATTAGTAAATATATAACCTCGCCTCACGTCTAAGAATGCAGAAGAATATTTACATCGTAGTATTTGTAAATATTTTCTTCATTTTTAGATGTTAATATGAAATCAAAAATTGAAAATTTTTCTTGTAAATTATATGTAAAACCTGACCTAATTTAAATATTCAAGAAAGCCATTTGAATATAAAGAGCTTGTTTAGAGAATCTTAACAGTAATATCTTTTCTGGGATTGATGAGCTGCAGACAACGCGGCAAGGTCATTTGTTGGGTTCGATGTTGCGATGCGCAGTTTTTTTCAAACTTTTGATCTGTAGTTCTTGTACGATAACAGTTTTCACTTTTCACACATTTCAATCGAGAGAGCAGGTGCTCGCATGTGCACGTACTTCTAAGAAGCGAGGATGAGAAAATACCTGGAGAGAGATACCTGGAAATCTCTCTCGAGGATGATCAATTTTTTAGAAATCCAAAACTATGGATTTCATTACTTGAAAGGGTGCTTGGGCCGGATCACAGTTAATTTTGAAATTGTTGAGTGAGCCGTATGAGAAGGCGTCGCGGGCAGCGAAAGCCCTGGTCTAGAGTCATTCGCTTTTGTGTCATGTCGGCCCTTCAGTATATCCTGCATTCTTTGGCCATTGGCAGATCTACGTGCGCTTCGGCAAAAGAAAAATGCGCCCCAATATGATTCTGGTTTGCGAATGTGCTACATAGAAGGGGTGTGAAAAAAGTATTGCAATCAGTTGATTAAAATTATTCGCAAGTCATATAAGCGATCATTGTAGAAGATGCACAGAGGATGATATGACAGTTTTTAGCGTATTTTAGGTGAAGACAATTTTAACTAAAAAGTCTCCTACTATACGTGTGGTTCATATATTTTAATAATCTTAGATCAATTTAAATTTTGCTAAATCTGATGAAGCACCAACGCGATGGTCGGAAATTGGCAGTGTTTTACTGTTTGAGGTAGAAAATATTGCATTTGTAAATTTGAGGAGAATAAATGATAAATATCTCAAATTTAAAGTCACTGCAAACGATGTTATTATCAGTGCATTCATGTTTTTTCATGCAAATGTTCAACGACCATAGTGATGCAGAAAGTCCATGTTTGATATTATAGGGAAATTCAAGTTCTGTAAGTATTTTAATGCTTCTTCGCAGACCCATGCGTTACGCATGTACGTAGTACGAATATACTGTATTTTTCCAAGTATTTATCAATCAAACAATCATTTTGCATGTGGACAAAAAGTAATGGAGAGGATTGGAAAGCTATCTTCTTATAGATTTGGAGGTGATAAGCATAACTGCACCCGATTGTCAATTAATTGCAGTTAATTGATAGCCAATGTGATCCAAATAAATAAATTGATTGTTATCAAAAAATGAGACCAATTAAATTGCAACTAATTTCTTCCAAACCCTAGCTATATACCTTGATTAATGGCCATCAGTATAGGGCCTAAATACTCTCAGTCTTTCCACATAGTCTTTTCAGTATTTTTGCAGTTCTTTTCCCTGACGACTGAGGGTGTGGTTGCAATTCTGTCGCCTTATGGCATAAATAAAATAAAGGAAAATAAAGCCATCTTCTGTGCATCTGATAAAAACATGACATCTTGATTAAATGCGAGCAAAAACTGCTGTTGATGTTAATTTATGATATTCCGAAAGTAAAACATTGAGAGCACTAAAATTTAATACAGTTACATATTCATATTGACTCAATGTCATCTTGTAACTCAAGAAGTTATATAACTCAATCCCTGTTGATGTCTCATTCATTTTATGATCAAAGGATCTTGTACTTTAAATGGAATGACACAATTTAAGCGTGAAGTGACACGTTTGAACGTTATACTTAGTGCCAACAATCAGTCTGATACCTTTCCGATGCGTTGTCCACTAATTTTGCTAATTTTAAATCCACAAATTATATAAATAAGACTGATTTTTAACTAGTTTTTTCCGCTAGCATATTTTAATCAAATATCAGTTGAAGACTTTATAGCTGATAAAGTAAAGTTAGGTCGAAGAATGACAAAAATAGATATCAGTGGAAGAAAAATGACATCCGCACTCGATTGACGTATTCTGTCTTCATTATGACGGAAGAGTACAATTTGCTGAATATCCTGAGTTCGTTATTTCACTACCAGCTAAAGCAACACTGTATACATGGATGGAACATCCTCTCTGATATCCTTCGGGATTCAATGCCGACATCGTGTGTAGCAATATTCGCCGTGGAGAGACTTTTTCTGAAGATTGTTTTTCATTTTGGTGTCACACATGTCTTCCTTATGTCGAATTTGGTTCACCTGTCGCATTGGTAGTGTGCATCGTCTGTCTAACAAAGGAAAGACATCAGACGTTTGATGTGAAAGACGGGAAGTACAAGGCAGCGGTAGAGAATTGGAGATTTAAAACACAGAAATTATTAAGGAGTTTCCTCAAACCTTAGACGTTTCATCTGTCATTCAGATCTGCCGAGACGGGCTTCCTAATTGAATTTGAATTTTGCGGACAGCTCTGCGGCCGCAAGACAGGAAGAAGTGAAAAACATCCACTGCTAACAAGATGTCAATACGAGCGAAGTACGACTTTGGATGTGATCATAGAAATCCAGAATTCTGGAAAAATGGTCTAGAACGGACATGGACATTGAAAACAATATAACGGTCGTAGAGACGCGTTATCCTGACAACAGTGCCTAAAGAATGATGGCCACAGAATCATCCCTTCTTCTGCTTGACTTTAAGGGAAGCTTCAGATTATGTAATGCTGATGAAATGACACAAATTGCTGAGATAATACCATACCTATCGAACAATGAGCAGTCAGTTCAAGAATGAACACACCAAAATGTTTCAGTGACTGCTAACAGCTGGATCACACAGCAGACAGAGACGATGTCAAGCTCTACAGAGAAGTTTGTGAGCGTATTTCGTGCGCCTGCTATCTTTTTTTAATAATGATCAGAAAGACTAACATGATCGAGAAAACCTCTGCACAAATATCCGAATTATTCGAGTCTGGAGGAATCATGGCGACCGGAGCACTTTGGAGGAAATCACAGCAATCCACAAACAATGAACGACTATTTTCCAATTCAACCAATGCATTTTATTTTTCTTTTTGCCAGCTTAGTGAGATCCTGCCTCTGACATCGCTTTGATTTAGTTTGCATTTCTAGCAAGCTGAAGCGCTTAAACATTTAATGGTTAGGCACCGGTAAATACCAGCATCTTGTAAGGATGCACGATCACTCGCATTTATCTTTGATAATAAAATCGTTATGAAAAATTAACTTTCAATGCAATGTCTTAAGGCAAGAATCTACAACTGTTGCATATTATACCAATTGGACTCTTCGTTAGTTGCTTAATCTTCAGAAATTTTTCAGTTCTAACCCTGGAATGACGTTGCGCAGAACGCAGCCTCTTTAAAATGACGATACTCTGTAGTAGAGAACTTGGAACTTGTTCTCTGAATCTAGATATACAATTGCCTATTTATTGAAGTAGGTCTAGTATTTTCAATTTTACTCGGTTACTGAAAAATTTATTAAATCTCAACAGATGATGCCTCCACGACACATGCTTCATCTGTAGCCAGCTCATCATGTTTCATGCCCATGTTTCGTTGGACTCAAGAATCATTGGGCAGAAGTGTTGCAGACCATCGATAGACGTGCACATAAGTTAACATTCAACACCTCAATTTCTGACTTTCTTTTCTACGTCGACAATATCACTCAGCGTCGTATTCGCCTTAGTCATCGCCTTTTTAAGGATATTTGCGATTACCACCACTATGTGCTCTTTAAGTTTGTGCCTCAGAAGCTGCCGAGAACTTCTAAATTTTATTGTGACTTTTCCCGCATTTCAATTTGCTATAACTCGTTTTCTTCCTTCTATGATTCGTTATGTGAACCAACCAAACTTTTTTCATAAGTGAACATTTTCTGTAACGACTGATTTTCATTCAATTTCAATAAAACGCTACTACTATCAGTCTTAGACGGCTTCGAACCAGCGACGTTGGAGGAAGAGGACATGTAGGCATGCTATATAAGCACAAGCCATCGAAGCATCTGTTCTATCGCAGACACGTGGACTTCATAGGATTGCATTCTGCAGTCACTACCTGTGATGAAGCAGTTCCTACTGGCTAATTCACGCTCTTAGCAGATAGTCTGATGGCCTTGCATGTCCTCTAACTTCAACATCGCTAGCTCGAAACTGCCCACAACTAATGAAACTTTAAGTTGAAGCATGTCAAATGGCGGTTGCATCAGTTAGGGTTTCCTGATTTTTGTGATGACCTAGGAAAGCGACTTGCGAGGAGAGCCCAGTGCCCTAGCCATCCCATGAACATAATCTTCAACGTTGAACCCAGCAGGTTCTCCAATCGACTTGGGAACACTAGCCGCAAAGTGATGTCGAAGACCAGCCGCTACGGCAGGCAGCTCATTAATCAAATACTTTTGACTTTTTTACTTTTTATTTTCTTACTTTCGATAAGACGCGTACTTGTTTCACATTTGTAATCCAATGCCATTTCCGAATTTGTCTGATATGCAATAAAGCTATCATTAATTTTAATATTATTTTTATTACTATGATCATGGTTTTATGAAGTTGCATTTAATTTTCTGCCCGAAAAGTATGAAACTGAACACCGGTGTGGGTGGAGTTGTGTGTAATTAAATATGCCTACAATGACTTTTTTAGCTTGAAGTTCGAAGCTGTATAGCTACACGTACATGTATTGCAATGATCAAAAACTTACTAATTAATCAGATGTTGAAGCATCGGCTCAGAGTTGCTCTCCGACGCCTTAAAGACTACTATGAAGAGAATGATCTTTGTGTGAACCCATTCGAAACGCAAGTGTGCGTCGTCAGATGAGCGCTAGTTTGGATGGTGTACCTCTCCAGCACTGTGACTACCCTGTGCATCTTGGTGTTTCCCTGGATCGAAACCTGGCATATGAGAAGCATGTGGAAAAGACCGTAAGATTAGCACTCGGAGCCAAATTCTGAGGAAGCTTGTAGGTATTTGATTGGACGCTAATCCTAAAACCCTGCGCTCCACCTTCTTAGCACTTACATATTCCACGGCAGAATATGATTGCCCTGTGTGGGAAAGATTGCACGCATAGGAACTGGACCCCATCCTTAATGACGTTTCCTCATCCAGAGACCCCATCCTCTAAATCCGCTTGCGGGAGGAATGCAGCTTCCTCTGGGGACAGAAGAATGGAGGCGACCATTGTTGAAGGCTGTTGAGTACAGAAGACGTCCACTGCACGCAACAATCCATGCACCACCAAAACCAAAGTCACGACGCAGCTTCCCTAGAAGCACATGAAGTGCTCATTTGCCACTAGCCAAGCAGCCGCACGGTATCCGTGGAACTCCCGTTCTACCAGGCAGGCTTGCCGTGGGACTGGGAATTCCCATAGAAAATAATGAATATTATTGGTTTATAATGTAGTCCATCTTAGATCTGTTTAGGCAGTGATGTTCTTTATTAAAGTACTTTATTCTCTCACGGCAGCAACCAGTCAAAGTTTATCACCTCATTTTCGGTTTGATTGGTTGCAATTGGAGACATCGTGCTCGATGGTTTGAGGCCGATGCAAATGCAGACTAGCTTGAAATGTCATGCACAATTTCATGCTCTCATACTCATACTGAGCAACCTGCTGTTGTGCTTCCGTGCTTCGCTTGCAAAGCATTTTTCCCCTGATTGGCGCGTGACGCTGACTCATTATGACAACACTGTAATTTTATAAATAAAAAGCGCACACAATGCTTTCGAAGTCATAATAAAGTTTATTGAAATTAGGAAGAAAAATGTAAACCTGACATGTTTCGACTGGTCTTGTCAAAGGTAACCCAGCATGTGAAATTACATTGAAAGATAGACATTTTTTAAGAAGGAGAAAGTTGAGATACATAAAATTACAATTACATAAAACACTGTAATTGACTCATTATGGAGTAATATATTATAATTTACGTTAATATATGGAACTCTACTGTCTGTTACTTCAATCCTGTCTATGGTAGTGGCTCCTCCGCTGCGATGTCGTCGTACAAGTTTTTCGATACAGACAAAAATCTTGATTAGATCTTGATTGATCTTGATCATTTACTCATGAACTGTGCACGTAGGGCCTAAATAAGAATTCATAATAATCATTTCTTTGTTAGAAGACTTACGTTTACTTGAATTAACTCTACAAATAGTCTATGATAACTAGCAAAGATACACTTGACCACTGCGATTACCAGGACCAAGTACTTACAGTATTAGGTCCTAATAGACATTTAAGTCCCAAAGAAGAGGACCATATCAATATTTATGAAAATTAATAAGCTATGGGAATTCTAATGGGAATTATTGCGAAATCCCGTGGGAATGGGAATTCCCACATGAATTCTGTGGGAATGGGATGGAAATGGGAATTCAAAATCAATTCCCACGGCAAGCCTGACACCAGGGCACTGACATGACAACACAGTATTAGTCCGGCAGCCAGAACGAGTTTCTGCAGGGAACGAGGCCGAAAGTGAGACTTTCACAGAATAATCTACACCTTATACCTACTACGAATCTGCACGTCTGTCGGGTTCTACTGAGTTCCTCTTCTTGTCGGACAGGATCAAAGAAAAACACATGTAAATTCAATGAGACGCAGATTACAGTTTTTTGGTTAAAATGGATTTTTCTATGTTTTCTCTGATTAAACAAAAAGTACTAAGCCCAGAGTCGTAATTTTTGGCATGGAATGTTTTTATGCCATTTCCTTTAATGTTCATGCACCTCTGTCTGTAAAGCTAGACACATTTAGATTTGGCGAGCCTCTTAATGTGGGCAAACACCAACATGTTGGTCCACTTCATCCACATTGAACCACATTCTCACATACATTGCCGATCAGATGCATGATAATAGCACATGCAAATAATAGAAAATGACTTGAAGACATTCCATGCCAAAAATTATGACTCTAGGCTTAGCACTTTTCGTTTAATCAGAAACACATAGAAAATTCCATTTTGACCAAAAAACTGCAATCTGCGTCCCACTGAATTTATATGTGTTTTTCTTTGATCCTGTCCGACAAGAAGAGGAACTCAGTAGAACCCGACAGACGTGCAGATTCGTAGTAGGTATAAGGTGTAGATTATTCTGTGAAAGTCTCACTTTCGGCCTCGTTCCCTGCAAAAACTCGTTCTGGCTGCCGGACTATATTGACAAGGCCGCGTGTGATGTGGACACTCTAAGTAAATAAGTATAGAAGCATAGGTAGATGCTACTTCTCCACGCTTAATGTCAATTATACGAGGATCGTAATTTGTTGTATCATTGAGTCTACTCAATGTACTCGAAGTGCATGAAAAGCAGGGTGACATTTTTTAGTATCAGAGTTGGACTCTGTCTGAATAATTTTGTGTTCATTTTGATAAATTTGATGAAGCCCTTCAACACCTTTGGCTCTACCATAATTGATCGAGAAGCATTCTCACAAGTAATCATTCATATGGCGCAAGTGTCTGCACCCTTGCCGATTTACGGCGCTTACATACATACAATTTGCTTATTTTTTCTTGAAGATACAAACTCTTCTGTTTCAGGAGTGAAAGCCCTTTGTACTTTGCGCATTTTATTATGCATATGCATTTGGCACGCGGGTTAACTTCGGTACTTTTCTCATTATGAGAATATTATCTGTATTAGCAACAGTTGTATTTGTCTTCTACAAAAGAAATTGCTTTAAAATATCAATTTAACTCATAGTGCAAATCTAATGCGCAGTGTAATATTTGACCTGAGATCTTTGAAGAAAGTCAGACAAATTTAAACGTCATGAGGCTAGCTTTTTGATGAGTTTTACACTCTCCATACTATTCATTTGATAATTGACTTCCCGAGCTTACTCAACTTACGAAATTGCGTCAAAGTACAACCAATGATATAAGTTCCTTCATGTGAGGATAATGCCTCAATGATAAGTATTTCAAAAGTGACTAAGGAATGATCAATCATCAGATTTGCGTCCATTCTTTTCTTATATTGTCATCTTCGTCTTCTACATCGCTCTCAATAATGTTGGTTTTCAACAAGCACGGTTCTTCTAAAACAATCATGAGAATTCGATTTTCTTAAAAACCTTTTAAAAAACATTGAAACCTTTTTCTTTTCTTTAACTTCTGCTAACTTCGTTTCTTGGATGCCCTATGTACGGCCGTTATTTTAGAATCAGGATACTATGGAACATAGCCTCGCTACTTTGAACGGATGCTTTCTCCTACCCCGTGTCTTCAGTAAATTGTCTTCTTGGACATCATCAATATTAATTTACATTCAATCTTGGACTGCGATTGTGTAATACGGATTTGTAGCATCAGAACTTTTACAGTCCTGCCTCTTGAAAAAATGTTTCTTTTTGTCACATTTCGAGCGAGGTGTTTCATACAGCTATGGTAAACTTTATCTTTCTGATTTTTTCCTTATAGGCAAAACTTGAGTTTGACATAATGTCTTCCGGTCATTTCCCATCATGTGTATGTAATGCTATGATGTTTCTGATCGGCAATGTGTGTGAGAATGAGGTTAAATGTGTATCAAATTGCTCAAAATGCTTGTGCTGCCGTCATTAGGAAGCTTGCCAAATTTAAATGTGTTTAGCTTCATAGACAAATGTTTTAGAACATAATAATAAATGACTTGAAGACATTCCATGTCAAAAAAGCATAGCTATAAATTTAGTACTTTTGACCCAATCAAAGAAAACCTAGAATATTTTATTTTAGCCAAAAACTTGAATCTGCGTACCATTGAATTAACAAGTGTTTTCTTTGATCCTGCTAGACAAGGTGAGGAACCAACTAGAACTCGGCACATGCGCTCATTCGTAGTAGGCAAAGGTTGCGCATCATTGCGTGAAAGTTTCTTTTTCGGCCTCGTTCCCTGCAGACTGGCTATCGGACTAAGATCGCCTTACAGTAAGATTCAACGATTGTCACATGTTTCAGCAATCTGATCCATCTTTAACCCATTTACGCAAGAATTATTTTGCTGTAGTTTTCTTTTGTTATCAAGATATATTCATTCAGTAGTGCATAGAAGTCGAACTATGGCATTTGTTTACGAGATACATAGATACACGATGCTGTTCCCAATGGGAACATTGGGCATGTACATTATTATTAGGTTAATTATTTTTCATTCTGATTTTGGTAGAATTTGTCATACATTTGGATTACGTACAAACGTAGAAATTAAAATTGCTTCTCAAACCTAGTTTCAATGCTAAATTAAAGTAGATTCGTTACAAGGTGCCACAATCGGGCCTGGGATGTGGGCATTTATGTCACAGAATCTAAGTAAAACAGCACCCAGTCTCCGTTTTCCAGCTCTGCTTGAGGAGTTCAACGACGATTTTTTCCAGCTTTATTAACAATCATTCTCATGAATCAAGTTGAAGATTGAATGACCTAGTGCCACGTATGTATGAACGTCGCTTTTTTTGTAACATGCGAATGCAGTTAATCCATGGCGCCCAATACCATTTGTACCTCCACTGAAAAGTCGAAGAATTGACAAACAACCATCCAACAAGACAACACCGCCCATGCGGCGATTCTATGTGCGGCTGATCGATAACAATTTTTTCAGCTTGCCCTTTTTACTAGTCTGTTTGCTTGCAACTTTGGCATGCACTTCGCATAATTGCCTGCAATCGTCACTGACGCTTGATTGTAATTGGATTGTAAAAAATAAAAATCCTTTGTTGAATGTGCCATGAAATTTCCGTGATCTTTCTTTCTATTTCCCCTGCACTCGGAAACGAAGAATTTGGCTGCGATTATTTCGTGAATTTCCGATTGCTTTTCTGGATTTACGTTTCAATTCTTCTAACACATGAAGCGAACAGAACAGGTTGTCAAATAGTAGAACCTTGAGTAGAATCCTTGGAGCTGAAAATATGTTGCGCACAGTTTCTGACAACATGAGTCCCAACCGGAGCATCCGACATGCTGTGTTTCCGTCTTCTCAGCCATACGGAAAAATGTATTGGCGTGCCGTCATCCGCTGCCAATACCCAGCTTTGAAATCCAAATCGTTTGGGTTTCTCTTTATGATGCAATTTGCATTTATGGTAGCCAAAATAAGGGACGGTCTGCACGTCGATTGAAATATATTTGGAGCTTCTGTCGAACTGTTTCAGATTTTCATTGACGAGATCAATCAAAGAACGTAGTTTGGCCCGCCTATTAGTCAAACAATGATCGTTGGTATCCACGGCATGAAGAAAAACTTTAATTGCTCAAATTCGCCACGAGAAATCAGCTGGGAAGAGGACAGTCTTTCAACGTCAACTAATTTTTTGTCATTTTTGTCAACTTTATTCTGTTGACAGTTGAATAGATAAAGCGTTTTTTATGTTCGACAATATAGCAGATTCATAGAAATGGTCAATTAGACGTCTGCTTCAAATTATTATAAGATTGTATATATGTTGTATGTATTATAAGATTGCATCCATCGACTCGTAATTATCGGTTGCAATTTGTTTTCCAGTTTCAGTTTTTGCAACATACGCACCTCGTATAAGGGGTGTGGATAAAGTTAACAACAGTCGCAAATTTGATTTGCTCAAATTCCATTCATAGATATTTCACAAACTCGCCGTGCGTTAGGTGACTGAAACCTTCTCTATCTCTATGCATTTATTTTGGATGCATATTTTCACTCCTCAATAATGATTTCGGACATTTGTTAAACACTATGAAAATGAGAATTACCATAGATATTTTGTCCTCAACAAAGAAATATGAGGTTTCCAATTTTCATGTTGTGAAAATAGCGTTGTGAGCAAAGCTTTTTAAATTGAATTTTGATTTTAAATGCAAGACAAGTACTGGTAACGCAAAACTTCATTTGACATTTAGTTGCTTTCCTGATCAGTCATATTCGTCGTCGTAATGCCGAGAACACCAAAGTCAAGGCCTGGATGTAGACGTCATGGAGCTGTTACAGACGAAGTTTTGAAGCAAGCTATTACAATGAGACAGGAAGGTATCAGTGAGCAAAAAGTTTGTTTAGACTTGAAGATTCCAAGAAGCACACTCCAGAACAGTTCTATTCTTTTCTTAAGAGATACCACGAAAAGATCGCCGTTCGTTTCTGCCAAAATATCAGCAGAAACCGTGCTTCTGTGACTGCGGACTCAATAAGTGAATACTTCGAGAACCTACAAGAGACTCTTCGGGATGTTCCACCTCAGAACATCATCAATTATGATGAAACAAACCTGAGTGACGATCCGGGTAAGAAGAGAGCAGTTGCCAGGCGTGGAGCGAAGTATCTTTGGGGTGGCCAAAGTTTACCCATCGTGGGGTAACTTTGGCCACCCACTAAGATATCAAAATCCAACAAATTGGAATTTACAAATCACGAACTTTCAAAGCAAACTTAAAGCTTACCTCCTTCCCCTTGATTTCCAATTTTGAAATCTTTAAAAAATGTTCAGAGCTTTATGGAAACAAAGAAATATTTTGAAAAGTGGCCCAAAGTTACCCCATTTTAGGGTACTGGTTTTGAGTGAAATAGAAGCTACTTGTCTTAAATTTTAACCGAGTGTCTGACAATATCACGGCAGGAAAAAATAATTGTCTATCAGCCGTTATTCTATTTTGGGGTACGGTAGTACTATTTAGCCTCAAAAATGAAGAAGTGAAAGTTGGCAATTTTTTTCTACCTTAACATACTTGAAAATGCTTGCAGATGCTCGTAATCGTCTTCAAGTAAGTTGAGCAGATTGTATGTGAAGAAAATTCCATTATAAGCGCTGTTAAAGCAATTTAATCAAGTTTTGAAACAAATGTTTCCAATGTGAACATTGAGCGTGAATGGGTTAAGACCTAGCAACATCGATCTGGTTAAATGAACGGCTGAAATGACCATCAACAAACGGCTATTGTCCATTCTAGTCTCACTAACTTAAACAAAGCGAAAAGTCGATTTTCAACGGTCTATTACGACGAGGATGAAAACACCATTGCTGAGTTTTGGTGATTGAAATTAGATTTATAGCCCAACAACTCAGTGAAAAACAAAATGAACACTTCGCTGAGTCATTGCGCAAATCTCAATTTTAGTTATATAATCACACTTTCAATTCGTGACTTGTAGGAATGGCCATTCAACTCACGACGCAAATGAATGCATGTTAGATTCCGTGAGCAGGTTTATTATTTCAAATACTGGATGGAAAGAGCTGTGAATTTGACTGACAGCTGACTTTCAACCGAAAAATGAACTGTCAAACCAAGAAAACATTTTCCTTCTTTGATATTTATCACAGAACAAAGTTACTAATGGATGATTTTGTATCTTCTTCTTATAACTGCCTTTTAGTGACTAAATCACTGTTCTAATGTTTCTATTTAACCTTCCTTTATTTGCCTTCAGTTACAGATTTCCTCTGTGTATTTGTGTGAGAGGTCGCTGTAAAATGCTGTTAGTGCTACTTTCGTCATAGATCTTTAATTTTCTTTTTTCAGTTTTCGTTATCGTTTTGCTTTTGTCACGACTTTTCGCTTTTGCTTTAGAGCATGTTGCCATTCTTCATTCAATAATTACATAGATGTATCCGCAGATGAATGAATGGTCTATAAGTCATTTGAATTGATTAAGTGCTTAATTTTGCAAGAAATTTACAAAAAGCAAAATTTTCGATATTCCCATGGGTAAATATGACAACGTTTCAATGGTTTCAATGGGTTATCAGAGACAGAAAAACTTTGAGCATTTGCTGCATTAGTCTTTGAACAATATCACAAAATATATGGGGTCCATAACTCTTCTCCCGGGTAAGATATGGTTAAACAGTGGAACTCCAACACCTGGATCAGCGCTATAAAGAAAAGTCGTGATGGTCACATCTGTCAGTTGAGTGAAGTTTCGTAATCTACCAAAGTCGGGCTACTTGATTGAGCACCTTGGTATTTGAATGCATCATTTGGTGGTATTCTAACAACAACAAGTAAAAAAATTCTCTTAACTGATAATTTCGGTGCTCTGATCGGCGATGCATGCGAAAATTGGCCAAAATGTTTGTCCTTTGCCAAAAAGAGACTTTGCAAAATCAAAATGTGTTTTATTTCATAGACAGAGGAAGATGAACATGCACGCGTGCGTGCATTCCATGTCAAGATCATGCATCTAGATTTACTGATTACTTTAGTAAGAGAAAACATAGAAAATCTCACTTTTACCGAAAACTTCCGCCTGCAGGCCTCGCTCCCTGCAGAAACTCTTTCTTGCTACCGGACTAATGTCTGTTCAGTTTTCTATCAGTCGTCTCCTGCTCGTCTGGGTTTGAGTGATAAAATCGAATCACTACTCAGTGAGTGCCTGCTGATGACTGTCTTTCTGTAGTATTATGTCTTATGCATTTTGATATTGTATTTCATTAAGTATTTGTGGCTTTTTGAGCAAATTATACATGTTGGGAGAAATTTCTTCACAGGATGGCTTGTGAGAATGCTTGTCAAATGCTGTACATACTGAAAATGTATAAATTCATGCTTATTATTGGTTTGTGATTGATAATACTATCAGGTAAGTGAAAGCTAAATTATTCCTCGTGAGGACTAGCAAAACTGCAAGAATGTTTGCATGAATTCATAAAAACGCTTGATCAGTCCTGGTATTTTTGTCGTGATTTCTTGTAAATATACTGTTCCTTTCTACAGTCCGTTTCCTAAAATTTGACTAAATAAAACATAAGTATGATACAGAAAGCATTTTTCATGTTATTTCATGTCCCTAATATATTTAAATGTCCTTATATAATCTGATACAGCAACGGTTCTTAAGAAGCTAATATTTTGTGGCCCTACCCATATTGTCAATGACATTACCAATTCGTCTAGGCATTGATTCGATGATATCGTTGATTTTTGACTGATCTAACTTTCTCCACTCTCTTTTTAACAGTGACGTAAGTTGTGATACGCCATCTGTAGGTAGCAGTGAACGACGAACGTTACGTTTTAGAATACTCCATACATTTTCTATGGGATTCAGATCAGGAGAACAAGCTGGCCAAGATAATGTCCTAAGCCCTAATTGAGACTTGCATAAGTTGACTCTACTACTCCTGTGACACGTAGCATTATCATCCATAAATAACCAAGTAGATGGATCACCAAGTTGATCTGTCATTTGGCCAATGTTCACTCGTAAAACATTCACATAGCGTTCAGAATTCATGGTTCCTTGCTGTATGTGAAGTTCAGAGCGGCACATTTGTGTAAGGGACATTTAGTTGCTAGCTTGTAGATCGCAAAGAAAACCCTAGTTCTAGCAAGGCTGACACTTTGCCTTTTGTGAATGCGATCTCGTTATTGTTCATTTGTGCTTTGTATTGTTTTCAACCGGTAAGAGATAGATTTCTAGCTGAAAGCAATCAGGAGTGCTGCCAACACCACCGCAACGAAGTCAGGAAGCTATGGAACATCAAGTCCAGTTAATCACATGTAGCAGTTACATTTTTGTTGATGAATAATGGTGCTATGCTAGTTCTGATTGACCAATTTTCTTTATTTTTGTTTTGCTTGATAGCTTTTCGTTTGTAGAACAACATATTACATAACAAAGGAAACAAATGTAATTTTATAAGAGTGAGGTATGATTTTGTGTAACATTGCTAAATGAAGATCAAATTATCTACTACTTTTTTATCTATAACAGGAAGACAACTCAATATTCATGCTTGAAATTTCCAACAATGATATTAGTAAGCATAAATGACATATCTTCCAAATTTCAGAGAAATTCGTTCAAGTTTGGCGGAGTTAGACAAAGCTGAAGTTAAGGCGATGTTTAAGGGTGATCCATTTTTTATGAAACAATCTGTATTTCCACTATCCCGAGTGTTACACATCATTTAAAAATCACAATTAACTCCATTTTAGTTTTTTTCACCAAATTCGATGTTTCTGTAAATTCTATTATTATCTAGTGTCACATGAATATAGAATGAGATAAGTACCTGTTCATGGAAACATTCTACGTTCATTTTTAGTCATAATTGCTATACATGTATATTTCAAGTGAACAGATATTGTGACCTAAGCGTTTACTATGACCCTCAAAAATTGAAAATTATAGCAAACTTTGATTTCTAAACATTTCATAATACCAGTTGAAATGTTGTGAATTTGATTGACTGATGACTTTCAACCAGAAAATGAACTGCCAGAAGTTTTTTCCAGCATTGAAGAACAAAATTACTAATGGATTCATTTTGTATCTTCTTCATCTTCTTTTATCTTCTCTTCCGTGATTCAATCCGTCTTATAACGATTTTTTACTCGGTTTTCATCTTTCGCGTTGAGTCATCGATCGCCTCTACGCTAGTGTCAAAATTAGTTCTTCGTCCTATTTCTTCATTCTCGTAACGTTAATTTCACAACTTTTTCTCTTATTGTTTGCCGAGAAATTCTCTTTTTCTTCTCCCGTTTCGCTTTGAAATCAAAACCCGGCAAGAAGTCATTCGGAACACTTAAATGCGCGCCAATGCACAGACGCAAAGTTAAAGCAGAGTTCGCAACAATTCCGTATTTACACTCATCACGAGATTCCTCACCATATCAGAAATGACAGACTTTTGAGATTCGTTTTCAAAGAATGACAACTCTGAACCTCAGTTGAGCAGTTGATTTTGCAAACTTCGCTGCGGGTCATTTCTATGCGACAACGCTGCTGGTCACGATAGTAAAACTGAATGAATTTGTTCATTAATTGGCTCATTCGTAGAAAAATTGTAGTTTAATTCCACTTGAGAGATGCATTGACTTTCATTTAATCATTCAAGCAATTGATTGACTCTTCCTGTCGATTATTACCTGCGTTGTTGCGATTTACAATTTTCCAGATTTCCAATTCGTTATAACCTCAGTCGAAGTTTGCAAAATTGTATGTATATTTCAGTGGACAATTCACAGAACTTAATACAATTCTGCAAGGAAAATATGTTTCAGATTATGCAAATTATTTCCGTTTTATGCATTAGTATGTGATGACTTTTACTACAAATAGCATTGGTTTGATGTATGCGCATGCATCTTATCCTTACACACGAGGGTGCATTTTTTGCTTAGGGTCTCAAATTTCACTTTAATCTGTGTAGAGCGATTTGAAGGACTATTGAAGATTTAATGGGCAGTGTTTCTATCTGAAATGAATATTGGATTGCTATTTTACTACTAGTGATGTCGCAGTCAGTAGTATGTAGAAAATATCCTGTTTTACAACACTATTAGAAAATCCACAGTTTTGTTTGATATTTTGGCTTTTAATTGTCTGTTCTGAACAGTTACTTTTGACTGTGCATCGTCTGTGGTAATTGACTGCTCAATGTGTTATTTTGGCAGTCGTTTGACTGTAAACAGCTTGCAGTGTGCATAAACCTCCAGAACTACACTTTCCTGGGATCCCATGCATTTCATTTTTAATGCAAAAAATGTGACATGTTAGCTATGGACATGATTTTAATGAGCTACTGACTGCAGATTGAAGTTGAAAATGTTTCATCAATATGATGAGTGTAGATGGCATCAACAGGTAATTTCATATGAGTGTCTTTCGAAACAACGGACATCTTATCTGGAGGGGAAATGGCGCACATTTGCTGAAATGTATATGAAAATGTTGTGACATCATTTCATGTACGTGTGAGTGAAGATAAGCGTCGGGACGATTTCATGAATTTTGAAACCCGATTCGAACTAAAAGCCAACCAGATCCCGACCCGAACCCCCGACCAGATTAATTCTGAAGACCATTCATAATGTAAGCCTAATGCTAGCATGACCTGAAAGTCATCGTTTTACAGGAATCCAGGTAAATTTTGAACTGAAAAAGCTTCATTTTTTTAAGTACCGCAGGTAGTCTTTAGGAAGGCCATCAGCCAGATTTAATTGTACTCTCCTCTTGGGGTGAACGTTGTGCTGACTAATTCGATAGAATAGAAATTATTAACTGTAAAAATATGAGAAGAATTTCAAATAGATATTCAATAAAATTATCATACATAAATTTCTATGAAATAATTAATACGCATACTATATTTAAGATTGTAGCTATTAGATAATTTATCTATTTTCTGTTGTATTAACTAAGTACATAAACTGTAGAGATGTGTTGACAGCTTTATCATTACAGTGAAGTATTAGTCTACTTTCACTTCGATATTGAGTTAAGTTAATGAGCATGATCCATTTTATGAGATTAGAGATTTACATGCGGAAAGTAAAAAGTACAAAGCCATAATTGTCTATAGACCTGCACTGTAAATCGCTGGATACGAAAATTACATACAAACACATACCAAGTTTACATACAATTTGAAACCAACATTTGATACGAGATTCTGGTATATATAAAGAAATCTGGTATGTTTTTCATACGAATGGCCATTTACTTTCGTATGTGATTGGTATGTAAACGATACGAACTATGCTAACTGTGATTGGCTGTTTTACGTTGAAATACGAATTCTTGGTATGTTTTATATACGAGACCCGATGCAAATTGGTATGTGTTTCGTATGTCTTTCGTATGAATAGCTTTATGTCAAATGGCAAAAAATATGTTATACTACATACTACTTACAAATAACTTTTTTCCAGTAATACCAGCCGTGAATATTTCTTTGTGAAAGTGTGGTATTTAACTAGCTTAGATTTATTGTGGAATTAAAGCCGCATGTCATCGTTGCAACTTGTCTTATAGCATTCACAAGAGTCATAATTAGCTCATTTCCTTGAACTAAATTGATAAACATCATTTCTATATAACGATAACTTTTCAGCAACCATGTTGACTTATATATCTCAAACATAACTATTTTTGCATTTAATGAATTATAATGTGTTTTTACTTCGGATTGATAATATGCCTTATTTCAAAATTACATGATACATAATTGTTGATGGTTGAATACTTATTGATTATTCATGAAATGCCTTAGACTTACGTGTATTAAAATCGAATTCAGCATTTAAGGTATCACTCTTGAATGTCATTATCTAACTACTTACAGAACAGTAGTAACATTAATGTGATCTTTATTGACAAAAGTCCTTAAATCAACATACTTTGGACATGATTGATGCTTTCTTTTAACATTGTGCTGGTATGGCTTTAGTATGTAAAGCATACCACACTTGAAATAACATGCGAAAAGCATACAAATATATACCAAGATCATACAGAAATATACCAAAAAAATATTTTGGTATGCATCCTTCGTATGTGATTGGTATTGAGCGATTTACAGTGTGGTATTGATCAGCATATAGGCCTAACTTACATTGACGTAGACTGTATTTCATCGCTGATACATAACAGCAGAATCGAGAACTTAAGATAGAATGCTTCCACCTTTAACACAGGTGTGAGTTTTTATTTGCGGCCAATTAAAGAGTGCTGAAACGTGAAAAGATATGGATTATTGAAACAATTGGCCTAACTAACCCACAGAGTAAGTGTATTTAGGTAGAGTGGTAACTCAGCATTTATTAAATCCCCAATGTGCATGTACTTTCGATTTCATAAAATGAACTTGACACGAAATCCAGCACTACATGTGAGACATGCGAATATAGAGAAACGTACGAGAAATGTACACGAATTTGACTTTGACAGCAATACAGAAGAAAGAAAAGTAATTTACAAATCCTCCATATCAAGACAACCTTGAGAGGTAATATGGTTTATTATATTAGCAATTCGATGGCTTGCCATTGCTTTAAAGCTGATGCCTTACTGTAATAAGATGATTTTCTTAAGCGTGGTCATATCACAAACTGCCTGCCACTGAAAGAGCAGAAGCATCATTATAAAGAAAATGCTCTTTAAAAGGTGTAAATGGGTCAACATTACTATTCAGCACTATTCAGATTCAAGAAAAGACGCCTTGTGAATCATAAAATTATGCCGCTAAAAATTGAATTAAACCATGACATCTCAGCCAAGAAGCTTTCAATAAGATCTCAACTTTTCCTTGAAGACTTTCAGGGACTTGCATTATAATGCAGCTCATGAAATTCCCTTGTCATCAGCTTAATTTTCGCTCAATCATGATGCTTGCTGGCAAATATTCATTCTTTTAATATTCAACTTGTTATAAAGGGGACGTCATCTCGGTAGTATATAAATACAGGAATAATTTGAAAAATTTTGGCTTTTTAAAAACTGTTCAAATAATTTTTTGGACAGCCGGAACGTAATCTCCGCAAAAACTGAATCTTCTGATATAAAAATTTTCACTGTATACAGATACTTGTTTGAGTCGACAATCTATCTATTTATACTTACTCTATGGCCTAGCCATTCATTCTGACTTCCTCGGGTTTATGCTAAAAGCGATAATCCGACCCGACCCAACCCGACTTCAAAATTTTCCAACTCAAACCCGATCCGAACCCGTACATTCGGGTAGGATCGCTTATCTTTACTTGTGAGTGCATGCTTTCTATGCAAATCAAATTATATTGAAGAAATGTCTCTTCAACTTTTATGTGCAGTCAATAACTCAATAAAATCGTGTTTGTGATCAGTATGTCACAGTCTCTCCATTGGAACAACATGAAGTTCCAGTATTTAGACAAACGATCTGATCTGGCAGTTTTTGAAGTCGTCAAGAGATGCTTTGTGAATGTTTCAGGTTCGACCTCCCTCCTTGTAGAATTTAGTTCCAGATCCCGCATTGTTATTGTCAAAGGTTGTCAGCAGTTGCATTCTCTTTAAAAATGGATAAATTCAATGCATGCTGTGACTGACCTGAGAGAAATATAAGGAGAAAGCAAAAGCAACATAGATTTTAGATGTCGTTTACTGCTAACTGCGCTATTTTTCACAAATGGCCCGCCCTGAAATTTGTTTGAAATAAGGAATTAAGTGAAAGACATCTAAATTTTAATGCGCGAATGAGAGTCAGCAATTGTTTCACTAAACACAGGAATTGAACATTCCCAAATTGTTGAATTGGTACAAATTTCTGTGTCTCTCTCACTATCATCTTATTCCTTGCTGCAGTCTTATATCCAAGGTGTTCTAATCCGCATCTATTTCAGCAAATTGCAACACATTTGGCGCCGGAGCACTCAGCCTCCTACATTGTGGCATGCATGGCGCCATTGACTGAGGCATTCGAATGAGCCGTTTACAAATGAAAGCCTCCACCTGTACTGCCTTCATCCAACATGTGTTGAACGCGGTAATTGTGCACATCTTGTATTCTCCTCGATGTACACCGTAGCGCCACTTGGCAAGAGTAATAATCAAGACATTTTGTGTCGAAGAATAAATCACTGTTGAGCCACGCCTCGGTAATTTCGCGTTGCTGAGAGTAAGGGGTGAAGCTTCGAGACAGACCTGTTGAGGGATAATGGAGGTCGAGCAAGAGAGATAACGAACACAGCAATCCCGTCTCCTCACTGCCACAGCTCTACTCTCCCTCTCTCCCTCTCTCTTCATCTTTTTCTCAAAATTTAAGAATTTCGAATTGAATGGCTTTAGCTCTGAGAGAAATTACGCAGGACTGCACTGAGACTCATTTTGGGACTAAAGATGATTCAGTTTATTCATAATTACATCAATCATTCACAAAAATAATTAGGGTGAAGAAAAAAATTGCAAAAAAAATATTAACCTTTGATCCCTGCAATATGGTATTTGAATAGAAGGATGTCCTCAGACTCGAACAATTGGAGTAAAAACATTCCTTGGCAGCCGTAGACGCTGCGTTTCGCTCTACATATGCTCGTTAGCACGGCTCGGTATTCAATGCCCAGGCGAACTGGCAGTCTGCAATTACTATGAATATGATAATTGCAAATGCATCCGAGAGGTCGGTTACCAGAGTGATCACTAAAAGTAGGAAAACACTACATGTCATTCTGTCAATAAATGCAAATGACATGGGAAGTTTGGTGGCATCAATTTTAAGTGTGGCAATGTCTTCCACGCAGAAGCAAAAATCAAAAAGTCGGCATTCACAGGGATGATCTCACAAGCTGAAATTCCACACTCCAGAATGGAAAAGGAGTAAACGAGGACAGCCTCTTGTGGGTGGCAACGATTAGGACCCGCAACCTTGGCAGTGTGTTTTAAAATGATTCACGGTTTTTATCATTTCTCTTAAATAAACCTTTGGTTGGTGCGATTTTATAAATAAAGACCATTAAGTAGTAAGAACTGCGACTTTTTCCATGGCCACGCTTGCTCTCTATTGTGGTACACATCAAGAGTGATAGACAGAACATGCATTTATGATGACTTTATTCGTAAACAGACCCGATATGACGTGTCTTCTATAATTTCTGATGCATGTGATTTTGAACTGTATTTACCAGTACATTTGCGTCTCCTGCATGTTCTGTCTATCACTCTTGATGTGTACCACAATAGAGAGCAAGCGTGGCCATGGAAAAAGTCGCAGTTCTTACTACTTAATGGTGTTTATTTCTCTTAAACACAAAATCAATTTGATAAAATAGCTTTCTGGTCGTGCAGTTAAAATTAACATCAACAAACAGCTATTGGTCATTCTATCTCACAAACTTAAAGAACGTCGGATTTTTGCGATTTCTGTAATTCTAGGGTACTTTCAATCCTTGAGGCTAGTGCTACGGCCGTACAGCAGGGATTACAAGCGCATCCGATAGGCTGGGTTCCGGCTGGAGCACAAATGGTGGGAAAATACATTTATCCAATAATTCAAATCATGCAGTGTTTGTCAATACATTGATGTTATTGAATACAAGTGTTCACGAACGTTTCTCCTTTATCTGGCGAAATTCAATGACAGCTTAGTCGTGAAATGACCAATTGTTATTTTTGCTGCTATCGTTTTCAAGAATGCGCCTTGCAAGATTTAGTCTCTTTTTTCTATGATATTGCCTTTCATTCATTTCATTAATTTTGGTAAAGTCGCAACCTTTGGGTTGATCATGCTCACTTTTACTACATAAATTGATTGCATGTCTGCATGCATGCAAACTTTTTAGAAAATGGTAAAGCTCATTTTATTCATGAATTCTTCTTTGCACGTGTTCTTGATGAGCAACGTACTTTGCAAATCATCCTCAACACCTGACTTGAATTATGCCGCTATATATGAATATGTTCAGATATAAATGTGTTTCATTTGTGCAGCATAATTTCAGTTTTTGTATTTGCATAGATTTCTGGTTGCTCTACATTGCATCCAACATACATTGTAGCAATGGAACAATAATTGTGCGAAGAAAATTAGGTTACAATTTAGGTCTGATCAGCGATGAGGTGATCAATAGATTCGGCCATCGCAGAAGAAATTGCTCATTTAGAATGCTTCGATACGAAAGTTACAACGAATTCAAACTGAGTGATTATTGCCTATTCGTATTAGAAAGTTTGTCGCCATGACCGCCACGAAATTTTGCTCACATTTTGAGATAACTCAAGCAATCAGAGTGCTACATCAAACGTGAAAGACATTTGCACAACATTTTAAATTGCTTATTTACCCTACAACTTGTGGGCGTTCGGAAGTAGTATAAGTATATATATATAAATTTCACGTGACTCCTGGTTGGGAAAGGAGGATGTGACCAATTCGTTGACCAATGACACAACAAGCAAATCAAATTTCTTGAATGTGGTCACGTTTAACAGAACCAGCTAATTATTCCTAATCTCACTTAAAAAATATTTGTAACAAAACTTGACATGAGTTGTTCATGCTACTTGAACATTTGATCATGTATATCACAATCTTTTTCTCAGGTCATTTCTGATGATCTTAAGGCTTCGTAGTATGTGATGGCGAAACCATGGTGATCCGACAATTCGCTTTGTTTAGGTTAGTGGGACTGGAATGGACAATAGCTGTTTCGGCAATATCAGCTGCTCGGTCTAAGCCAACGGCATCAATATGTTGCAAGATCTGACTGAAGAATCAAGTTAGTGAAATATGTCATAGTTGCAAATTCTTATTGCAAGTCATTACATGACCAAAGATTCTATATTTAAGTTATAGAGCATTGATAATATCCTCGAATCTGACAAAGTGCCAGTATCCATAGAAATCCCATTTTTCGCTTTTTCTCAAGTTAGTTGTGCTACATGTAGAATGGAGAGCAGCTGATTGCTGATGGTCATTTCAACTGGTCATTTATGCACTGATTTATGTAGATCAATGTGGAAGAATCAAACTGATGAAATATGCAACAGTTGTAGATTCTAACCGTAAGGTGATAAATTGTGGGTTATTTTTTCAAAATGCCTTTAACATTTAACGAGATGGTAATTAACTTAACTGAGTGAAACTGACATGACAATTTGACAACTAATATTTACCATTGTTCAGTGTCGGGTTTCTATATGCGAAGCCTCCAACTTTCGCAGTTTGTATTGTTTCCACTTGTTGCCAATGTGTCGTACCAACTTTCGCGGACACGCATTTGCAGTACACATGAGCTGTCTTTAAATCTACATGTAGCATAGAAAACAAAAGATTTTACTTGAATATCCCATCTTCATCTTCATCTTTCACATAATGTTCATCCTTTCCCATCTTTTCAGTATGACCTCCATGCCAATTTCCTCTCATGTTTCTATCTGGCTTTGATGTCTAGAATTACATTTGTTCTCCGAGAGAAACATTGTGGCTACACAAGGAGGGTTACATGCATGTTGATTGAATCAATATCTTCGTTCATCATTTTCATGTCCATTCTTTTTCTCATGAGCACTTGTAACTTGACACCGTTATAGCGACGGCAAGGAATGATCGGCTTAAATTTCAAAGGACACTACTAGCTAGTTAGGATTTGGTAAGGCAGGAGGTCAATTCAATACATCCCCAAAAATGGAGTAGTGGAGAACCACGTGAAATTTTTAAATAACTGATATATAATATCTCTTCGTTTTTCATGCTAAGATAGACTTATCTCTCTATAGGATTTTCTTAGACACGGTTTCATAATTCATCGGTGATCTTGTCGGTATTTAGCATTGCATCTAAGTGAAATTAAGTATTTTTGATCATTCAGTGACGGATTTAGCAATAAAGTTGGATAAATCTCAGATGCAGTGCAAATCGAAAATCGAAAGAGGTGTACAATCATGAAACAGATGCAATGACTTTTAAAAATATTTTTCCTCATCTATGCATTTTTGACTATTTCTTACAGCTTTTCTTGCTCAGATTCATGACCTATTTATATTCATAAAAGGATTTTTGCAGTTTATTGTTTCCTTAGTAGCTCTGTCATTCATTTTTGTCCTGTTGTCTTCATACCTTATAGAATTACCATTGCCTTTTATCCTGTGCATATTTTTTATTGTCCTCATTCCATTTAATCGTCACTTTGCATCAATGCAGCGACCACACAGATTGGGTCTAGAGATTGGGTCGCAGCTGCAACTAGAAATGAGGACCAAGAAGATCAATTTTCAATTGAACATAATACAAAGTCAAGTCTGAATTCTGAAGAACCAGAAGACTGACATTAAATGCGCACAATCAGTAGCAAATTTAGATGGTGACGAGTTGAATTGTGTGAATAATATTTCCATTTATCACTGAAGAAATTGAGTCAAAGATAAGTACTTTTCACTTGAGAAGCCTGCCTGCTTCATGTGGTCACTGATATGGGGTAGCTTTATCGCTTGCCACAATTGTAAACTGCAATGGCTGGGATAGGATTATGTCCGCTCTAGACTAACCCACACGCAAAATATGACGCAATGCAACCTCACAACGACAGAGAATTCGAAAGCAGTTGCATGACAGTTTCTTCTGTTAATTTGACGACGAAATTTGTTATCAAATGATAAGTATATTAAAGGTACCAGTACTGCTTGCTCGAGCTAGTCCCCATGGTAGACTTATCTCATCATCCATGGTCGGAAAAAGAGGTGTCATAATAAACCTCGTTGGATTTTTATCCAATAAATGGCATCTCAAAAATTTAATTTGTTTTTGAAAGAATCCTGTTACTTCGGCAACATGGTGAAATTAAGTACTGAAGAATATTTTCAAACTACCAAGTTTGACAAGAATTATGCACATTTAATTGATATTTGCTATCTGAATTAAGCTTAAACAAGTCATACATGATTCGTCAAATTCTGTCATAATGTAAAATCCCATTTCCCAGTTCACAGCAGAGAAGGGAATATGACTTTAACATCATGAGTAAATGATTATTGGCAGAAAGACAACAACAACCAAAGTTGTAGAACTGCTACTGGTGCATTTATGAGTAGCATGAATGAGGAAAGTTAGACAATTGTGTGTAATCATAATCAAATATCATTACAGGCTATTGATACAAAGTGATATGACTGAACTATTTCGCTTCAAATCAAATTCAAGTAGCTCAACCAAACAACATGGTAGATAAAGATATTTTTAATTTTGCAAACGCGAAAAAGATCCATTTGAACCTGAGGTGGGCCAAAGTCAACCATTTGTCAGTATCTCAGAGATACGGAAAAGTTTAACTGCTGTTACCCACTCATCAGTGAATACAAAGTAATTCAAAATCTAGAGCAAATTTTCTACAGGGGCAATATTTCTTTCTCCCTGCAAACTTAGCGACGGTCAATTGTTGCTCATTTTTTGCTTACATGTGAAATGCTTGGTCTTAATTCTTTTTCAAAGATGTTCAAGGACCATCTTAAAAGAGCACAAACAGCATTCTTTCCATTTTGAATTGTCTGCATATTTTGATGGTTTCCATACAGCACAATGTTTAACCATTAGAATTTACGAAAAGTTGTCAAATTTGACTGTACGAAGAATGTGATATGTCAAGTCGTCCTCAGTTGACCTTATCAAAAATGAAGATTTATATGTTCACATCAAAAGATGAAATAATTAATTGCAAGAGTTAATCAATCAAAAACCATTTCATGTCACAATTGCATCGACTGAAAGGACAGACAGACTTTATTTTACATGTCATTTGTCACCAGTTTGATGAGAATGAAATTTATGAGATGAAATAGCCCACATTCTCCGGATTGATTGACTTGACCGATGCACAATTCAAAGATCTGATACTTTGCTTGAATCTACCATAGCCATGAATTTTCAAATCGTTAAGAAATAATCAATTGCAGAAGATGAGACAGAGTCATTCTGAGCGTCTTTGTTGTCTGAAATTTGCCACTTCCTTCGAGCATTTCGTGTGATAGCTTTCAATGAAATGCATCGATTTTTAATATGAGTGCTGCATCGTATAAATAGCCACTTATGATCATCTCTTCCACCACAGACATCGAATAAATCACTGGAAATTGAAATGTTGTGTAAATACAGCTTATCAAAATTTGTAGTAATGGCACATTTAAGTAATCATTCAGTAAATTTTAAGTAAGGATCATATTTGAAGTTGCTTAGATCTGCTGCACTTTATTTCAAAGGTGCATTATTTCAAAGGTGCATGAAGGAAAATCTTCCATATTTCATATGCGCATGCTTATGTTGCATTCCTTGCACAGATCAGTCCTATCAATCTCTTTTCGTACTCATAAGTAACTTCTCAGAACATTCTACCAGTTTGACATCGCATATGGTACAATACTCGAAAACCAGATGGATTCAGGTGTCAGTGATCTTTCTTTTTTTATTGCAAAATGAAATGACATTTACAAAACTATCGGACGTTCTCGACTAGCGTTCACCAGGCATGGTCACAACAAATTAACAAGGAAGTCGAAAATAATTAGAATGACTGAGTCCCTGTCTTGAAGTAGATGACATTGTTAAGAAGAACATATTCAAAAGTTACTGAAATTTCAAAAAATTGGTGATTTCAAATTTTGAATTACCATTTGAGCAATGAAGATGAGCGAGTTGAAGCTAATGAACACCACCATTATAAATTCCAAACTCTAAAATAAGTTTCCGGTGAATTTCAAGTGATTTGGTGTAATACCTCCGAAGTTCAGGGGCCGAATAGGTATCCCACGATCGCGATGCCCTTCTGAACCCAATGGCAGCAAAATGTATAACAGGTTTCATGGCAACCTAGGAAGAAAGCCTAAAAGCTCGAGATGTTTAGCTTCATTCATTAAATTTTCTTGATCAATTGTAGCTATCAATAAAAAAACAAAGATCTTAAATGTCTAATATATTGCCTTTATCAGTAATGTCACACTGATATATTGATGCATTATTTGCATTCCGGCTAATAACTAGTAACTGAGCTTGTCGATCATTGCATAATAATCAGTGAATTCTGGACTAAGTGGAAGACACAATTTACTGCTTTTGGGCAGTTCCTTGCTGATTTTTCAACCAATGGACAATTTTTGGTCTTTCAAGCTATGTTTCAAAATTCTAAATAAAATTGTTTTGACAAGTTATGTATTCCACGAGCGTATTTATTGGATTTTATCACAATGTCAATAATGTATGTAACTATTTTCAGCAGTAAGTCATTCAAACTGTTAGATATAAATGAATTAGATTTCATTGTCATATTCACAATTTAAATAAAAATTTCTCTAATGTCGCTCTTTGTAAAGTAAAGTGACATGCATGTGCTATTAGTGTTCGGTCAATGCCTCGTGCCATAGACACTTCAAGAGGTCGACATATGCCCTTAGTAATGACATGATACCTTAATGGAACAGAGTTCAATGTGAATCGCTAGAAATTGGGCAGATCTTTATTGGAGTAAATGCTTGGTGCATGCGTTTCATCTTACGGACATCTGTTAAACTATTGCACTTTGACTTTTATCGATTACGTTGGTCGTCATCACTGTCGGCACCACAGAATTAAGTTTAATTCTTAATGTTTTAATGTTTTAATTCTTAAAGTTAATTAATGTTTAAGCGTGTCACTTTGCTAGAAGTGCAAACTGATTCAAAACAATGGTACATGCAGGAGTTTACTAAGTGGGTAAAAAATTTTTTAATGTCTTACAAAGATAGGAAGAATATTAGCAAGTTAGTGGAATTTCGACGGGCATTCATTAAATATCACTTCAAACGCACTTTCTGTTTTAATTTTTCAACTAAGGATGCAACTCAATATTTAATTATTCTATTTACATAGGAAGAATAGTCGTGCGTCGTTTGCAGATTGCTGTGAATTCCTTCAAAATCCTCCGATCACCACGATTCCTTCTGATTCGAAAAATTCAGATCATTGCGCAAAAGTTTGCTCGATAATGTTGGTCTTTCTGATCATTGTTGAAAAAGGTGGCAGTTCACAAGCTTCTCTGGAGAACTTGACATCGTCTGTGTCTCTTTGCTGGTACTCCGGTTGATAACACTCACTCACATTTTTTCGCACAATTTGGCGTGCTATGGTTCTATGACAGCCATAGAGATCAGATGTCTGTGCTATTGTGCTCTCTTGTCTAGAGAGGACAACAGATAACTAGGGTGGCACTAGTCTGGACTCTTCGGGTCTAGTTCAGGACTTCTCTTTGAGATAACTTCTGAAGTAAATGTCGTATAACCTACATTTTTCACGCAGAGTAAGATCCACATGAAGGATATCACCTGTATGAATAGGAATGAAATTTTACCGTTAACAAAGCCTGCAGACGACATGAGAGAAAATAATAAAATTTTATCTTGTGACCACAGACTCATGATTCTTGCTTCCATTTTTTGCATAATTGATCTTCATAATCCATTGCAAACGATCTTGAGCGGAGTGATATTCCAACATGCCTCTGAACGATTCTACAGGCGATTTTGTGATTTCATCTTTGTTGATCGGCCATGTCATTGATTTTCACCAATTGATCGTCTCTTCGAATGAATTATCTTTCCAGTTCATGGAAGACATGTCATAAAACACCGATTGCTTGCCAGTTTATCAAGAATGTTCTGTTCTGTTCGTTAAGACTTTTCCTGACTAATCGTCCACAATTAACACTGCAGGATATCATTTCAGCTACATTCATTGATACGCTCACATAACTGAGAAATGTTGTTGCATATTGTTTGATGCGCATACGTCCTATGTAAGTTAATATTAGATATTGGAAGTTATCCTTCTAGTGAGTCTGCAGGTAGATTTGGAAACTGTGAAACATTGAATGACACATTCGTAAAAGATTCTTCTTTAAAATAATATTGTCTGCGTTATGACTGCATGTCGGAGATATTTCATGTCCGTTCTAGACAACATAGACATCCAACAATCCGACCTCTATGATGTCAGCAGATTGTGCATTTCATTATTATTACATGCTCCAATGCTTCCTTTCGAGTCAAACGGAAGAAGAGACAACCTGTCTAATTCTGTGGTCGGCACATGCCGCTACATTGAAGTGTCTGTGGCACGAAACGTCAGTCTTATTTCATTTACACATGCATGTAACTTTAATTTATCTAGCATAACTGGATTCGTACAAAGGAGAGAGATATTGAAATTTTCAATGAAAGCTTGAATAAGACAGCTATAAATGCCCTCCTGTTCCTATGATAAACTGTAAACTGAATTATGCTGCAGCTGGTACAAATATGACACAATGCGCAGGCCACATAGCTATTTTGACAAGCTCAAATCAAGCATCTTTAAGGCCTGTTCGTAATAGAAGTAGAAATATAAATACTTTTTCACCAATGCAATCAGTGTGCAAGGTTCGCGAGCAATGCAATACATGCAAATGAGGTGCATTAAATGCAATGTGCGAGAGACTGTAGAAGTGAGAGAAACAAGAGCTCTGCAGACAGCAGGAACCTAGTCCAACTGAGAGAAGTCCGACGTTCAATCCACATTTCACACCAAGCGACGGGAAAGAAAATTACAATTAGGGCAGGGTTTGCATAATGAGAATCATGCAGGTACAGCATCTAGTATGAAGCAGTTTGGATCATTTCAATATACCAGACAATTAAGATGCCATTTGGACAATATGTTAGGCTATTTGATCTACTTTCGGGTTTTTTACCCAGAGAACAAAATTTTTAACTTTTTTAGGAATATTTTATTCTTGCTGAATTTCCTGATATATTTTGATAATACATCGAATAAGTCAGAATTTCTTTGACCCAGGCCATTTGTGTAAAATGGTAAATTGCTAACACTTATTTCCACATTTGTTCCATCAAATTTACATCTTCCAATACATTTCAAAGATATGATCAACGGCTCTTTTCAACGTATTTTTTGAATTGCCATTGTCATCTCTTAATTGTTTTACAGACCTACAATATGACGATTAAATAATTTTCATAACCCTCTCTACTCGATATTAGTTGCATTATCATATTCCGACCGAATTTACACTCCCTTTCTCTGCTTTGAACTATCAGGTTAGACAATATTAGCACCTTAATTGAATTGCTTACTCCTACGAGCAATATTAGTTGTTGAATCTGATCATCGGCTTTCTTTATCTTTGATACAATTTGTGCATAATCCTCTATAATGAGGTCTTATAACAGTCCGACCTAAGTCACAGCCGGTTACATGTTAAGAACATGTTTTTCTTGCCGCGTGACGATTCATGTTACATGTCACTGAGGCCTTCTCCGCCTTCGACTGTCCAATTTCTTGCTTTTCTACGACATTCCAACTCGGTTGAGAAGAACCTCTGCCTAAGACGAGCAACACAAGCGAATAATTAGACTCTCTGATGCTCTGTCTACTCTCCTTTGAAGAGACCGATTTTCTCTGCCGTCTTTCCTAAGGCTTAGGATGGCGGATGTTCGACAGTAATTTTCTGCGCTAGTAGAGCAGTGTTGTGCACGCACAAGGAGGACCGAATCTCCTTAATGAGCGGCGAAAGATGGAAGATGACGAAGGTGGATATGACGGCAAGTTCATGACTTGAGCAGTTCACGCTGATCGTGTTGTTGCGTCAGAAGCTGCTTGCAAGATTTAGTTGTTTCGATAGGAAGTCTGTCCGGAGCCTCTAACTGTTTTCAATAACACGAGCAAGCAAACGTCAACTGAATGTCATTAATCAGAGAGTAACGCTTTACGTTGAGAATGTTACTGAGAATTCATGAAAAATCAAATCTTGTAGCGACTCTTGTGATTTATTATTTTACATGTTCAGATATCGGTGGTATCACCTAACTTAAAAACTCAGACACGCAAAGTGAAGCAAGGATGCAAAGTCAATCTGAGTCGCATCGAATGCCTGCCCTCACACTCGGAATCGGAAAGGGTTGCCGATTCGACTCAGAAATGAAAAAAATAAATTGCTTATTATACATGTATGAGATCAAAGGTTTTCTTAGCAGCCATGGACTGGAAAAATTGATTGATCTGAAATTAATTGGTTGATGAACCTTCTTCAATTATTTGTAAATCAAAAAACCGATGCATTGAACTATTATTGTAGCCTTTGCAGTATGATATACAGGTCTACACAGTCGATAATAAAACATTCAGAAGGCCTACTCGTATTTAAAACGAAGAAAAGCTTGGCCTTATGCAAAGGTTGCTCTCAATAATCTATAGCATTCATTTAAACTTCAATTTAAAAGTCTCTAACTAAGTATATGTTTCATATATTCTAATAATCGTAGATCAATTCAAATTATGACAAACCTAATGAAACACAGTGTTTGAAGTGGAAAATATTACGCTATTAGAATATTGTAGAATATAAATATTAATCATCAGTCATTGCTTGATATTGTTATCAGTGCATTTGCATGTTTCGTGATGCAAATTAGTTCAACGAACATAGTGATGTAGAAAATGCATGTAATTACTGGTAAATTCTATTTCTGTAAGTGTTTTAATGCTGCTGTTTCATAGACCTATGTGCTAAGGAAATAACTTTCTAAACATTAGTCAATCAAGCGTTAACCATGCAATAATTTTGCGGAAAGATCTTGGTAGATTTGGCAATGATAAAAAATAATGCAATTGATTGATTGCTCATGTAATCCAATTAAATTAATTGATTGTTAGCAAAATATGAGACCAATTAAATTGCAATTGATTTTTCCGACCCCTGTTGACAGTCCTTTAATTTAGGATCTGCTAGCAAGATATGCACTACACATTATACATATATAATGTGTATAATGTGCATAGAAAAGGCTAGGGCTGTTCGCCGACAGGTGGGAGAGGACAAGCTGCATTCTGAGGTGATAAATAATTGAAGCACTTCGACTAATAAAGATCAGTGAAACGTACCTACCACAGCATGTTTTCTCTGACCCACGTCGGCGCTCAGCAGAATTTTTTTCATTCAAGTCACCAGGCATGGCGGACCGCCTACAGTAAATAATATGTATATATTCTTCTGCAAAATTAACCTCGGAAAATCCGGTATAAAGAACAATGGTAGAAAATCATTGATACTTTCCAAAATTGCCTATTTACACACTCTGACTAATTTGGTGATGGTGGGTCACCCGTGACCCATTTGGCTTTCGTGGTAGTGAAACTCTGGAAATTTCGATAAACGAAAAGGTCATTGATGCTCTTCACAACTGCTTACTTATGCATTAAAGCCAGTAAAATGACAAGTACTTGCTATTGCACAGTGCTTCCACCTCTTGTTAATGGCAAGTCATGCAATTCCGAAAATGCATGTACTACTCAAAAATCTATGCATACCACCATTAATGCGGTTTAGCAATGATGAAAACTGCAGAAGCAATCCTGTCATTCTATGAAATAATTCAATTCGTCATGATACACACTAAATTTGCATTTACTTCATCACTTGTTCACAAAACAGTTCGAGTCCAAAAAACTGTGCAGTCATTCTTGCATGCAAGTGTCTTTCACGGCTGTGCGCCTCATTATCTTAATAAGATAGTTATACCTGTTGGCTCTCTTCCGACCCGATCTCGTTTATCGCTCCTCAGCAATGCACTCACTCAATTTGCCAAGACATCGGTTGAAGACAGTTACAAAGAAACATTTCTCTTCCTCTTCTGCCCGCATATGGAACAGTTTGCCGATCAAGGTGAAATCTGCCGACTCCTTTCGTGCTTTAAATTATCAGCTAAGACGTTTTTCATGACAGACCAATTTTTTACCACTCTTATACGTCTATACATTATTTTGCTTTTTGAACGGTAGCCTTGAACCTTTGTCATAGTGCTACTTTTTAAAAATAAATCGTAATCAATTCAATTCAAAAGCTGTGATGCAGTAGGCCTACTTATACTGGGAATGTCAATCTGACCTGTACTTTTTGAAAACAGTTGTACCAAGTTGCTTCTGCATCAATGAGTCACAAACACAAGGAAATTGCATTCTTATAACTCAAATAATCAATTTTGTATGTTGTGATGTTAATCATTTTTTCCACCACCGTAGCCCAATGGGTCACAGGTGACCCACCAATATTTAGCAGCCTCTCGTGAAATAAGGATTCGGTGTAGATGGTTCTCCTTTGGTACATGCGTACTTTAGAACATTGTCCGTCTACTTACGAAGTCTAGTTGTACGAAATGGCATACAACATAAAAAATCACCTTTCCTCAAAGGCAACGCGTAGGCCTAAAATAAACCAAAATTTGATGCACGCATTTTTCTTAACCATTGAAATGAATAGAATCGAAGTTCATTTAATATTTTTTGAAATTATATTGACCTTCAGATCGTTATCAAGGTTTGGGCACGGAAAATATCCAAAAACTAATCGAAATTTGCCCTTGAACATCATTATATTTATCGGTCACCAGTGACCCATTGGGCTTTCAGGGGTTAATGCTGCATTGAATTGTATGTTAGTAGGACATTAGGTATTTGTGTCGTCAACTGCGCCAAAATGCCCACATGCTATGTGTCATCTGAAAAGCATTGATGTGATCTAGAGGATGCATTATGTTATCTTCGTTTATGTGTGGTCTAATAAAGAAAGTCATGTTTCTCAATTACTTCATCCCAGCATTTTGCATCTTTTCTTTTTGAGCAAGCAACATATTAAATGGGTCGGCAGCTTCAAACGCTGCTTTTATTTTCGAAAAGGTATCTGTAATGTCGATGACATGTTATTCGTAAGTTTGCTATATCCTGTGTTTATATCTAAAGATATCGCTTATAAATTATTATATCAATGTGATAACATGAAAAGGTCTATAATATAAGGTATACAGCAACTTAGCTTCTTGGGACCAATCTTAAACCCTCGTGTTTGCCTTCCTAGCAAGCCATGGATGAACAACAGGATTACTGGCTTGCTTGCCTTAATCTTCTCTCGCACTCAGTAAAGCATTGAAGCGCCCATCAACAAATCTATATTGGTGGGATCTCAATTATAATTTAAAATCATTGTCTATTGAAAGCATGTTTCAAAGAAGTTTGCAACCACGGTTTAAAAGCAAGGTTTTACAATCAAGTTTGCATGTTTAACAGAGAACTCATGTTCAGAATGAACTTTGAGAGCTATGTTTTGAAGCACTGTACAAAGCAGACTTTAAAACTATATTTGAAGACCTTATTTAAAAAAACAAGTTAAAAAGCATTTTTCAAAATAAGACTGTTGTGTTGGAATGGGGCAAGTTAGGGCTGTCATTTTTCCTCTTACAGAGCAGCCATTAAATTGGCATTAGAGGCATTATGCTAGTTAGCAAAGTACAGCCTGGTAATCGTGCTTTATATGCTCACGTGTTCTGAGCATTGCATTTATGTTCAATTAATAACTTCTAAATCCATCTCAATATCAAAAGGACAATTATGAAAGTCTTGAATATGTTAATAAATTTAACATCTAGTAGTTCACATTGCTAAGTTCTGCATTGAATGTCATATATTGCAAATTTCTATAAAAATTTACGTTTTTGAGCAAAAATAATTTTCGTAAAACATGCGGTATGCTTATTATGTGCATGTATACTGTGTAGGCCTTTTCCATATCATGCACCTGCGTTGCTAGGAGTTTGAATATGGTATTCATTTAATAGTAGTAGCAGTGTGCGTTTTTTTCATGTGAAGTGGAAATCATGCATTGCAGAATACACTGTGAAATATACAGAGTTTAAATGTGTGGCATACAGAGGACATTCACAGTAGCTGTAGGAAAATACATTAGTTAGCATATTTCTGCTAAGTTATGCAAAATAGAACATCTGGGAATAAAAGACAATTGACGCTTTTGGGTTCTTGATAAGTGGACAGAGACAGGGAGGGAGTTTCGGGATATTGAAAGTTTGGGGGCATTATTTAATGTAATAGATTTTCAGGTTCTAACATTTTTCTGACAACTGTTAAGGCAGATGCTTCCCTTCTTAGAGCTAAGAGTGTAAAGCTATCACAACAACAATTTGGTCCGCAAATAATTTTATGAGAACGTCGCCGAACCTTTTCCAATTTTTCTGCATTATGCTGGCTCAGTCCAACGAGGAGGGCAGTATTGTACTCCACCGTTGAAAGGACGGTACCATAATGAATATGAATGAGTTGGGACACAAGAAAGGCATTTAAGTTAGCAATTTAAGCAATTCAAAATAAGAGATTTCAACTGACCGAAAAAATGAATAAATATTTTGTTTTGTATTGAAATGCAATTTACATCCTTTTGCATCTTTACTTCTATTGTCGTCTCATCTCAAAGGCTGACTAGACCATAATTATTGCTATGTTTATTATTGCACAAAGCATTTTATTCAGGTCGGTGGCCGCAAATCATAAGTCCTGTCAGAAAAATTTTGGTTCCTCTTTCAAAACTACGTTTTTGACACATACTGTTCAATATTTTGCTCAGTAGTAGATATTTAGTTATTTGATATATTTTAGTCATTTAGAATTCATGATGACATCTTCTCAAAAATTGAATGCAGAACAATTTTCTTCCGTTTGATCCACCCGCTGAGCTCAATTAACGGTCCTCTAAATCTCGCAGGTTGTTTTATTCAGCAATCCTCTCATTGAATTTTGTACTGTCTCTCATATATGTTTTGTCATTTATTAGCATTTTTTGTTGTAACACGAACTTGGCCCAATCAATTTTAGAAGACAAAAAAATGGGGTAGTCATTTTAGATGTCTTTTCCTCGAGCGCTTTCGCGGCCTCTTGTCAAGAGGAGTACGGCCGTAGTGACAATGACAGAACTGACATGGTCAAACACATTGTAAATGGAATTCACAGCGAACAACGAGACACAGATATCAAAAGACGGAATTCTAGCTATGACGTCATACACATGGAGGACACAAAATAGAAAAGTAAGTAGATCACAAGCAAGCAACAAGACAAAGGCATTGACAAAATTGACAAAATAGAAGAAGTTGAACTACAAGTAAGTAAGATAGGACATAGGATGGACGAAGAGCCTCACAGGGCAAAAGCAAAATCACCAAGGCAAAGTCAAAACATGCTTGAGATCCTTTTGAATGCAAAGTAATGGACGGAGATGAGATATGTAGAGAGACTCTAAAATAGGCAAAGTAAAAGAGAAACGTGGGACACTTAATACTGAGAAATAGGAAGAAAATAAGCTGCCTTCAAAGCGGTCACAATCCAAAACATGACGACAAATGGCACTCGCAGGAGCTGCTGATGACCTCGGGCGACGTTTACCCAGTTCTAGCCATCTAGGAAAGTGTTCTCTCATTCGAACCCTGAGACACCTCTCAGTGCGCCCTACGTAACTGCTTCCGCAATCACATGTGAATTTGTAGACTGGGGAGGAGCGACTGAGAGGTGCCACAGGGTCCTTCAAAGACCTGACAGGAATGCGAGAGCCAGGGCTGTGGAGCCGGAGCCTTAAGGAGCCGATGGTTTTGGTCGGAGCCGGAGCCGGAGCCGATTTATCACAAAGGCTCCGGCTCCGGCTCCGATAGTTTGAGCTTTGATATAAATCTAGAATTTTGAAAGTTATTAATTGGCATCATAAAAAAATTAAATCATTTGAAATCTAAAGATATGTCTTTTAAGTATACCAATGATCTGTCCTCCACGATATCTTTCTTTGCAGTTGCCGCCTTCTTTTGTATTATATTTATTATATATTTACACACGTGTAATATTTTTTTATTGCATATGTCTCGTAAGACTAATTTCCATATTGACAACGTATTCTCCAAAATCCAATAATTTGAAGACTTGTTATATGCATGCTAACTAGATGATTGTAGATTCCTAGAGACAAGTCGCCAGTCATTTATGTACACATTTCCAGTTCAGTCAGCAAAGATAATATAGCTACATTTCTTGCGCAATGTCTTAAATCTAATACGGTTACTATGTAGGCTATCATCTATCGGTATGGCTACTGGCAGAGGCTACTGGCATCTGTGACAATGCCAATTTCCTTAGATTGTATTGTAGGCTCTTGTGCAGTCCCCCCACCTACATTTTTCAAAACAATCGATTATTCAATTTGATCAATTTTGATTGGAGGGATGACTCTTCACACTCACACGAATGACCTATGTAACTACAAGTCCTCACATGGCTATAGCAATAAGCGACCCAGCCACTTCTAGTAGCGCCCTATTATTTTAAAGGTATCTCATTCACAATGAATTTCCTTTGACTTCAAAATTCAAAGGGTATATTTCAATGCGAAAAACCCGAAGGCAAATTACAATGTTGACTTGCTGACGAAGTTTGCGACCATGACATCGCAATTACCCACGTAGATTTTTACAACAGCATGGAATGATTCACTCAAACCGGTGATGCTGAAACGGACATCCAATGGTGCTGCATCTTTTGACCAGAGAAAAAATGGGGGGGAGGACTGCACAAGAGCCGTATCGTGTAATAATATTTCCCCAAATGTCATAGACCTGTGGATTTCAAGAATTTTCATTATTATTTTTTCCGTCTGTCAACACTTTATGCTGATATCATGCTGACTTATATGTAAACAATAAAAAAAGACTGAGACGCTCTCAATAAAGGCGCCTTTTGACCTCCCTTTTCTATTGTCTGTGACATTAAACCGCACGCGCATTCGAAAGCTAGCAAAGTAGATGGAATTTCTGCTCGGTGCTCGCAGTCAAATTTTTATTATGCATAGCACCCTGCAACATACTGTGTGATACTCCGAGTTCAGTTTCATCAGCCTAACCATCATCAGAGGAATAGTGGTAATGTGTTATACATAAATTGAATATAATAATATACATGAATCATTGATGAATTATTTAGTGCAACTTTACGCCATAATGAAAAATACGAAATTAATATAATGTAAGTTAGGCCTTAACTTATTAAGTATGCTGCATAGAATTACAAAACTTGTCCTAAATTAGATATTTTTAATTTTTTTAAATATAATTTTCAATTGTACATTTCTAGCCTACACTGCAATGAGGCTATCTAAATTACAATTTCTACAGATGATGAGTCGTGGGCTACCCACCGATCATATTATTCATGGACCAACAGACTATTGAATAAAGGCAATAACAAATAACAATAACAACCTAAGCTAGCCTATATACACTTTAATATTCAATAAAGCAATTGATATCTTTATTGATACGGTATATTTGGCTATATAGCCGATACCCTTTCCATTTTCGAGTAGATACAGGCCCTAAACTATTTAGAGGCATACGCTATCCACAGTTTCATATTCAAGCTTTGTTAAAAAGCTTATACCAGTAATGGGCAAAAGACCGTTCCAGGACACCATAAAATTCAAAAAAATAGTATCTTTAAAAACGACATAAATTCATGAATTTGAACCCTTTTTCAGGTTTTTAAGACCTAAATACATGAATTTAGTCCATTCAAAAAGTACCATTTTTTCAAAAAATAGTATTTTTAAAAACGACATAAATTCATGAATTTGAACCCTTTTTCAGGTTTTTAAGACCTAAATACATGAATTTAGTCCATTCAAAAAATACCCAATTTTTCAAATTTTTCAAAATCTCAAATTTGAGAATTACAATTTTTACTCCCAAAATCATGACCGTTCCAGGACACCGAAAAATCAGAAAAGTTAGTATTTTTAAAAATTACTAAATTCATGAGTTTAGACGTTTTTCAGGTTTTTAAAATATGAGATAACTAAAATTGTGTGACTAAAAATATTTCTTTAAAAATGGAAGAAACAAAAGTGGATGAAACAAAAGTGGAAGAAACCGCAAGAATATATCCTTCGTTATCATATGAACGTAGTTCTACTTTAATGAACATTGAAAAAATGAACATTGAAAAACACAAAGATAGAGTTAGGTATATGAAAGATAAGGAATCTCAATTATTATTAAGATTAGAGCATTATAAAAAATTAAGAAAGAGATGGAACAAAGTTAAGAATGTAACACAAGGAATTGGCATATTCTTAACAATAAGTTTAGGTGCTTTGACAATTGTTATATCTTCAGGTGTTTTAGTAATTCCAGTAGTTGCTACTGCTTTAACAGGTACGGGTGTTTTTGCAACTTCACTTGTTACAATGTTAGATAAATCTTTAATAACTAAGAAACGAAAATCATTAAAAACTAAGCATTTACATATTAAAGAAGTCTATGATAAACTACATTACTACTTTCAAAGAGTATGTGATGATAATGTTATTACGTTAGATGAGATTGAAAAATTTGATCAAATAGCTAATGAAGTAAATCAAATATCATTTCAATCACAGACAGAAAAAGTTGATGATAAAAATACAAAGGATGTTAAAATTTCTAGTGATGGTAAAATTTCTAATGAAGAAAATGACAAAATTTTTTTAGAAGAGCTAAAAACTTTAAGCGAAAATTTAAGCAAAACTTTATTAAACAAAACTTAAAACGAGAAAACTTTAAACGAAAGGATGTCAAACAACAAAGCAATAAAAAAATAATTTGTTCAGTAAAATGTTTTTGCTGTATTCCAATGTTACCACAAAATTCAAATATTATATTTTAAAAATGGATAAAATTAGAGCTGATAATTTTAAAAGAATAAAACAATTAGAAGAGTTAATAAAACAAAGAAATATTATGAAAGAAAATCATCTTCAACATAGAATGATAAAAGCTGGTATTCAATCTGATATGTTTGAAAAAATGCAGCAAACCGAGCAAATAAAAACTGATTTTGAAAAAACTATGAAACCATTTAAAACTCTTGAAAAAGAACTTACAAATAATGATAAACAAATTGATATAACAGATCCAGAGCACAAAACTATATTAGATGACTATGGATTACTAGAATCAAACATTAATAAGAAATTACCAAAATCTATGCAATTTGAACATTCTATTTCATTTATAGATGGAAAAATAATACCTAGATTTTATCTCGGACAAAAAGAAATATTTCCACAACCTTTTCGAGGTTTAATTTTTTCACCAGATAAATCTCCTTTTAATTTAGATAGAAATTTTGTTAATCTTTTAAGAGGAGCAGATTTAAATAATTATGCTGTAGATGATCTTATAAAATATAAAGCTATGTTAGATAGAGTTGGTGCAGTAAAAACTCTAAGACGTTATAAACAATTAGAAAATTTATTATCAACGGGAGTTAAAGTAGGAAAAGGTTTATCTGAAAAACAGAAAACAGAAACAACCATATTTTTACCAGATGATCCACAAGAATTACTAAATAGATTAAATATTTTAATATCTGCAATAAAAGAAGGACATAATTCTAGTTTCAATGAAATTCATGCTATATTGAAAAGACTGTTAGAAAAGAAGATTCTAAATGAAGAGGATTATAAAAGTGTAGCTGAAATATGTTGTTTCTAATTTTTATCTATGATTTTTATTTATGATTTTTATCTATGATTTTTATCTATGATTTTTATCTACGATTTTTATCTATAATATTTATTTAATTTTTTTAGTTTAAAAATGTGTTCAGCAGATTTAGACAAAATTAATAATCATTTAGAAAATTTGACAGAGATTTTGGGTTCATCAAAATTTAGTACGACGTTAAAAATTATAACAACTACTTCATCACACACTTGTAATTTAGAACCCATTCTACATTTGGAACAAAATAAAAATTATCAAATTGCATTGACTAGTTTCTCTACATTTAACACTATTCAAAATGTTATAAAAGATGTGAATGATCAATTTAGATATTCTACTGATAAAGGCAAAACATGGAAAATATTAACTTTTCTTCCTGGTTCTTACGGAGTTGAATCAATATCAAATGAAATTAAGAGACATTTAGGTATACCATTTAAAGATAAGAAACAATTACATTTTGCAGTTGAACCGGCAGTCAATAAATTTTCTCTTACTTTAGACGAAAATCATCAAGTTGATTTTAATCATGATAGATCATTGTCAAAGCTATTAGGATTTAATAAACAAACCTATAGTCAAGGTTATCATTTAGGTGAGAAGATTCCAAAAATAACTGAAATAAATTCAATTGTTGTACATTGTGACATTATTGAAGGAGGATATATAAATGGTAAATTGTCAAATTTAATATTCAGTTTTCCAGCTTTTACTGTACCCATTGGTTATAGATTAAATGTATTTCCACAAACATTAATATATTTTCCTATTACAAGAAAAACTATTAACAACATTAACATTAGAATCACTGATGAGAAAGGACAAGAAATAAATTTTGGAGGTGAAGAGATTATGATAGATCTTTTGGTTCGGGAGGTATAAACTCCTACGCGAAGCTAGAGAAGTCTAATTTTCTTCTTCTTCTTTAGAAACAAAAAATAAAAAAAATAAAAATAAATTTTTTTATTAAAAAATGAGTGAACTCCATTTAACCATTTAACTCCATTTAACTCCATTTAACTCCATTTAACTCCAGTGAACCTCCATTTAATAAAAAAAAACTTAAATTTAATCATCATCCAAATTTATCTAATAAAGTTTTGTCAGTTATTTGTGGAAGATCAGGATGTGGAAAAACATATCTATTATTTAAAATTTTAACGACTCCAAACTTTTTGGATTATAACAATCTTATAATTTATACAACAACGGCAGAACAACCCGTCTATCAATTTTTAAAATATGGATTTGAAAATAATCGTAAAAAAACAGCAATTGCTTCATTATTCAAAGAATATGAAAAATCTGAAGATGAAGAAGAAATAAGTTCGTGGTGTGAAGAAGCAGCAAAAAATAATCAGTTAGTTGAAACCAATAAAAATAAGCATATAAAGATACAACTAATAGATGATAGTGGTAATATGCAAGATCCTAGTAAACTAGATAAAACAATGAAACATTGTGTAATTTTTGATGATTGTGTTAATGATAGAAATCAGTCAGTTCAGAGAAATTATTTTACAAGAGGTAGACATAATAACTGTAGTGTTTTTTATTTAACACAAAGTATGTATTCATTAGACGGAAGTGTTATTAGAAAGAATGCAAATATATTTATACTATTTGAAATAAATGCAAGAAACTTAAGTGATTTGTTAAGAGATTTATGTGTAAGAAATAAAGATGAATTTAAACAATCGTGTAACAATGCTTGGTCAAAAGATTATGGCTTCATTACAATTAATATTGATAAAAAAATTCATGAAAGAGTTATCGAACAATTGTTCCCTGACTGAAAGTCGATAGAAAATATTTTCGCGGAGTGATAAAAATATACAAATATAGTGTTATAATATTTTTTTATTTTATGTATATATCAAATTTGTCTATCTTAGAAATTAGAAAATTAAAAAGGTTCAGTAGTTATTCCATCAGGTAAAATTTTTCTTTTATCATCAAATGGATCTAATGCTAATTTATGTTCTTCTTTTAAATACATTTTATGTTTTTTTGAATTAAGTCTATAATTACATGCTGTTTTTATTTCATTATTAAATAATGCATTTTTATAATCTTGAAATGTTATTTGATTAGCCACTGATGCCTTTGAAATTCCTTTTAATGTTTTATGTGTTTTAATATTATTAGTTGTATCATAACAGTAACATTTAGATTTTAAAAATATAGCTTCTGTTATGAAATCTTCATTTCCTTCTAATTCATCTTTTACTTTACATAAATCAGAAGGATGAATGATATCTTTTATTTTATTAATTTCTTCATCAAGTGTAGAATTATACGGTATTGTTAATTCTAAGAAAACAGAATCGGTATCTGTAAAGTGTAATTTATAGTTTTTGCCATAAGCAGGTGCTAAATAATCATATATAAATCTATACATAAATAGTTTAGCTAATTCTAATATAGTGAAACCAATGAAATTAAACTTATCATGTTTTACGCTAATTCGACGTAAATGTACAGCACATAGTTCATCACTAAATCTAGTAGTTCTTTTATATGTAGGTTTCCTTGTTAAATTTTGAAACCTATCTTTATCATAAACTATTTCAATATTTTGTCTATTACGCACATTTTCTAAAGTCTTACCATAAAATGCATTATTCATTAATTTGAAGAACACGTTTCCAAAATCATCTTTATTTCTTTTAGCTATTTTGCGTTTTTCAATATTGAACTCTATATAATTTTTTAACCACCTAGATTTTTGATAAAATAGTTTTCGATGTATTTTGGTGAGAATCATTCCATGATCTAAATACCAATCTAGCATTCTTCCTTCAACAACATACTTTCCTTTATTACTTTGTGTTAACATAAGTTTTTTTGTTGGTCTGTATTTTTTAGGAATTAAAGATTTTTGATAATCTGAAAAATCTTCTATATTAGGAATTTTGTTTTCGGGACAGAAAGGAAAATATTTTGTTTTATCTTTTATTTCATCAGGGTATACTAAATCAACTTCATATATATAACCATGATTATAATTTCCATCATATGTTTTTTGATAATCAAGAACGGGCGAAGCCCTAGTAGACATCTCTGATGTCGTACGAATATTACACCATGACATTTCACCTGTTGGTAATTCTTGTATCATGCAAGAAGAATATAAGCTATTAAAATCATAATATAACAAATAGTTTTCTCTCATGATTTCATCAACTGCTGCTTGACTATCTTCATTTGATATAAGTCCTTCTATATTTTGATTAAACAATTCTATAAACTGATCACTTTCTTCTGGAGATAAAGGTTTCATTATTCCATAATCATCAGGATTTACTTTTTTATTGTAACACTGTACATAACGATTACCTAAAACTGATGAAACTCCACCTCTAATTCCAGATTCAAAAAATAATAATTTATCATATGTATTTTCTTTATAATGTTTAAGTTTAACGGACTTTGTCCTAGAGCCATCGGCTTGAACACCAGTATGTTTTAATCCTGCTAGCCATGTTAAACCTGGTGTAGAATAACAATAACATGGATCTATTCCGTAATATTCTAAACACATGTCACGAAAGTTTTCGAAAAGATCAGCTAGTATTAATACATCTATCTGAAGATATTTCATTGTATAATCATACATTGTTTTACAATTTAACTCTCTCCAATTCTTTTCAGCTTCTGCATAGTCTTCGTCAGATAATTGTGATTGTTTTAATGTTGATTTAAATTTATTTATTGGAGGAAGTTGTTCTTCTTCCATAATTTTATTCACAGAATTAAAATTATTATATCAGTTATTAATTCCAGTTATATCAGTCTTCGACTGTGAGCCGCAGGCTATGTACTCATACGGAAATATTCCTTTTAAAGGTTTTAAATTATATTTATTTAATATTTTACATTGTTCAGATTTCAAAGTTTTTCCCATAACATCTAATGAATAAGGAGTAAAAAATCTAAATGCATCTAAAATTCTAATACAACCTAATTGCATTGAAAAATATTCTTCTTCTGTTTTACATAGTACATTTATTTGTTGTTGTTGTAATTTTTCAGATGAAAATAAATCTTTCATTACTAGATGGAAATCATATTTAGAACCATTGTAGAAATATAGAGGAACAAAGTTATATTTAAATTTATTAGCATTAAGATTACAAGAATTATGTGCTGCACCTCTATATAATCCATTTAGATGATCATGATCTTTTACCTTGACGGCAGAGCCGTCGCTTCGCTTATCAAGATATCTACCTTTGACATTTTTATAATTTTTTGTAAATTCTTTTCCACAGTAATAACATTTTGTTTCATTAATAAAATTTAATTTTTCTTTTTCTGTTAATGGCATCATTGGAATATTTGTTTCAAGCAATTGTGAAAAATAATTTTGTAATTCTTCTACTTTCTTTGTAAACATTTCTGAACTATCTTCACCATAGTATTGAAAATATTCTGATTTAAATAATTCAGGATAATTTGAATGAATGTACATTCCCCAACATAATGGTTTTTGTTCAAATAAATATTTTTCTTTGCTTTGTTCAGGTGCACTTCTTTCAGAATTATCATTTTCAGAATCGGGCGAAGCCCTGGAACTTTCCGTTCGATTTTGTGTCATATTAACATTATATGCTTCAAAATCACAATACATAGTAAAGGGTACTTTATTTTTAAAATACCATTTATTATATTCTAAATAATCATCTTTAGGAAATGTGTTTCTGACTGCTTCATTTTGTTGGCAATTCTCCAAATGTCTATTCATTTCTTCTTTAGTTCTAAAACTTGTCATACATTGGAGACAAGGAAAATTGGCATTATCTGAAGTTTTTGTGAATATAGAAACATCTTTACACAATATAAAATGACCCTGATAATATAATATATTCGCTTGTGCTGGCTGTTTTGTCTGTTCTAGTTTTTCAAATTTATCTTGATATATTTCATGTGTTTCATCAATTTCTTTTGTAAGATTAAATGTATTTCGATGAAAATTTTGATTTAATATTTGTAAGTGATAACTATATTCTTTATCATATTGTTCTTTATATTGTTGTAGACATTTTTTTAAAGATTCATTTATTTTTTGATTGGTTTCATTTTCTTCATTATTTAATTCTTTATTGTCTTCATTTAATTTTTGAATCGTTTCTATCTTATTTTGATATTTATGGCCATATTCTTGTACTAATATTTTTGTTTGTTGTTGATAATCTGTTTTACATTTTTGTAAAATTTCATTTAAATTTTGTAATTTTTGTTGATATTCTAAAGATAAAGATAAATAATCGGTATCATAATCATAATTATAATTACGTCCTTTATAATTATTATGACTAATCATTATTGGTGATAGTGTTTTTATAATTTCAAATTTTTCAGTACATATTATATTTCCTTGGTAAAAAATATTATGATGCATGTAATTTCCCCTATCATTATATACTATTTCTGATTGACATAAATTTTTATTATTCAAATAAAATTTTTTTGAATCTGAGTAAAGTGGAGTAATTTTACCAATAGAAACATAATTCACATTTAATTCAAAAACATTTACTTCTATTAAATTTTTATTCTTTTTATGAAACTTTTTTAACCTATTATAATCATATGGAAATTCATCTAAGCCATCAGAAAGATCAAATTCATTTATGTATTCTTCTTTATTGTAATGACTTAGTCTTTCTTTGTGATATTTTGCAGGATGTAAATGTGCTATAATACTCCACAGAAAACAATAATCATCTTCATTTTTTATGTTGATTATTTGTGGTGAACTGAAAGGCAAAGGAACATAACTACCACCAGTATTATTTTTATATTTATCAATTACTATTTTCTTAGATAGTATTTTAACAAATCTCCAACCAGATTCACGTAACTGGGCTTCAATTATACAATTTTCTAATTTAAGTATCATCGATTCAAATATGGGTTGTATATCATTTACATTATGAATTTCTTGTGAATTTGTAAAATGTCCTTGTATTATTTCTTCAGGAATTCCATCAGGTCCATTTTTTGTATAAAGTACTTCTACATTCATATAACATTTGAAAGATTTCTTAAATATTTTGAAAAAGTTTGTTAATACATTATAAAAAGTTTCATCGGTTTCATTATGTTCAACGGGCGAAGCCCTGGAACCTTCGGTTCGAACAGACTGATTAAATAAATATTTTATATCTGTTACGGCTTCATCAAATTCATCTATTTCGTTAAATTCATCAGTATCGCTAAATAAATATCTTCCATCTGGTAGGGTCTCATCTTCACTATTAAAAACTTTTTTATATTCCGAATGTGAATAATCATCAAACATTTTTTTAACTTTTATATCAGTAGACAATGTTTCTAGATAGTTTTTATAGCTATTTAATTTTAATATATTTCCTTCATCAACTCGTTCTACATTTTGTAAATGCAATTTACTATTTAAATGAGATTGATAACTTCTTTTTGTTTGCAACTTTTTTTTACATAAGTTACAATAAAACTTGGTATTTTCCATTTTTTTTATTTTTTTAGAGAAAATTTAAGAAAAAATTTGTGTTTTAATTTTAGATATAAACATTTTGATATCAAGGACTTGAGTGTTATTTTATATTATTATATATTACACGTTCTTTAGTTATTTTTTTTCTTTATCATATTAAGTTTAATCATATTAAGTTTTATCATATTAAGTTTTATCATATTAAGTTTCATCATATAATGTTTTATCAAAAGATAATTTAAATTTATTTTCACTAACTATTGATTCTTCATCATCATAAATTGATTCTTCATCATCATAAATTGATTCTTCATCATCATCATAAATTACACTTTTTGGGATTGGATACCATTCCCTGATAGGAATATCTAATTCTAAATTACATTTCTTATCTGATAATAATATAATAGAGAAAAATATTGGTCTTTGATCTCTTTTGGAAAATTTAATAACACCACTATAATCTGAATCACTTTTAGTTTTTATTAAAGATGATAAAATTTTAAATTGATTAGATGTAAATCCTAATTTAAATTTTGTAGACCCGACACATAGTTGTCGAACAGTATCTTCAACTATACCATCATTATTATTTTCAATTGTAAGAAAATGAAATTTAGATAAATTTTGATTATATGTAGTATTAATATCATGTACATCAGTATGAGATATAAATTTTTCTTCACTTAAATTTTTATAATTACTAATATTTTTATAATCTTTTTTACCATTTACACCTCTTTCAGATGTTTCAGAATCATCATCTATATTATCATCATCTATATTATTATCATCATTATTATCATAAGATTCTTTAAGATCGGGCAAAGCCCTAGAACCTTCGGTTCGTTTATTATGATTATGGTCATTGTTAATAGTATAAGGTGTTGTCCACATATAAATTTTCTCTTGTTGAGCTAAACCATTTATATAAGATTTTAATAAATTAATATTTAAGTTGGAATATAATCCTATATACGTATCATCATCATATCTTTGGGGCATTTCTAATGTTTCTTGTTTATAAATTGTGTCTCTATAATAAACTTGACATAATAATTCTTCATTATGTTTTTTACTCTCTATGTGAATGTTATATTGATTTTGTTCATCAACAAATAATCTTATTTTTTCTTTGGAAAAAGATTTTAATTTTTTAACTAATTCTTTAATATTGATATAATTAATAATTTTATTTTCTATCCAATCAGTATTACTAATCGGCAAAACTGCTCTGATAAACCCATATACATTATTATGACCTATTATAACCATATTTTCTTTATTTAATTCAACATAAGCTACATCATTATATTTACTTACAATCTCCATAAATTTAATAAATGGATCACCTGGAAAAATACAATAATTGGTTTCTATAGAAGGTAAACCTTTTGTTTGTTCTCTAAATATTTCGGCTTGTAATTGAAATAAAATATTAACATCTATACATGGATTGTTATTATTATTATTATCAAAACATTTATTTTCAAATCCCGTTGATCTCGTCGAATAAGAAGAACAGGATGATGCGGACGAATATAATTTTTTTAAATTTGGTTTTTCCATTTTTTTATTTTTATTAGAAAAAATTTTATTTTTTTATTTTTATTAGAAAAAATTTTGTTTTTTTTATTTTTATTAGAAAAAATTTTATTTTTTTATTGTTAAAAAATGATGTTACCAAATGTTGGTGGAGGTGCATATATCCCGAATAATCGTGAATTAGAAATAGAGATAGAAAATTATATTATGAAAACTGGAGACGTTTTATCTGGTCCATTGCATCTTTCTATTCTTCCGCAACAAAATACAGAGTTGACAAATAAACAATATGTTGATACACAAATCAATGACTTAAAAGAAAAATATATAAACGATGTTTTGGTTCCACTGATGAATGAATTGAAGTTGCTAAAACTTAATGACAAATCATTAAACGAAAAATTATTAAAACTTGATAAAAAGGATAGAGAGCTAGAAGCAGATATAGCAAAACTTTTTAAAAAGATTTCAGAACAATCAAAAATTTTAATATTACTTTCTATAAAGTTAAAATCTGCAGTCATTAAAAATAAACATCAGATACAACTATTGAAAGAACAATTAGAAGATGAAATAGAAAATCTACCTGAAAGAATTAAAAAAAATTTAAAGCAGTTACAAACTACATTCCAAAAAAGTGTTGATGAATTAAGTTCTAAAATTACTCAACAAATGAAAAAGATGAATAGAATAATAAATGAAGTAAACTCGCTTAATCAAAAAGTTGATAAAATGAAAACTCTTAAAATCAATTTAGAAAATGAGTTAAAGAAAAATTTACAAGAAAACTCTAAAGAAAATAAAGAACAGTTAGATTCTGTTAAAAGACAATTAGATGTTCTTAAAATTAAGTTAAATGCACTTCAAACGGCATTGAAGATAAATCAGAAGAAAATGCAAGTTAATAGAAAAGAAATTAAAGTACATCACACGCTGCTTGACGCAATAGATAAAGTTCAACAGTCAATTAATAAAGTTATCTCGAAGTTGTTGTCCATTCACAAACGTAAATCTTAACACGTAGATATTTTTCCCAAAAGTCAAATTTAATCTTAAAAAATGCCTATAATTTATAAACACAATCTTAAACATTTTGCTTCAAATCAAAAAATTGCTCATGAACCACGTATGAATCCTGTTTATCATTATGATAATAGAGAAACAGTCGGAACACAAAAGTTCCTAGGCACCGCAGGTGCCGTTCACACGGAAGGAGCTGGGATCTTCTCTGGTATTGGTAGTATCGTTAACTTAATTAAAAATAATAAAGATTTGATTACATCTGCTGCAAAAGGAGCAGCTGCTATAGGTAGTACAGCTAGTGCAATATCAAATGCTGTCAAGTCTCAAAACGAATTAAAACAACTAGAAGCTATTCGTAAACTTAGGAATGATTCCGAAAAACTAAAAATTTAAAAAAACTTTCAGAGGAAACAAAAAATAAAATTGCTAACATTGCTGTTGGGGAAACCTTGAGGAGCGGAGCTCCGTCTGATAGTAAACATAATGAAAAAACAATTGAAGAAATAAGAGGTAATGGTCTAGCAAAATTCTAAAATTATATTTTAGTAAAATTTTTTAGTAATTTTTTTAGTAAAAATTTTTTCTGTCTGTGAGAAAAACAAAAAGTCAAATTATTTTTTATAAAAATGTCTTCGCTTATTGAAAATAAATTTAGATTAGACGATCCTCCGTTCGTCAGTAATAATCAAAAAAAGAATGACTATATAAGAATTGCTATGAATCCCGGATCTTCCAGTAGAGTAAATACTGGAGGTGATTTAATTTTTGAAGTTGATAATCAGCAGAGTTATATATATTTACCTGATTCGTTTTTACATTGTGAATATTCTTTATATAGTGATGCTAATTTTACAACACCATTACCAGAAACCGATAATATTGCACTAGAGAATAATTTTTTTCCAAGATTATTTACACAAATGCGTTTAGATGTTGCAACTCAAAATATAGAAACAATAAGTGATTCTCCAGGTGTAATTGATACAATGCTTAGATTTGTAACAATTGGTGAAAATAATAAAAAGCATGAAATCGAAGGTTGGTTTCCTGATACAAATGATGGTATAATTGTTGATGATTTAACTTACGCTGGAACAGATGCAGCAGGAATTGCGAAAGATGTAGAAAATATTGCAAATCATTTAAATAAAACAAATAATTATGCATATAAAGAAAGACGTGAGTTTAACAAGAAAAGTAAGCAAACAGTAAATTGGTCATTGTCTCCATTATTCGGATATTTAGATTATGATAAAATATCATATCAATTAAAATTTAAATTAATAATTCATCGTACAGCAAATAATGAATTAATCTTTTTTGGTAAGACTGGAAAAAAAGCATATTTAAAAATTGATAGACTTGAATGGTGGATTAAGCATATTACTCCTAGTTTAGAGGTTGAAACAGCCATTGCAAAAAGGTTAAATACTAACAAACCAATTCCAGTTAATTTTCTAAAGCGTACTGCTAGTTCAGTAACTTTTTCCGAACAAAGATTTAACTGGCATTTTACTAGAACTGCGAATACTCCAAGATATTTATTACTAACTTTTCAAAGAAATAATTCTCCAAGTTTTGATAAGAACAATAATCTCTTCCATATTAATACAATTCGAAGTTTACAAGTTTCATTAAATCAAACCGGATATCTAATTGATCCATTAAGATTCGATGATACCAATAATCAATTTATGGAAGGATATGATTCTTATCGTAATCTTTGTATAGAATTTGGAGTTGAACCACAATTAACTCCTGGAGATTGGAGACATTTATATCCTGTTTTCTGTTTCGATTTAAGTCCACAATCTGAAGATATTATCAAGACTGGTTGTGATGTTACAATTAATATTGAAAAAAAAGATTCCACAACTTCATTGTTGGCTTATGGTTTATTGCTAGAAGATGTAAAATATTCTATTGAAATTCTTAATGGAAAGATGGCTAGGATAGGTTAAAGCCCAAGACTTAGTCGATTAATTAATTTTTTTCATAACTAGAATAGATTAAAATTTTTGGTAACTTAAAATTTTTTGGTAACTTAAAATTTTTCATAACTAGAATAGATTAAAAAAATTCTTAACTTATAATTTATTCATAACTAGAATAGATTAAAATTTTTGATAACTTAAAATTTTTTTATTAAAAATGTCGCAAGCGAAAAGTAATAATAATAAAACTGTTGAATTAAAATTACGTAATATTGTTGACAAAAATACCCCTAAAACTATTACGATTAACAAAAAAAAGTATTACATAAGTAAACCAATGATAGAGAATATTCAATTACAAGAAAAAAAGAATGGCGGGATTCTCCCATTAATTCCCCTAATAATAGGTGGCATAGCAGCTGCAGGAAGTGTTGCAGGTGGGACAGCTGGTATTGTCCAAGCAGTAAATAAAAATAAATCAGAGAAGGCAGCATTAGAAGAACAAAAACGACATAATGGAGAGTTAGAGAAAGTTGCTAGGGGTGAAGGAGTAGTAGATAATTTTATTAGTAAATTAAAATTAGTTGATGAAGGAAAACGAGTTCTTAAAAATATTCTCCACAATGTTGATGATTTAATTGAAATTAAAGAAACTAAAGATGGTTCTGGAATATATCTAAGTCCTAGTATGATTCGGTAATAACCTCAGGACCTTTGGTCCGATCGGCTAAAGCCTCTGAACTAAGCTCTATCGGCTAAAGCCTCAGGACCTTTGGTCCGATTAGGTAAAACATTTATTTTATCTTTTAAATTTTTTTTTATCTTTTAAAATGAATTCTACAAATTCCGAAAATTTAATTAAATTAAAAATTTCTAATTTAGATTTATTGAATTATCTATTAAACAAAAATGAAAACTCAAATTGTAAAATTTATGAAGGTAACGACATACAAAAAACATTAGAAAACTTTCCTGGTTTTATTTGGAGTAAATATTCGAAAGAAAAACATCTTCCTGGTCATTCATATACTGGTCTAGGAACTCGATTAGATATAAGACTAGATGAGAATAATAATCCGAAACCAGGTGAAGAACCAATAAATAGAGTAGATGCCGCAGCTTACAGGCATGATTTAGCTTATCGAAATCATGATCTAAGTTCTCGACATGCAGCTGATAAGAAGATGATTCAAGAATTAGATAGTATTCAAAATCCAACATTTAGAGAAAAAATTGAAAGAATGTTTGTTAAGAAAGCTTTACAAGCTAAAATATTATTCGGACAGGGTTTAAATGAAACTAATAACTCTGAGAGCAACGCTCGAACCTATGCGTCTGAAATTCATAAAGAATACAGAAGGCCTAAATATTTATTGAAAGTAAAAGTATTTAATAAAGATGATATTTGGAGTGCTGATCTTATTCATATGCCGAATGAAAGGGACTACAAATACGCATTGACCGTTATAGATTTATATACACGATATGCTTGGGTAAAGCCTTTAAAAAATAAAAGTGGTCTATCAGTTAAATATGCGTTTGAAGAAATCTTTAAAGAAAGTAATAGAAAGCCAAGGAAATTGTTTGTTGATAAAGGGTCGGAATTTTATAACAGAAACGTTCAGCCACTATTTGAAACTGTTTATTCAACTGAAAACGCAGGAAAAGCTGTAGTGATAGAAAGATTCAATCGGACGTTAAAAAATAAATTATTCAAGAAATTTAATGAGCAAAGAAATCAGAAATGGTTGAAGATATTACCAGGAATTGTAGAAGAGTACAATAATAAAGTTCATTCTGGTATTGAAGAAACTCCAAAGAATGCTTCTGTCGACCCTGATTTGATAAGAAAAAAAATATTCGAGAATAATAATTTGAATGAGAGTAATCCGAATTTGCAGAAACTTAAGCCGAAATTTAAAATTGGAGATAGAGTTAGAATATTTAAATATATGAATAAATTTGAAAAAGGCTTCGTCGGATAGTGGACTAAAGAAATATTTGAAATTTGTAAAATAAATCAAACTTATCCGTTTACTTACGAAATCAAAGATTTAGATAATGAGGATATCAGAGGCCGATTTTATCAAAATGAATTACAACGAAGTGATTTTTAATTATCATTATTATTATTATTGGAACTAACGTTTCGGGAATGAAATTCCCTTGTTAGGCGTAGCCATAGAACCTACGGTTCGTTCAATTCTAACATTATATCTAGAAATGGTACTCCTTTTTGTAATTTGTACAAAACGTATAAACATAATTGTCCACAATACGTAGTGCCTGGTGTTTGAATTTGAAACGTATTGTATGTTCCCGTTCCAAGTAATTCTGTTACTTCATTTGTAGGGGGCAAACCGTATGAATCAAAATAATAGTTCTGCTGATGATTTTTAACGCCTGCTGACCAATGTACGCCTTTTTGGTCTGAAGTGTGAAGATTGGTTACGAAATTTACAGTTATTGATGGAACTTTGTTCCGGGAACTGAAGGTTCCTGTTGGCTTATTTTTTAGGAATTGTAATTCGTCTCTCATTAGAACATGAAAATTCTTTATTCCTAATTCATTTGCGATTTTCTTTAGGTCGAAATTTGTCGTAGTTTGCGTTCCATATAATTTTAAAAACTCATTTATGTTGTTCATTTTATAATAAAAAAATTTCTTAAGGGACCCCTAAGTCAGAAGGGACCCCTAGAAGTTAGAAGGGAGGGGGTAGTAGAACTACGTTCATATGATATTGAAGGATATATTCTTGCGGCTTCTTCCACTTTTGTTTCTTCCACTTTTAAAGAAATATTATTAGTCACATGATATATTTTAAAAACCTGAAAGATGGATAAAATTCATGAATTTGAAATTCTCAACTTTTATGATTTTTGGTGTCCTTGAACGGTCATGATTTAAATGCAAAAAAATGTAAATCTCAAATTTTTGAGATTCTTAACTTTATGATTTTTTTCGGTGTCCTTGAACGGTCATGATTTTCAAAGTAAAAAAATGATCTTAATCTCAAATTTGTGATTCTTAACTTTTATGATTTTCGGTGTCCTTGAACGGTCATGATTTTGGGGGTGAAAATTGTAATTCTCAAATTTGAGATTTTGAAAAATTTGAAAATTGGGTATTTTTAAAAACGCCCAAATTTATGAATTTAGGTCTTCATAACCTGAAAAAGGGTTCAAATTCATGAATTTATGTCGTTTTTAAAAATGCCATTTTTTGAAAAAATGGTACTTTTTGAATGGACTAAATTCATGTATTTAAGTCTTAATAACCTGAAAAAGGGTTCAAATTCATGAATTTATGTCGTTTTTAAAGATACTATTTTTTTGAATTTTATGGTGTCCTGGAACGGTCTTTTGCCCATTACTTATACTACTGTGACCCTGTGACGGCTAATTAGGTATATCATCATCACTCATATGGTCTTATTTAATGTAGCCTCGTAGTAGACTGGTTGCAGGCTAGGTCAATTTATATTTAGCCAGTGCGGGAGATCTTTATCTAATTTAACCAATCCTGGCTATAACTTTATTTTATCTTTCAGAGATAGTCAATTCATGCAAAAATATATGACAAGTATGTTATTTGTCATTATATTAGGCCATTATCATTTTATTATCAACTTAAGTCGTTGCTTGTTAATGAAAACTAATTTGATGATTGTAGCAAGCCTCTAAAGGCCACACCGTTATCCAAAAAACCCGTTCAACGGATCCAGGATAACCAGCATAGATAGAACCTGAATTTGAAGTCGGAGCCGGAGCCGAGCCGGAGCCTTTCACATCAGTGTCGTGGAGCCGGAGCCGGAGCCGATGAGATAACGCATCGGCTCCACAGCCCTGGCAAGAGCACACAAAACGAAACACAGGCTCAACTGCAGGAAACACATTTTGAGTGGCTGACAAGATGCGCCGTCTAACAATTCTACTCACATCATCGCCACAAAAGGGAATGCGTAGCACAACCTCCTTTCGAGCTGGTCCAATCATAGGATCAGTGGAGCGTTCAACACTAAACTTATCAATGAAAGAACCAGGATAGCCATTACTTTCAAGGACTCTGTATAAAAAAGCATTTTCAGATGCTAGTGTTGACTGAGAGCATAACCGGCGCGCTCGATCAAATAGACACTTGACCAAATTTATCTTATACAAGCGAGGCACAAAACTCGAATAGTGTAAAAGCAAGCCGGTCCAAGAGGACTTGCGAAAAATAGAAAAACATGCACTACCATCTCGTCTATGAACAAGGACATCTAAAAATGGAAGCTTTGCGTCAAGCTCAAACTCACACGTAAAATGTAGATTTGATGAGCTGCATTAAACACATCCAGCAATCTCAAAGCGTCATCTCTAGAGGAAACGACGGCAAATGTGTCATCGACATACCTCACATAAAATTGAGCAAGCGACTGAATTGACGACGACAGACTCCTGGATTCAAGAAACCCGAGAAAGATATTGCTGAGGACAAGACTGAGAGGACTGCCCATGGCCACTCCATCTTTCTGTCGATAGTATTTACCGTTGAAAATGAATTGTACATTCTCAGTACACAACAATAAAAGTTCACACAACTTGTCAACGGAGATGAGTAGTGAAAGGTCGCGTTCTCTGATGATTCGCCGAATGATTGCGATTGTGTGACGCAAAGGGACGTTGGTAAAAAGCGAAGTTACGTCGAAAGAAACAAACTTGCTGTCACCAGAGAGACTGAGATCCTTCACTTTGGACACAAACTCAAACGAGTCTTTGACACAATATGACGAGACACATTGAGCAACTGGTTCAAGGATGTGGCATAACCATCTAGCCAAGTCAACAGTGGGGCTATTAACCATCGACAAGATTGGTCTGAGAGGTACATCTTCCTTGTGGATTTTAGGTAGACCATAGAGTCTCGGAGCATGAGATCCTGTCGGTTTCAATTTCTTGTAGGTGACGTCATCAATTACATCAGAGTCGCGCAGCGAACGAAGCGATGAGTTAACTTGCTCTTCAAGTTTGGAAGACTCATCATTTTGGCGAGAGTCTATCACAAACTTCATACTGTCACTTAAAATGGCATCCATCTTGCACACATAATCTGTCTTGTTCATGAGAACAACTGCACTGCCCTTGTCTGGCTTAGAAACGACTAGCTCGTTGTTGTTCTTCAGATTGAGAAGAGCATCCATATGCGGTTTACTGAGAGGTGAATGCACGCGGAGCGACTTTAATGATTTGGAGATGGAAACCAAATCGGCCTTCAATTTCGTATTACCATCTTTACTACGTGGAGACAGGCCATCAGAAAGACGTGAATAAAAGCTTTCAAATTCACAGTCAATCTCCACTTGTTTCGGCAATCGTGGGACGCAAAAGTCCAATCCTCTTGCCAGGGCTTGCTTCTCCATCTCATTTGAAGGTGCACGAAGATAAATTGATGATATGACAATTAAGCTCAGTCGGAAAAGTGTCATTTGACCATGGTAGAGATTCATTCAGAAGTCTTCCATAGCGCTCCCGAGAATCAACTCTCGTCTTGTGAAGAATCTTGTGAGTAAAGTTGAAATACTTGGCGAAACAAAGGAAACTATTCAGCTCAGTCAGAGTATCTGTCAGCTCAAGAACATTCCTCTTGTAAAGGGCGAGCCTGTTCCTCACTTCTTTTTGCTCAATCTGCAGGAATTGTCGACATATCTCAGGGGACTGATGCAGGCGACAATGCAAAATTTTCTCCATAACATAATGAGCTTTTATTGTGTACTGAGAATGTACAATTCATTTTCAACGGTAAATACTATCGACAGAAAGATGGAGTGGCCATGGGCAGTCCTCTCAGTCCTGTCCTCAGCAATATCTTTCTCGGGTTTCTTGAATCCAGGAGTCTGTCGTCGTCAATTCAGTCGCTTGCTCAATTTTATGTGAGGTATGTCGATGACACATTTGCCGTCGTTTCCTCTAGAGATGACGCTTTGAGATTGCTGGATGTGTTTAATGCAGCTCATCAAAATCTACATTTTACGTGTGAGTTTGAGCTTGACGCAAAGCTTCCATTTTTAGATGTCCTTGTTCATAGACGAGATGGTAGTGCATGTTTTTCTATTTTTCGCAAGTCCTCTTGGACCGGCTTGCTTTTACACTATTCGAGTTTTGTGCCTCGCTTGTATAAGATAAATTTGGTCAAGTGTCTATTTGATCGAGCGCGCCGGTTATGCTCTCAGTCAACACTAGCATCTGAAAATGCTTTTTTATACAGAGTCCTTGAAAGTAATGGCTATCCTGGTTCTTTCATTGATAAGTTTAGTGTTGAACGCTCCACTGATCCTATGATTGGACCAGCTCGAAAGGAGGTTGTGCTACGCATTCCCTTTTGTGGCGATGATGTGAGTAGAATTGTTAGACGGCGCATCTTGTCAGCCACTCAAAATGTGTTTCCTGTAGTTGAGCCTGTGTTTCGTTTTGTGTGCTCTCGCATTCCTGTCAGGTCTTTGAAGGACCCTGTGGCACCTCTCAGTCGCTCCTCCCTAGTCTACAAATTCACATGTGATTGCGGAAGCAGTTACGTAGGGCGCACTGAGAGGTGTCTCAGGGTTCGAATGAGAGAACACTTTCCTAGATGGCTAGAACTGGGTAAACGTCGCCCGAGGTCATCAGCAGCTCCTGCGAGTGCCATTTGTCGTCATGTTTTGGATTGTGACCGCTTTGAGGGCAGCTTATTTTCTTCCTATTTCTCAGTATTAAGTGTCCCACGTTTCTCTTTTACTTTGCCTATTTTAGAGTCTCTCTACATATCTCATCTCCGTCCATTACTTTGCATTCAAAAGGATCTCAAGCATGTTTTGACTTTGCCTTGGTGATTTTGCTTTTGCCCTGTGAGGCTCTTCGTCCATCCTATGTCTTATCTTACTTATTTGTAGTTCAACTTCTTCTATTTTGTCAATTTTGTCAATGCCTTTATCTTGTTGCTTGCTTGCTTGTGATCTACTTACTTTTCTATTTTGTGTCCTCCATGTGTATGACGTCATAGCTAGAATTCCGTCTTTTGATATCTGTGTCTCGTTGTTCGCTGTGAATTCCATTTACAATGTGTTTGACCATGTCAGTTCTGTCATTGTCACTACGGCCGTACTCCTCTTGACAAGAGGCCGCGAAAGCGCTCGAGGAAAATACATCTAAAATGACTACCCCATTTTTTGTTGTATTTGTTGTATTCATGGAATACATAGGTAATTAGCTAATATACCCGACTCATCTGCGATGAATGTATTATAATGACAGGTCTGTGCCTATATGTGGATTATTCATATGAAAGAAAATATCGTAATTACTATGTTTCATTTCATGTCTCGACTTGTGATATTTCACATAGACTTTGAATTTTTTTTAGAAATGACTAAATTTGAAGCAGTTATTTTAGAATTGGAAATTTAGATCAGGTTCAATGAAAATAATAAATATGTGTAAATCATTTTTCATTTTTTATGAATGAGATGATAATATGATTTTATGTTATTTTTATATTATTTTATAATTTATAATTTAAATTAATATTATTTTTATAAATATATTTTCTATATTTATTTTATTATTTATATTATTTTATTTATTAACTCATATGATTTTATGCTGATCACTGATAATATATTTCATTGGGACGCTTCATGCACAATGGGTATTGGTGGCGGATTATGTGCATGGCGAATTGCAGATATATATTGTAACTGTATACTTCCTCTTTAATCTAATTTGCACTCTGGTAAGTTTTGTAGCTTTCGTTTTCTACTATATGAGTTATGATGTTGATAATCGCTATAGCTTAATCTCCGTAACATATCCTAATGATTGTATTTTCATTGTGTTGTTGCAGTTAAAGGTGTTACTAAACGTCTTCGCAAAATATTGACATATGTATTTATTTGATTTATTAATCTATGTTTATGATTACTGATGTGTTAGAACAGTAGTATTCCACAACATTCATACTGAAAATATTTTTTCAGATGAACCGTCCAATTCAGGTGAAACCAGCTGACAGCGAGAATCGGAGCGGTGAGTTAGAAATATCAATTCATTTGATGCATTCAATTGCTCAAGTAAACTGCTACGACACCAATGCTTGTGTAAAAATATTAGCAATATTAGCACTGAAGACTTTACTGTCACACCTTTTAAAGTATCCTATGTAATAGCGAGTGACCCGTAGCCAACTCATAACTCACAAAAGAGTAAAATTTACTCTAAAATTTCATTTTAGAATTTTTTTACGAAGGTCATAAAGAAGTTTCACTTAGGAAACCAAGAAAGCTATATTTTGATCAGTTGCATGAGCTCAGCTAAGTGTAATAGCTACCTGGGGCAAGTGACCATCATACAAGGTGAGTTTTAAGTAATATAATTCCCACTGCCTTAATTAAGGAATATTTATTGAATAAAGGACTTTATCATTCTTCAGCATGCAAATGATCAGTTAAATATGCTAGGTGCTCTTGCTTTCCTATCGCATTAATAGGTCAGCGATGGCTTATATTTCCAGTCAAATCCACCATGTTGCGCAGTTATTCTCCGTCTGCTAAATATCAACTTAAATCACTTTAGAACACTCGTGCCTATTTTAGTTTCGCACAGTGAACTATGGCATTTGGATAAGCAGATGCTGCGCAGGCCTATCCAACACCATGTAATATAGGATTAGTTAGCCTATTAAGGTTTAACCACAACATTGAGATTATAATAGGGATTTTAACAATAGCAAATGAGGGATTTTTAGATATTAGGGATAGACAGCTGATAATCATAATTAAGATAGGACGAAATGTCACCTTAGCTAAAGCGAGTCATTATGTATCTAGACGAATTAAAGAATCAATGATATCAGTGGTTCCGACCGAAGGAAGTAAGCTGTCGATCTTTTCTGTCTGCTACTGACTTTATCGATGGCAATTATCGATTCCTATCGAAGATAGGCTTACGGGGGCCACAACTATTACAGTTTTAGGCTCTGAAAACAGCTGCGGATATAAAACTCATTAATTACTGCTTTGAAAACTTGGTCTATACTTGGTAAAAACCGTCTATTTGGTGTCGAAAGGTCCATTCACACCGGACGGAACCGCGCGTCTCTGTGTGAACAGCCTCATAGGTTTATTAAATCTCTGAACGAAAATTTTGGACGCCTGAGGACCTGCCGCGCCGCGTGCCGGTGTGAATGGACCTGAACTCATAATGAGAGCCTTTATCTTGAACATTGGTTTTTACTGAGTTGTTCATATAGACCAACCAGTCATCCACGATCATGTGCGAATGCAAAATACTCGTACCTATGATCGTCTAGCACAGTGCACATGCACGAGCATGATGTGAACAATAAATAAGTGAATTCTACGCATGATGCACTATCATAGAGATACACAAAACAATTTGTCATCTGATAGCACAAAAATTTTGATAAGAATTTCTACACCCTGTGAGACCTGAGGGGTCCAATCTGCCAATTTGAAATGAAATATCACATGCAGAATGATTGACAAAATAACGATTTTGCAAAGCAATGAGCGGCAAATGTGTCACCAACCAAAAGAGTCATAGAAAAATGGTCCATTGACCCCCCTCAGATCTCTTAGGTTTGATGTCCAAGCAGACAGAAAGGATGAAAGCAGTGATATTATTCAATGTCGTGCACTTTGTCATCAGGTGATTCGTTTCTATTGTGAGACAATACGGAATTAATTATTTTTCACTCATTTAGCGCTTGGTTCCTTTCATATCCAGCTAAATAAGATAATGATAGTCGCTATAAACAAGCTAAGTTAGATGGATTTGGTGACAGTTATCAGCTAACAATATCAAACTCTCTTCTGAACTAAAAATGAAAGAAGTATGAACTTAAAATGAATGTGAACTTTCGTTTGTAACATCATGTCCTGAAAATATTTTATTAGATGATATTTCAAGTCTTTAAGTTTTAAAGAAAACTTTGAAGGAATTGTTTTAGCACACTCGAATGTAATCTTGTTTTACTTTGTTGCACACTTCTCTCTTCAGCTTATGCTGAGATAGAAATGCATTTGCTTATAGCTATGAACTTGGATTTTGTTGATCAAGGTGTACATTATTAAAGTAAAATAAATATGTTCAATATTCTCTGAGTCAGGTTTCTTATCGTAACATCAACAAATCCTGGGGTTGTTTTCATGCTGGTGCATATCACGTCTAAGCCTACGTACGATGTTTGATAAATTGAAATTATAGTCAAAAATAAAGCGAATGAGTTATTTGTTGTTCTACACGTGACGATGTCTGGAACACAAGTTAACTGATTGGGAAGTCAACTTCAACAGAAGATTCTATAACTACAAGAGACTAACTGTAAACTTGATTCGGAGATTCGATTACGTTGTACACAATCTTAACATTAACATCACTTTGTAGGTATATCAGTAAAAATATGTGTCCTTGGATGCTATCAGTAAAATTGAGCTTTCTGTATTTGGTTTGGCATCGTGCAGTCTCCGTTTTTTGGCATGACTGAGTCACTTAAAGATGATTTATTAAAGCCAACCACGAAACACTATTAGTCTGGTCGTCTGAACGAGCTTCTGCATGCAGGGAACAAGGCCGAAAATGAAACCTTTACAGAATGATGTAGGCTACGTCCCTGCGCGTCTGCCGAGTTCTATCCGGTTTCTTTTCATGTCAGATAGGATCAAAGAAAGCACACAAAAATCCGACACTGTAGGATTTAAGGGCTAAAACGGACATTCCTTGTCATGGCAGCGATATCTGAACACTAGCGGCTTCCAGTGGTTGCCCGATAAGAAATAACCCACTAATTTTTGCAGATTGCAGAGTTAAGGGATATTTAAGTTAAGAAAGCTCTAACGTTCTCACTACTTTGGAGGATTCGCGGGTTGCAATAGCTACCTGATAACGATGTCCGCAACTTGTTAGGATGAATATCAATCTAAGAAAACTTATTGAGCTTAATCAATTGATAATTTCTGACTGCTAGAAGTATTTCAAGTGAATATTTTAGGAACTCCAAGTGGCATAATTCTGAGCTATTAGCAACTGTCCATCTTGATTTACAGATATGATCATAAAGGTACACATCATATCACACAAGCACACAATCTGCAGTCACTGAGAGCACAAAGACATGCCTTCGCTAATTGTTTTGTTTTGAACCTTCGTTCACCTTACATAGTGTTTGTGTGCTTTTGCGGTCAGTGACAAAAGTGTTGAAGAAATTTGAAAAAGAGCTATTAAACTTATTTAGATATAACTTGCATATTCGCATTCCTTACATCGCAAGGATTCAGAAGACACCAAACATGATCATTTTTGACGAAAACGTGAGAATGTGACATTTTCAGCCATAAGAGTTATGATTTTGTGATTATTTCACGATATCACAATTTTTTTCTAGTTCACCGATTGTGATGACCAGTATATCAAAAGAGAGCACAGAAAATGCCCGCTCTCCTTGTGCCTGATTCATTTTGATACTCACATATTATCTTTTTGATAAAATGCGATTTGTAAATTGAGCAATTTTCATCTTTTGAGCACTGCTCAGCAAATACAATAGCGGATACAACTCTATCATAGCTCATTTTAAAGCTGAGAGTGCAAGCTATCGAATGATGTATGGCACGGTGCTGTGCAGCACATGAGATGACATGAGAAGCGATTGAACTTCAGCGTAATTTAGGTGGTCCGTTGTTATCATCAGCTGTGTGTGATTTTTTTGCATCAGCAACTTAGCTAGTTTTCTTAGCTTGTGAATTCAAAAAGTACAGTCCGTTTCACAAAAAGTGGATCATCCTAAAATTTGACTAAATAAAACATAAGTATGATACAGAAAGCATTTTTCATGCTATTTCATGTCCCTAATATATTTAAATGTCCTTATATAATCTGATAAGCTATGATACAGTAACGGTTCTTAAGAAGCTAATATTTTGTGGCCCTACCCTTATTGTCAATGACATTACCAATTCGTCTAGGCATTGATTCGATGATATCGTTGATTTTTGACTGATCTAACTTTCTCCACTCTCTTTTTAACAGTGACGTAAGTTGTGATACGCCATCTGTAGGTAGCAGTGAACGACGAACGTTACGTTTTAGAATACTCCATACATTTTCTATGGGATTCAGATAAGGAGAACAAGCTGGCCAAGATAATGTCCTAAGCCCTAATTGAGACTTGCATAAGTTGACTCTACTACTCCTGTGACACGTAGCATTATCCATAAATAACCGAGTCGATGGATCACCAAGTTGATCTGTCATTTGGCCAATGTTCATTCGTAAAACATTCACATAGCGTTCAGAATTCATGGTTCCTTGCTGTATGTGAAGTTCAGAGCGGCCATTGGTCCAAATGCCAGCCCAAATCAGTAGAGTCGCACCACCTTGTACCCGGGGACGATGTAAATGTCTCGGAATTTCCTGATCAGATTTTATCCATAATCTCAATCGACCATCACTATCCTTCAGACGGACTGATGCCTCATCAGACTAGACAACCGATCCCATTGATTTCGCCAGTGACAATGACTTATTGCCCATCTGAGACGTCTTTTTGTATGCTGATCTGATAATTCGATCTGAGAGGGCCTCTTACAGCTCTTGAAATTCGACTCAATAAGTCTTCTACGAATAGTGGACTTAGAAATAGAAGAGTCTAGTGCAGCCATCTCAGTTAACGAGAGACTTGGATCAACCTTAACAAATCTCAAAATTAGGCGGTCTCTACGTTTGGATGTTTTGCGTGGACAGCCAGAGCCCTCTTTACGACAGAGTCGAGAATCATCATTATGCCATCGATGCACATTTGTCTAAGGGACATTTAGTCGCTTGCTTGTAGCTCGCAAAGAAAGCCCTAGTTCTAGCAAGGCTGACACTTTGCCTTTTGTGAATGTGATCTCGTTATTGTTCATTTGTGCTTTGTGTTGTTTTCAACCGGTAAGAGATAGATTTCTAGCTGAAAGCAATCAGGAGTGCTGCCAACACCACCGCAACGAAGTCAGGAAGCTATGGAACATCAAGTCCAGTTAATCACATGTAGCAGTTACATTATTGTTGATGAATAATGGTGCTATACTGGCTCTGATTGACCGATTTTCTTTATCTTTGTTTTGCTTGATAGCTTTTGGTTTGTAGAACAACATATTACATAACAAAGGAAACAAATGTAATTTTTTAAGAGTGAGGTATGATTTTGTGTAACATTGCTAAATGAAGATCAAATTATCTACTACTTTTTTATCTATAACAGGAAAACAACTCAATATTCATGCTTGCAATTTGCAACAATGATATTAGTAAGCACAACTGACATATCTTCCAAATTTCAGAGAAATTCGTTCAAGTTTGGCGGAGTTAGACAAAGCTGAAGTTAAGGCGATGTTTAAGGGTGATCCATTTTTTATGAAACAATCTGTAGTTGGTCATTTATTAGTACCAATGTCAATATTCTAACTACATAGATCTGAAAATACGATTAGCAGAATCTGATCATTTTGGGATGTCTAGGTATCTGACAGCTTACCAAAACTATAGCTGAAAAGGCATTTGCATATTAAGAATGTTTGTAAAAGTGCTGTGAAATAATTCAAATATCTATACTAGTGAATTCAATCTCGGATCTCGAACACAGGAAGTGATCTTGGTCGAAAGGTTGGTACAACTATGTATTTCAAAGATCAAATTCTTTTCAATGGCATCAAAGGCAGAATCGTGTGCTGGGCGTGAAGCACGACATTTTGGCACAAGTTTAGCCACATTAAACCACATTCACGCATACATCATCGATCAGAAGCATGACAGCATTTCATGCCAAAAGTCAGAGCTAGACTTTGTACTTTTCACTTTTTCAGAAAAAGCATAGAAAGTGTCTATTTTGCCGAAATATCTTATCTGTTTGCCTTTGGATTTGCGTGTGTTTTTCCTTGATTCTATCTGACAAGAAAATCATGGAAGATGCGCAGATTCGTAGTAATCCCTGGGCATTCTAGTAAGTAGATTTTTTGGATTCGCAACAATTAAATAGCTTATAATAAGTGAAAGTTTTGCACTTCCGATGGTCGTTTCGCCAACACAATCAAAGGTCAATTAGTTTTTATGCAAATTCATTTACAATAAATTATTTAGCGTCATTCTTCATTTTTGATGAGACTCGTGGCATGCTGCGATTATATCATTCAGGAATGACACGCATGCTTGCAGTGTGTCAATATCTCATTTTGAAAGAATCTTCAGCATATTTGGTTTGTTCACCAAAATGAGTGGAGCAAGGTCTTTCCACTGGCGATGAGTGAATGACTGATCACAGTCCATAACTGAGATTGTTGCGAAACATGAGTAAATCCGAAAAATAGAAGACGACATTATATTGCGGGCGGAGTACCTTAAAATGAGCCTATGAGACTTCGCGCTTTACATTCAAATTGAATATTTAAGTCGATGCAGTATAGAATGCTCTTGATTTGACTATTTTGCCAGAACATATTCATCTACCCCAAAAGACTATTTCTGAAGATCATCGCCGATTTTCATCGCCGAATTTGGTGCTTGCCGCGTTTTGCCTTTATACTATTGATTTCCACAATTATTTCCAAAGCACTTTTCTTTTCTTTATTGATACGATGACAACAGCTTGCGCCAATTATAGTCACCACAAACGAAATTACAAAATTAAGCAAAAAATATTCTGTTAAAAACCAAAAAGTAGACAATAGACATTATTATATCAGTAGACAAAACTCAGACGTTCACAAGTGCTTTCAATTCACACTTGAGGGATCTGTGATCACGGTCAAAAAGGTCAACATTCTTAAAAGTGTTAGCGAGTGAAGATATGCCCGGGAAAAAGTCATGCTTGCGAATTCGCAGACCGCGACTCATAACACTTGTGAACACACTTGTATGCCTCGTTCGTCTTTCAGGCAGATTTAATAAAATTTTTGATACAAGGTACTGACAGTCGACGCGATTATGTAAAATTTTATGATATAACAATAAATCTGTTGAATTACACCGCTTCACCAGTGTCGAAAGACCAAAATGTATACACAATTTGTTGTACAAACCACTGTCATAGACCATCTTCTCATGACAACACAGTTCTTTTACAGAAACTTTTTGAACACGCTCAATCTTGTCAATTAAGTATTTCGATTGAGGTGACCACACTGAAGAGCAATAATCAAGGTTTGCCCGAACATATGAGTTATACATAATTTTCAAGACATTTACATCTTTAAACGGCTTCAAAACTGTCCTCACAAAACCTAACATAAGGAAGGACTTTTTCACAATAGACGCTATGTGAAGACTGAAACACATATTGTACGAAAAATGTACACCAAGATCTTTGATCTGTTTTACCGGTTGTAAAATACAATTGTCAATCATATAATCAAATTCAATATTATGTGCTCGTTTAAAAGAGAAGTTTACATAAAAGCATTTTTCTATATTCAAAGTCATCTTCCATTTTGAGCACCACGAAAACAAACAGTTGAGAGCAAACTGTAGATCAACACAGTCATTTACAGATGAAATTCTTTTAAAAATTTTCAAATCATCCGCGAACATGAGACTTTCACACGATGAGAGAGACGGCGGAACATCATTCACAAACATCATAAATAGTGACGGGCCTAAAATTGAACCTTGAGGTACACCGGATGTAGCAGGGGCCCAGTCAGACTCAATACCACTAATAACAACGCGTTGGAAGCGATCAGAAAGATAGCTGCGAAACCATGAGAGATTATTTCCACCAATTCCAAATTGATTACTCATTTTAATGAATAGATATTCATGAGTCATGACATACAGAATCAAACGCTTTTTGGAAATCAGTGTACAAAGACTGCACTTGATATCCATCATCAAAGGATGATGTGATAAAATCCTTGTAACATGTTAAATTGGTAGTGGTTGATCTCTTTGGAAAAAACCATGTTGCTCGTCACATACAAGATGTTTCAAATGATTACGCAAGGAGTTATTTACAATCCGTTCAAACAATTTACTTATAACAGGCTGAATCGAGATCGGTCGATACGATTCAACACAACTCTTATCACCCTTTCGTTTGTAAATGGGCACAATCTGATTATATTTCAAAGCAGATGGGTATTCTCCTCGCCTTACTGACAGATTAAAAATGACAGCCAGAGGTTGGCACAACTGATCAGCACAACGAATGAGAAAAATGGCAGACACGTTATCATAACCGCTAGTACAGTTTGGGTTCAATTTTTTTATTTCAGCTTTCATTTCATCTGGGGAAATAATAGGAAGCTCAAAACAAGGAACATTATGAACACTACAGTCTGGGATGGTTGGGCTTTGATGTACACAGAAAACGCTTTCAAAATATTTACAAAATGCTTTGGCAATTTCAAGTTTACCTATGTGTAACTCATCTTTATATTTAATTACATTCGGTAAGGAAAATGAGTCTTTTTGAGATTTCACAAACGACCAGAACCTTTTAGGGTTACTTTTATTATCTTCCCCAACCTTATGAACGTAATCAGCATGACGAGATTTCTGCATAATTTTTACTTCAGTGCGTAGACTGCAGAAATCCTTGTAAGAGTCAGAGTTCTTATCACGACCATCTTTGATGTAACGTTTATGAGCTTTTTCTTTCTCTTTCACCAGTTTCATTAGGTCATAATCATACCAATGAGTAAATTTCGTCGCATTGAATTTCACAATCGGCACACAGTCAGCTATAACGGCAAAAAAGATGTCATAAAAATATGCCAGGGAATCATTGGCACTATCAAGCAATACTTCAACATCCAGTGCTTGATGCGTAGAAGAGCAAGGATTGTTTCCAAGATCAACTGTCACATGCATGTTATTGCTGAGCACAAGATCGAGAGATTTGTTATTACAGGTAGGAAGCACATTGTGTTGTCGAAGTTCACAGCTGCTGATGACATCCAGAAATAAGGATGACTTCTGGGATACATCGGAAAAATTAACGCAAGTCGCATAGCCGCAGTTTGGTTTCATACTCCAAATGGCATCTGAGATGTTAAAGTCACCAAGAAGTATAATTGAATCATGCTGTTTCGCAGCCATACGCACTTTTTCTAAAGAATGCTCAAGCTCTGTAACGGACATTGATTTTGCATCTGATGGAAGATAAACTGTCCCAATGAATACACTTCGGGATTTATCTGTCTTGATTTCGATCCAAAGCACCTCAATATCTGTTTCAAAGTCTTGTCGACGAAAAGAAGATAATGTTGAGTCGACAGCAGTAAGAACTCCTCCGCCACCTTTCTTAGTGCTCGTGTTTTGATCTCGATCCCTTCGATATATCAAGTAGCGAGAATTACATAAAATCTCTCCATCAAAAACACCGTCGTTCAACCATGTTTCATTCACGGAGATAACGTCATATTCAGATGTAGATGCTATATCAAAGGAGCTATTGAACTCATGTAATTTGCCACGAATACTTGTAGCGTTGAAACTTAAAATCTTCAGTTTGTCCTTCATCATTTCCAAATCACTGTATTAAAAGTGAAAAATATTCTATTGTAAGGATTCGAACTCGGACCATAAAACCAGTAAATTCAAACTCTTCGAACGCTATGCCCCTAGACCACTCTTGCACGTTTGATATAGGATGTGTAGAAGTTGGACTGTATCCGGAATGCAGAAAATCACGTCACTTTGGCCAACACACAAACGCAGCAAACAAGAGAAGAAGAGGCACCGATAAACACTATTCACCGCAGAATATGACGAGGACACAATAATGAATAGCTTCCAATACGACGTTGAGACCCGATGATAAGGATTCACCAAAACGAAGGATCAGGACGACGAGAAAAAGAGCATTTGAACGATGCAAAAAACAACAAAATTGGTTCAGGAAAACCAGAGAAATAGCTCGAAATAATCAATGCAAGAGACACAGCAAGACACGACCAACAGCGTGTCGTTTCATCAAGCACTTAATATTAGGCCGCTTCCCTTAAAATGCTGTGCGTTGAATGTTGCATGTTAAAATCTCTATTGCAAAGTGAGTATATGAGGGAAGTATGCAATCAAAGCATGATTTGTGGGGACATCTATGAAGTATATTTAAACACTTTGCTCTATTGCGCCACTTTTGGATCAAACCGAACTTTTTGAGGATGACACATATTTGACGTGAGAGCTGAAGTGCTCTCACATTGCATAGAATACATTCGATACATTTTCCATGTTGCTGCTAATGTGTGCACGAATGTGCCTCTTCATGCATCATTCCTTCTTATCGAGTGATATTCCGCCATTTTGACTTTACCAAACATTGCCATTGACAAGAGAATAGGTCAAGAAATTCTCATCAATGTCTTCAAGCTGAGCTCAATCACATCACTAAATGGTCTTACGATCATGGAATGCATATCAATTTTTCTAAGACCAAAGTCATCAACTTCGTGACCAAGAAGTCTTATTATGGGAGAACGGCGTGATCTTCCTTCTTCCAGCACCATTGAAGAAGTTCAGTCTTCTAGATTCCTTGGAGCTATATTCGACAGCAAGATGAGTTGGGAACTCCATCTCAACTATACATTCGAAAGCAAAACGAAGAATAAACTATCTTCACATGCTGAGACAGATTTCTCCGAATAATCGCCAACTCATCTGAACAGTGTATCTAACGATGATCAGTCCAAAATTATCGCATGCTTATGCCTAGTGGTGTAACATCTCAGTCTCCCGCTGCAGTCATCTGGTACGTTTTGAAAAACGACTTTTTAGAATATTAAATTTTTCTTGTGAGCAGATATGGCAATTGCGTTGTCGTTCAGCAGAGCAGCTAGCAATCAAGTTTGAAAGAGGCCCTGACTAGTCATTTTTAGATCAGGAGTCAGGAGTATTTTGTACCTGTAGATGATAGTCGGATAGCAGTCGAACAATTGTGTACAAACATTTAAACTTATTATAACAACATCACAAAATACTCCTGAGCCTTTCCAACTATAAACCTTGCAATTAAGTCAAAGGATCAGCAACATCCCCTGAACATCATATATGAAGCTCAAGCAAAAAGATATAGTGTAAGCATTGGACGACCACAGTTAAAGCTAAAGTCTCGTACTGAGCGCTTAAAGAACTCTTTTGTACGATTTTCATGACTTTTTACAAAATTACTTGTAAGTTTTTTTATCTTTTTGTCTTTATGTAACGCTACTTCTGAATACCCTTAGAAGTTCGAATAAAGCGATTATTCACTTTTTAGTACACGACCTTTTCACATCGGTCGGTCTACAAACCAGGATTCAAGGAGATCGAGAGTGCGTCTGAGGATATAAGCACTGCCCAACAGAGCACCCTTTTGTAATTGAGGTATATGATGAAATCCGGGTACTTCTCTCAAGTATTTCTCGAGATTCTGAGTGTGGGCACCCAGTGTCCCAATGACTACCGGGATGACTTTCACCTCTATACTCCCCAATGTTTGCTTTTCCATCTTCAGTTCTTGGTATACTTTGTGATCCTCTCTCTTTCTCTGTTAGTTATATTCCTGTCTTCTGGTACCGAGATGTCAATTATGCATCCGCTCTTTTTCTCCTTATCTACTATCAAGATGTCAGGTCTTCTTGCTGTGATTTTCCTGTCCGCTCGGATTTCAAAGTTCAACAAGATCTTCACCCGACCATTTTCAATCACTGGTAAGGGTATATGGTGCCATGGTTCACGTGGAACGTTGAGGTCATGGCACATGCTGATGTCTCTGTGAATGATTCTTGCCACTTCATTGCGCCGCTTCAGGTATTCACTCCCAGCTAATTCTGAACATCCCGTGGAGATGTTAGAGACTGTTTCATCTGCGGACTTGCACATTCTGCACTTTGCATCTACGCTTGTTTTCAGGATATATGCTGCGTGGACTTTGGTATTCAGTCTTTGATCTTGAGAAGCAGTGAGTAGCGCTTCTGTTTCAATCTTCAAATTGACCGTTCTTAGACAGCTGTAGCATGCCTTCCTTGATGTAATTTCTTCCATCGGTCTCGTATATTGCCCATGTAGTGCTTTGCTTATCGATCTTCTACTGTCTTCTTCTTCCAGTCTTCGAGGGCCTCTTGCCGTTGCCTATACAAGTCACTAGCTCGTGCCACCGCCAGCAATGGTTCGTTGTTATTGCCATGTATGTGCTCTGTAAGGCTTCGGTTCTCTTGCTCTATTATTATTATCATATTCTGTGGAAAATGCATTATGCGCATTTCATTAAATACATGCATCAGTGGCCTACATGTAATTGTGCATGTATAACAAATTTTAAGCAATCACATTACAAGCAACGCATGAGTTTTCAGCCCTCATGTGCATTCATCAAAAGACACGATAAACGACGGTGATCTACGAATCACGATAGAATTCTAGTGAAGACAGTCACCATGTGGCTTTGCATTCATATAAGATGAATGTTCTTCAAGAACCTTGTTACAGCCTTTTGCAAATCATATTGATTATGTTTCTTATTGCTATATGTGCTTTTTTCTCAATGTAATTAGGTAATTAGTATTGTTTTTAGTTCAACATCTTATTACCTGAATTTGGGATGCCATTTCAATCAAATAGAAAAACTATTGCGTGTTGTGTGATAAATCAAATGACGATATATAGACTGACTTTGCATTGTTCACATTCTACAGTGCCCAACATAATTATGGAACATTCTGCCTTTTTAACTATAACTTTCTGCTTCAAGATCTGCACTTGACGTATCTATCTTGAATGGACTCTCAATAGTATTTTAATCGCCACTGAATGCTTAAATACATATATTTGGGTATAATTAGCATTTTTCATATTTCTATATTTGTTTTTAATATCATGTGGTAACCCAAAAGTTTCTTTCCGTTTTCTCAAATCAACTGATGCATGCAGACTACGACGCTCTTATTCGATATCGATGAATATTGCTGCAGTCATACTGTAGTATTGATCATCAGAAAAATTTGAAAACTGATGCTATTGTTCGCTATCTATGCCACTTAGTTACTCGATTCCTTTCCATTTAAAGTTGATAGCGTGTCAGAAAACTTCATTTGCATTGAAATCTATCAAAGTTAAGACTAGTATTTTCGTGATGCCTAAGAAAGATGAAATTCCAGAGTCCAAGATGGCACAAATCGTGGATAGCAAAGAACCTTGGAATATCCCGCCCAACGGTAACAAAGGTGATAAATCGGTTCAAGAAGACTGGATCTTATTCTGTCGGAAGGCACACCGGGCGAAGGAGAAAGACTACTAAGAGAGACGACTCTGTTATTTGTCACCAAGCAGCGATCGATCCATTTGTGACTGCTCCTCAAATAAAAAGAAACCTTGATTTTGCTTTACTTGATGTCTCAACAAAAACCATTCAACGTCGACTGCGTGAGAAGTATGGACCAGTAAGAAAGCCATCCAAGAAACCTCTGTTGACTGCCGTTATGAGACAGAAACGTCTGCAATTCTGCTACAAATATCGTCATTGCTCTGCGATGGATTGGCGTCGTGTAATGTTTAGTGATGAATCGACTTTTCAAATGTTGAATTCAACTAATACTGTTGTTCGACGATTGCCTGGTGCTTCACCTTCAAATCCCAGATACACAGTGAAAACCATGAAACATTGTCTTTCTATAATGGTATGGGGCTGTTTCTCATACAAACAACGCGGAGCTCTTACATTTCTACCTGTTGGTCATCGCTTGAACGCGGCTGGATATGTGGAGATCTTACAGGAGAAGTTGCCACAATTTATGAATATCTGTGAGACCCAGATTTTCCAACATGACAAAGCCCCTTGTCATATGGCTCGGAAGATGACAGACTGGATGACGCTCAATGGGATTCAAGTCTTGGAGTGGCCCGGGAATTCTCCAGACTTGAACCCCATTGAGAACCTATGGCAATTTGTGAAACGTCGTCTTCGTGAGGTTTCTTACACGAACACGTCGGATTTCAAAGAGGCGATCAAAAAAGCTTGGTGATTGGAGATCCCAAGTGATTATTGCCACAAACTGATTGACAGTATGCCCCGAAGGATCGCAAGTGTTCTTCAAAAAAAATGGATATCCTACAAAATATTGATAGTACAGTAACAGAATTTTGATATGTAAGCTTTGTTGATCTTTATAACTAGAGGTAGTCAGATATTTTACAAATTGTTATTCTTTGATAGAACGAATTGAAAACACAGCTTTCGAAAATACACAACTTTCATGAAAGAAAGCTCCTTTTTACATCAAAACTTAACGGAACCACTATGGTCCTATATCTATGTAAATTTTGTATCAGGGTAATATAACAGAAGTAAAATAATCCCAAGACATTTTTTGTCGATCAAAAATAACCCCGATCAACTTCTGAGAACAAAAATCACGATAGTTGGACTTGCAGTCATGTACATAAAAAATGACTTGATATAAGAAAATGTTTTATAATTATGTCGGGCACTGTATATTTATGCATATACTACCAGCACATAGCTCACATCAATTGCTGTTAACTCAAGATAATTTCAGTCTTTAAATATGTCCTAATGTTCAACGAAGAAACTTTGCTCGTATTGTGATACTTTTTTCGTAAGTGGTCTATTTATTTCCAACTGATTCGATTTGTATCAGATTGCTGCTCTTAAAAAAATGCAACCACCGCAAAGTATATCAGCAAGACTTTCCAAAACTAGGGCCAACAAACTATTGGCTCATTTTCTTCTGGATTGATTTCAAAAATTCACTATCAAGATTTCGCTATTTCCACCAGTTCTGATATTGCAATTTCAAGACATTGATTATACGTGGTATTCGCATCTGCTTTGTATCTTCCATTCATCTTCGTACCACTAAAATAACTCCGTAGTGAAACTTTTTCCAGCATTCCTGCGCACATCATAAGTGATTGGTTAATTAGCAGCCAACACAAATGCATTCAATTATCAAGATTGTTTGACAAGAAGGATCTGCGCGCAAAGATCAAAACCGACTAATAAGTCTAAATATCTATCTTTAACAAAGGACATCTATGATTAGTATAGGAATAGTATCCACTTTTAGAGGACATAAATGCATAGATTACGTGTCCGAGGAATTTTGCATTTATGTCCAATAAAAGTGGATATTATTGGTATTCTAACCCAAAAAAGATGAAATCTATATCAATGCTTCATAGTACTGATAGTGCTTCATAAATTACTCATTTCATTACTCATACTCATACTCATAGTACATAACTCCTAGATATGTGTACATTATTTTTCTAAATCTTAGTTTCCGCCTAGACATCCATAAAGGGATCCTTGACATCCATACTTATTTAATAAGAAGTCCATGGGTCATTTCATAGTCTTTGAATGATAGCCTCAAGAAGTCTATGACTACAGTTCCTAGATCTCCTTCACTAGCATAATCTGACAATATTGCAAAGGTTGACTACCTTCAAAATTCAAAAAATCCATGGATGATAGTTTTGTAAACCGTAGCTTGATCACTTTTCTCGAATCACTCATACAAGAAGCACGCACGGTAGACAGCAGACTTAACTATGCTCAATTTATCAAAAATCAAAGGCAACCAAATCAGTGGTTTAAGCTCAGAAAACTTGAATTTTCTTGAAATTCTAACAAACGATGACACTAATAATTATGTGTATGATCAGTTTGCGGACTTAACAGATTCGCAGACTGCGGAGATAATTGAGTCGACAGCAGATTTTGACGACACTTCTTATCCCGATCTGAGTGATGAAATTATGAGGGAAATTGCGAAAACAGAGGAGGATGCGAAAAACAAGCGCACAAGTGACCAGACGAAACAGTACGTTAGCAAGTTTAAATAATTTCTTCGTGATGAAAAGCTACCAACAAACATTGAAGAAATGCCAGTGAAATATCTGTCACAATACCTTCTCTTCTGGTACAGTAAATTGTCCCGACAAGACGAGAATTTCTACAGCCCATCTACGCTAATATGTATGCGGGCGAGAATTCACCGTTACTTGAGCGCAGACATAGGACGACAGGTCAATATTTTGAAAGACGTTGAATTTAATCAAGCAAATAACATGATAAAATGCATGATTGCCAAATATCTTAAGTCGACGAAAACGATCAACAATCAAAAAAGTGCGATGATTAAGTTCGACAACATAACACTCTTACATTTCGTTCTCAATTTGAGTCAAAGCAATTGATTCAACTGATTTGTTGAAGCTTGGTGACTATTTTTCAAGAAAAAATCCTCAAGTTTTGCAACACGAGGTACTTTTTCTAATCATTTACCACTTTGCCTATCGAGGAAGAGAGTGGATGAGGAATCTCCAAAAGGAATCTCTTGTCTTCTCAGTGGATAGCGACAATCGTGAATTCATTGTGTGTAATAAAACTCTTGAAGAAAAAAATGTGAGATCAACACTCAATAAAAGGAATTACGAGAATATTAAAGACATTGTGATGTATGCAAAACCAGAGAAGAAAGATGAATGTCCTGTTGAAGCCATCCGACTATATTTGAGCAAGATCCCCGATAATTGCACATGCTTATTCCCGAAGCCGCTGCAGAAATCAAAAATGGAGAGTGGCGGTTGGAGAGTAATGCTACATGGTACTCGGATACACAAGTCGCGGGGAAGAATTTGTTGAATGATGCAATGAAAATCATCTCAAGGGAAGCAGACCTAAACGCAATTTACACCAATCACTGTGTGCGTGCAACAGTCGTTTCGGAGATGTTCACAACGGATCCGATTCAAACGGTTACTGGTCATAAAAGGAATGATTCGGTGCAGCGCTATATTAAACGTGTAACACCAACAAAGAAAATGAAGGTATCACATGATTTAAGCAGCAGTATTCACCGATCCGAAACCCAACAAAGGGATATTTGTATTGAGGACAACAGTGGATCGACATCATCCCAGGTTTTTTCAACTCATTATTCTGTTTCTGAAACAAAGACAACTGTATCAAGCGAGTCTGGAACTGTTCGGCGCCCGACCTCAATTCTGAGAAAGAATGGGTTTGTGCCAGAATTTTATTTGGATTAGAATGGACAGCACTTGTAATATGAGTAATTTCTATGTTTGCACAGTTTGCTTATGTTCTATGTTCTTTCAGATTTTTTGGCATAGAGTTTTCTGCCGGACACTAATGCGGTTTTTAATTCAATGCAAATTTATATATCAATCAGCGAACAATAATGCCAACTACGTCATTAGTGTCCGCTGATTGATGTAGAAATCGACAGGAATTTCATCATTTTTGGGTTAGAATATAAGATATCTTATTCACTTCAGCAATTCACTTCATTATTGTAAAATGCATCAGAATCCTGCTGATTTTATTGTTGTAAATACATATCAACAAGCCTGGCCCAGTCTTGCAGAGAAATTGTCTGAAGAATCTGTACAGTGTGCATCACATACAAGCATATCATCAATGGTCAATTTCAAATAAATTGTGACTTTCTATATTCATTGATTTTCTCATCGCCTTATCTAAAAACTCCTCCTCCATTTGGACCACTGGTGGACTTTATCCAAGAATTCAAGAACAATGAAGCGATAAAACATGTATTATTTATTTCCGGCCTTGAATTACTCAACTTTCATTAAACAAAAATTCATGGCCATTTTTGTCGCAGTGATGCATGCGCGAATGTTTTCATATTCACCGACGAAATTTCTACAGATTTTGTAATCAACTTAAATCCTCATCATTGCTGCTCTGAATTGCACGATATTAAGGACCTTCGCAATTATGAATCACTGACATAATAATCACATTTTATCTGTTCGTCGGAGCTTTGATTATACTTGAAAGAAAATAGATTATCAAAACGTCTCCAGAAAGAGTCCACAATTCTCCAATAAAACACTACTGAATCGTTTTCCGCAAGCAAATCTTTTTTGCAATAAGCCTGCTAATTGTACAAAAAATATACATGTATAAAATGTACAGAATCCACACCAATAACCATTGATGCTACGTGCCGTATCTGAACAATTTCAATCACTGGTAGTTGTTATTAACAGTTGCTTATTCTTGTGGGACTTTTGTAATTCTTTAGTCTCTTCTTGACTGGGTCCAGAATCTTCTTTCAACAGATTCCCTGTATGAATGTGCGTATGAATGTATTGGATAATTGTTCACAACTTGTTTCACGGTTTTATCCAGATACACACTACTGTCATTAATCAAGTCTACCAAAGTCATTGGCCTCCAGTCCAGTACACGGTATGGGAAATGAACGTCCCCTGGATATCTTATATTAAACATAAATGTCCCTGTCACAACTAGGAGTTCATGCCTGATATTACCATGATACCATTTTTTTTGATTGTGCGCATATACGTATATTGTACCTAATGTATTCTATTTTCTTACAAAATAGTAAAAGTTAAAGACAATTCCTGAATTCTCAAAAATTCTGTAAATAGACCTAAGGAGCCTAAGTTATGTAAAAGTCATTATAAGAGAGGAAACATGCAAAAAAGTCAAGATGTTTTTGGCAGAGTTCGTGCCAATAATGCGATGGCATTGATCTAGCCAGAGAAACACCCAAACGTTGGAAAATTTGACGTCGAGAGATGTTGGGCGACATTCTTCTGCATCGCAAGGCGTTCAGCGATCCTGTGGACGCTTGTAATGGCCTCATCTCCTCCAATGTCCCGTATACAGAAGCTACCAGAGGTATGCAGTGCCAGTTAAGTGCGTCACATGCATCCTCATTCAGTTTCTTCTTCCTGCATTTAGCATCATCTAGACATTCACTTACTACTGTACTCGTTCCGTCAATATTGTGTGTTTTGAGCGGATGTACAACAGTAAGATCAAATGCTGCAGCCTTGCCGAGGAACCATGAAAGAACTAGGATGCCCGCGGGTCTACTGTTATTATTACTATTTTCTAACTGCAGACTCAACTGGGCTTGTTGACAATAGCTGAGATGTATGCCCTTAACGGTCGACGCATGACATCTGGATCACATTTGCATGTGAGACCGTGACATCCAAATTTATCCATTACCTTTCCTGGGCACAGATGGGTGGAATCAGATGTTTCATTATTTCATTCAATTATTCTTTCATGAGATAGGAATTCTTGATTATTTAGTGCATTACTGATTAAATTCAAATGAGTACTAAAATAGCTACTTTTCTTAATGGGAGCCGAAATATTCGCTATTTCTTAATTTTTTTCGCTTTCATTCCGGCAATGTTACTGCTATTAAAATTTGTGGTGCGAGTAAACAGATGCATTTAGTACGCATGGTATTTTAGTGAGGTTTAGCGTGAGGTGTTTTGGATCCGTACAATGGTGACTTCTATCAAGACCCACTAAATTAAATAGGAGAATAATCTTCCATTTTGCAATTATATTTTTTGTTCAAGCAACTCTGGACTAAATACATGTAACAACGAGGTGGTATCACACCTCAAGCACCTGTTGTGGGATTTCACCTGCACCGACATTTATGCTGCTTCCAATCTAGTTGATTCTGCAATCAAACCTATGCATCAAACCTATGGAATCGCCTATGCAACAGCTGAAGATCGCAAGCGTTTAAAGTCTTGTGACCTTGTACCTCAATATCTGTTCCAACCCATTGCCATCGTGACTACTGAAGCGCACGGTGAATCAACAAAGACCTTTCTTAAGTTACTTGGCCATCTAATGAGTGAAGCAACTGGCGACCGACGTGAACATTTTTGGTTACATCAGCGCATCAGTGTTGCAATAATCAGAGGGAATGGCTTAAGTGTGTCGATGTCATTTTTTTCTTATTTTGTGTGATCTGTCAAGTTATTTATTCTCTTATCAAATAAATGCACCAGAATCCATGGATAAATAACAACTGACGTAAATTAGCCATTAAGAATGATTTAAGAATATAATGATCATGTGATTCAGGAATGTGGACCTAATGTATATCATTGCCAAAGTACGAGTTTCTTCAGGATTCATCGTGCAAGTTGTGCGATGACGAAATGTCAACCCAACATCCTTCATAAGTTATCGAATTTCATGCAACCTTATGTCACAGAAGCACATGCGTAATTAATCACTTTTTCCGTCTATTGAATTATCTTGTTTTAGAAAAATCATTGATTTTTGCATGCAAGTAATAAATAGGGAGTTGTGTCGATGTTGATGATTTCCGATTTTTCAGTTGAGGATGCAACTTAACCCTATTTTATCCTGGGTGAGGGCTTCTGGAGCCCCTCGCTAGTTTTTGATATAGCTCCAAAATTGCAATAGCTATGACTCTAATTTTTTGTGAATTTTAGTTAATGCGTACTTCTGATAAGCATCCTAAACTATATCAAGTTTGACTCGTGGAAGCATCAAAAAGTTGACAATTAAAAGATACTCATTGAAATTCGAAAATTTCGTCACTTTCTTACAAAACTGAAAGTATCTCAATCAATTCAAATCACTTAAAGACCCTCGACTGCATACAGATGACGTATGTTCATTCTACCACGAGTACTATGCAATTATAATGCACTACTCGTCCCAACCATGGACAACTAGAGCGAGAAGGACTCGTCACTGAATCCCTCAGAGCCATTTGTAGGCCATGCAAACGCATTACATGAACGGGAGGAAACGCAAGTTTTACACATGAATGGCTCTATCTTTTGAACCACTGGCCCGATTGATTTCATATTTGAAATACTGATGATTCAAGGCAAGAGCATCATTTCATCTGTTCATGCCACCTTACGATTCTCAAAGCGAAAAAAGTTAGTCAGCGCGCGAAAATTAGTAACTCGATAAAAGTCAAGGTCTTTTCTCAATTTTTATCGAGTTACTAATTCTTGCGCGCTGACTAACTTTTTTCGCTTTGAGAATCGTAAGGTGGCATGAATCTAATAAATTTAATAATAAAAATAATCTAATAAATTTTGTAAATGATTGAATCATGCTAACATTGAAATCAGAGGGGCTCCCCAAGAGACCAAATTTTCCTAAATACCGTCTAAAGCAATCACGAAATGCCTCCCCAATGTCAACCAATGGGAGTGCAGTCTGAAGATCACTCAGCCAATCACAGGGTGAGCATCATTTTTAATTGTCTTAAACTCGTGGCATGTGAGGGCAAAACCCATGATATTCTTTTTAAATTTAAAGTGGAGATACTTCATTGAAAAAAGTGTTTGATTGCATTTCAAATACAATTACCTGCATGCAATGCACTTGCTCCTAGCGTGATTAAGACTAAAGAATTTGTCAGTTTATGAACGTCCCACAGAAAATCGAACATTGTTTTGTTTCATATTTTAGAAGAAACAGAGGTTTCTGATTTTTTTTTGTTTATTTACGGTAGAACATTTCCATGTGTAGCATTATTTGTCTGTCGATATTAAACTACAGCCCTGGTAATTGACCAACATTAACTTATGAGCATTTCACAGGACAGTTTAATGACCTATCGACCAATAATTTTGAAAATATTGACAAGCCTTCGTTGACTATTGAATTTACAATATTTTGGCATCAGTTTGCAGGCAGCAATTTTAATTTCGAAATCGTCCAAATCCAAGTATATCTCAGAGTGATTATGTTTTGATGTCATTTTTCCAGAGGTATCTCCGGCTATTGCTATTTCATGACAGAAAAGGTGCTTTATTCCTCTAGAGATATTATATAGAAAAACAAATTAGATATTTGTTTGTATGAGGGCGTTCAAGAAATTTAAATTTGTTTATTTTACGTTGTATTTTATGCCAGAGGATCGTGGCGATGAAGCGACATAACAAATCTCAGACGCAGCCGCCGGTCAATTCTTACTCTTTAAGACATGTCTCTGTACAGAATCTACAGTCCGTTTCATAAAAAGTGGATCATCCTAAAATTTGACTAAATAAAACATAAGTATGATACAGAAAGCATTTTTCATGCTATTTCATGTCCCTAATATATTTAAATGTCCTTATATAATCTGATAAGCTATGATACAGCAACGGTTCTTAAGAAGCTAATATTTTGTGGCCCTACCCTTATTGTCAATGACATTACCAATTCGTCTAGGCATTGATTCGATGATATCGTTGATTTTTGACTGATCTAACTTTCTCCACTCTCTTTTTAACAGTGACGTAAGTTGTGATACGCCATCTGTAGGTAGCAGTGAACGACGAACGTTACGTTTTAGAATACTCCATACATTTTCTATGGGATTCAGATCATAGACGAGTCTAGTGCAGCCATCTCAGTTAACGAGAGACTTGGATCAACCTTATCAAATCTCAAAATTAGGCGGTCTCTACGTTTGGATGTTTTGCGTGGACAGCCAGAGCCCTCTTTACGACAGAGTCGAGAATCATCATTATGCCATCGATGCACATGTGTGTGAGGGACATTTAGTCGCTTGCTTGTAGCTCGCAAAGAAAGCCCTAGTTCTAGCAAGGCTGACACTTTGCCTTTTGTGAATGTGATCTCGTTATTGTTCATTTGTGCTTTGTATTGTTTTCAACCGGTAAGAGATAGATTTCTAGCTGAAAGCAATCAGGAGTGCTGCCAACACCACCGCAACGAAGTCAGGAAGCTATGGAACATCAAGTCCAGTTAATCACATGTAGCAGTTACATTATTGTTGATGAATAATGGTGCTATACTGGCTCTGATTGACCGATTTTCTTTATCTTTGTTTTGCTTGATAGCTTTTGGCTTGTAGAACAACATATTACATAACAAAGGAAACAGATGTAATTTTATAAGAGTGAGGTATGATTTTGTGCAACATTGCTAAATGAAGATCAAATTATCTACTATTTTTTTATCTATAACAGGAAAACAACTCAATATTCGTGCTTGCAATTTCCAACAATGATATTAGTAAGCACAACTGACATATCTTCCAAATTTCAGAGAAATTCGTTCAAGTTTGGCGGAGTTAGACAAAGTTGAAGTTAAGGCGATGTTTAAGGGTGATCCATTTTTTATGAAACAATCTGTATTATACTCCGCTGATATCCATGTATGAACCGATAATCATGACTTAGTTCATGTCATGATTGATGCAGAAGATATCCATGCTAAATACTATATTTCATCTCTCTAAAATAAGATATACTATGAAAGCACAGTAGAAGCTAATAAAATCATAAAAGTAGACGAGGGAAAGCGTGCTGAAATTTCAATTTGAAAGAAGTCTAGGACTGTCCTTCGACGAGCCTCTTTTGGGGAATTTGTGCATTGACTTTTACATAGATATTTTGAATATGTCACTATTTTCTAAACATAGTAATGTGATACGAATTCCCATGTTAAGTTGAATATCTTAGGGCATTCATTAACACTACTTTTGACACATTACTTACACTTTTCTAACGTTAGTGCACCAGAAATAATCAATGAACATTTCGTTCTGAAAACATGGTGTAAAAGGATAATATTTCACAGGATCATTAAATGTTGGGTTGCTTCCTCTGTTGAAATATTGTAACGGATCCGAAAAGCTGCCATTTCATTCAATATCAGTAATCGTCAATAGGCTTTAATTAATTGGTCACAACCAGGGTGATGATGTGTTTTTCTTGCGAGGCAAGGGCGCATTTAGTATGTGAGTTGATGTGATCCATTGCTTCATTAATCATAAGGGAGTCAATTAGATCATTTATTATTACTCACTGAGCCAATTGATCACAGTGCATCACAGTAAGTGCTTTAATGTTTCAGCAATATTCAAATTAATAAACTATTTGTTGCCGAAATTTCATGTGATAAATCTAATTGCTTAGCAATGAAATTGAAATCTACATAGTATAATTAATAGGAAGATGTCCTTAGACTTGAACAAATTATTCCTTGCAGCCGTAGACGCTGCGTTTCGCCCTACAAAGGTTCTTCAGTCAGTCTCGGAATGACCCAAAATAGCTTCAAATCTGTAGAATAGCTGAACAAGTTGAAGGACTGCACAACAGGCTGCTCTGCGTTTTTTCTATCCTGGTTTAGCCGTGCCGCAGTGGACATCTTTCTATTCTATGCCCAGGCGAACTGGCACCCTGCAATCTTCATTATCATTAATGCAATTATTATTTCATTCAACGAAAAATTGCATACAACCTACATAATCTTCTAATTGCTCTCGACAGTACTGATATTATCTCAAAATGTCCGTTTTCGGTTTGTGTTTTCAAAACATATTCTATTAATTTGCTTACATTATAGTTTCATCCCAAATGAAATGAGCTTATTTTTGTCAATTACTGAGATATTAAAAGATTAGACATCTTGGTAGCTAAATTTGTTTTCAATTATTGATAATTGATGACAGTTGACATGAATAAAAATGCATTGTCCGACTAATGGACAATCTTTGACATGCATGTACATCGAATATACAGTGTGTAATTTTAAACAAACATAAAAATGTGCTCTAAGGAGTGCTTCAAAATAGAACTTAATAAACAGAAGCGGTTTCTGCAACATTTTTTTGCATTGAAAGAGGCAATTGATTTCCGGCTAAAATTTAACAAAAACGTGGGTTTTAGAAGTTGCAAAAACCTCTTTGCTTTTTGAATTATAGCTATGTTGAAATTTTCGTGTGACGATTGTATCAGGGCCTATCTTTACGAGGAATTGTTTCACTACTGAATTATCGACGTGGCAAGTGAGAAGAATAGTTCGTGGTTCTAGTCAATAAGCCGAAATCCAAATTATAAATTAATGACATAGTGAACACAAGAAAGAATCAAAATTGTGTATACGAAGTTTCATCCAACGTGCTGGTGTCGGGTGCTGTTGCAAGCTTCTACAGCATTGTCAGCCGGTATCTTTTAGCATTTGCGATGAAATTTCATGCCGCTTTTCACAATCTCCTTCGTCTGGATGCCGTAATGGATACCAACTTTATCTGGTTAAGTTTTCAAAGTAATTCCTCTTTAAAGCTTTTAAACTCAAGGGAGGCCGCTGATTGACGGGGGACACGTAATTTCGCTCAAAACAAAATCTTGCATGTTAGCTCAGTGATCAGCATGACTTCTCTCTTATTGTCATAAATTTTCAGACTGTTGATATTTTATAGCCAAATAATTATGTAATTCTGGTAAACTTCCAAATTTTTTAGATGGCAGCATAAGTATAGTGCGTGACATGCTCATGCGCATTGAAAAGACAACATTGCGTAAAGAATGTCAGCTTCTAGTTAGTGGCAATGTAGAATATCATGCACAAAAGTTATAGTAATTATTTAGAAATAAATAAATGAAAAATATGATAGACTTGAACAAATTGCTTAAATCACAGCGATGGAAAATCAAATATTCTGTTTTTGGAAAATTATGTTGATTTGAATATCCTACTATTCAATATACTTTCAAAGTATATTTAACTGGAGTATCCTTTTATAAATTAGCACATTCTGATGAGTCTGCCAATGCACATATGGTCGCGCATGCGCCCACTGTCTTACAGTTACATTTTCTTCAGACATTATCATTCAATGTACATAGCACTGTCACAATTGACTAGGCCATCACTCTACCGACTGAACTATGAAGCAATCAAGTGCTCCAGATGCGCAATTTGTCTTTTCACTGTTTGAAACTTTGCACCTCCGGGAAAACATGTTTTTGCTTACAGTCCAATCCAACAGCATCTGTCAGTGTTTTTAAGCAATCATGCTATTATATCTACACGGATTCAGCATTCTCTCCCGCAGAAATTTTTAATCATTTCATTTTAATTTCAAATATCTTGCCAAATATTTGTTCATTTTATAGCTGTGTCAATAAAATGATATCAGTGGCAAATATGACATGCGAGTAATATTACAATAGTAGTATTTTCACAACATTTATTATTCACCACTTTATGCTGTACAACAACCAGAGCGAAACAGTCGCTATTTCTCAGTTGAAAGCATTTTCGAAGCAATATTTGACTTGAGGGTGAAATATCAATGGTTGAAGTCATGCATCTCTAGCTGCCTGTCATGAAACTTTGGCGCGTCGTGCATGAAAACATCCCACCTCAGGTAAAACACACACGAATAACGAAAGATTGAAATACGATATGTCAGAAAAGTTTGAGTCCCAATATCGCTACAGAGCCACTGTTTGAGCTAATGAATATTTCATCGTGCGCTCAGATAAACCTGCAGCAGTTCGTACAGAATTTGATTAGCGAGAGACGCGGCACCTGCTCAAATTTTGATTCTTTCAGAGAATTGTAGCGTGCTGGTTGTGATGTATGACGAAAGTGCTTCTTAATGAGTTGAATACGGCATGGAAATGAACGACTTCTTATCTTTAGAGAGCACATGGAAACTTCGATATTCATGTCCTCCTTCTCTAAGAGAAAAGTCAATATAAACGACTGAATCCGTAAATAACATAGCCTTTGCGCAATCTCTTTGAATTATTGTTTTCACTTGTACGTTCAATGCAGCACCTGCAAAATCAAATGTGAATAATTCATGCAATATGATTGCTCCTTACTCGAGTCATGGCATAAAACTCAGTATCTTAAGCGAAGCAGCAATTGTCTTGTGTATCAGCAACATGCAAATCGGAGGAAGTAAGAAATAACTGCTGCGACCTTCGTAGAGAACTGAAAGAGAGAGAATAATAAAAGTGTGATTGTCAATCAGATTTTGATGAGAAACCGGAAGGATCACTTAAATTATGCAATATGACAACATAGAAGTTGCGCATAACCGATAAATCGACTAAAGAAAATGTTGATTAAATGGTCATTTCAATCGTTGGCGTCGTGAAAAGGATGGTTCAATATCTCTAGGCTATAGAAATGTTGGTGCCTAGACTTCTTGTTTTTAGAGAATCTTAACTGCAATGTATTCTTAGGATGGAGTGATTATTTTATGTATTTCAAGTCACTAAAATATTGCGATCTTTCCACAATGTAGGTCTGCACCCATCGCCCTTGATTCCACGTTTACACTGTTAAAGAATTAGTTCTAAAATGAGAAAGACACCAAGCACTTCTTATATTCCTATACTAGCGTCACTGCTGAAGTGAAGAATGTACCAGCATCTCCTCTAATATTTACATAACGTTTAGTCATGATGTAAAGAGGATGCTCACTTCAGAGGGTGCCGCCTGCTCCGGCAGTTTTTGAAGAACAACTGGACTAAAGAAATGGGAACCAGTCATTTGCTCCCATAGATGGATTAGTTTGTGTCAATTGTTGCTCTCTTGATAGAATTCCGCATTCGATATCATATCTAGAGAAGATGCACACTTTTCGTCGCGTATTGAATTATAAATATAAACCTAATGACTTAAACCTAGTAGACTAAACAGATATGCCTATTGAAATTAAAACCTGCATGTAAGATGACGAATCAGGCGGATCAACTGCATGTATTTCCTACGTGACTTGTGATGTTTGATACAACAACGGAGATGCGACTGCGACTGCGACTCCATGCTTGGTAATCAACATGACTGCGACTCTAATCGTGACAATCGACGTGACTGCGACTCTACGCGTGACAATCAGCACGCTGTGACTCTACACGAGAATTTAATTTGATGCCAAACCGACTTCCATTCCAGCTAAAAACGTGAATGCGACTGCGACTTCTGATGTGATACTTTATATGACTCTGACTTCCAAGAGGGATATCAACATTTATGTAACTACCCAGTTTTTATCTCTGGTTCTTGAGTATATTACTTTATATTCCAAATCTAGAAAAATCGCTCTGCGACATCAAGACCTCAAATTTCAAAACATCGATTCATTCTTGCATCCTCACCTGTCATTGATTGCTAGGTAATTTATCCCCAGATTGGGAACCACAGAACTAAGAAACCATTTTGCTTACAGAATTATTTGCGAGAACTCCCGTGAAGCATATATTTCTATTACCAATTTTGTCTATTTTCATAAATGCGAAGCTGCCTGAACGTGCACGTAATGATATCCGTTCTGATATTTGGAAAGACAATGCACATGACGGATATCATTAAATTTTCAGCTTGAATAAAAAGTGAAATTATTGACTTTATTGACTCTATTCGTCTGAGTAACAACAGAGTTACCATAACAACCGTAACTTATTCTCTGCCGCTAATTTCCTCATCTAGCAAACATTTATGGCAACTAAATCAACAGTTGAGTTAAATGGTGTCATCCTACCATATGAACAAATGTTTACCTCTTCACCGTCAATTCGCTTTGAAACCTCTCTTGAGACTCTAACCGAAATGATACTATCGCATCTGAAGCAATGGAGTCTGTGGAATAAAATTACGCAGAAAAGATTGATCAGAATATTTTTGCCAAATTCATGCAATTCCGAATGAGTTTGAGATTGCAGAGGATAGATAGAGTGAGGAGAACATTTTCGACTTAATTTCAACTAGAGACGTGAACCTCTGATGAAGAAAACACGAGAGAGATTCTCGCCAAAGCGTAAAGTCGCTGCACGCTAAAACCAGTTGGCAAATATGATTTTCGGAGCTTTGTCACGATAAAAAGTTTCAGATTTCATGGAAGGGATGCGGTGAAGTTGCAAAAGGAACTTTTCGTCCATGACAGCAAGAATGCGTTTTACCAAATACTTTTATATAAGCGAATTAGAGGAAGAACGGCGCCCTCTGTGAGCTTAAGAGCTACGAATCAATATCTCAAGGTTGTCACTTATTGAAGAGAATGCGGGAGAGTTAAAAAAAAAACAGAAGCCAAATTTTCTTCCAAAATCATGAACCAAAAGGAAAATAATATTCTGGTCAATATTTTTCAGTCCCAGCTTTCCTCCATCCTGTTCATATAGACAATAAACAGAATAATTAATCCTTGCAAGGAGCTTTAAATACTCGAAATACGACAATTTTCGGTACATTTGCTTCATTAGCCTTCACAATCGTGGAACCAATCTCCATCAAACACAGCGGCATTATTCCTCGGCTGATTAGAACGAGTCTAATAAAGCTGAATTAATTGAATTTAAATTAATTAATTGCTCATCATTCCAACGTCAACTAAATGATTGCTCAGTTTTGAATTTCAACTACTTGATGGCACACTATTCATGCATCAATTTCTTATGCAATTAACTGACTTGAGCTCATAGTGCAATAGAATGTTTTTGCTTTTAAGAAAATTCTGTTTGTTGTGACAGTTTTGAATTATGCTGAAATTAGGTCTACATCATTCAGATATTTAGTAAAAAATTGTTTTGCCTTTTCCATATCAACTGAAGGACATATCCGACACGTAGTACTTGATCATGAAGAATCTCGCACAGAGAATTCTAGCATCAGGACAATTTTTTGCTTCTGAATAGTCCAGACAAGGACGCGAAACGCACGCGCCCAATTCTAAAATCTAGGAGTTCATTCACTGTTAAACAACTTTTGCAGCAAATATCAAGGCGCAAATGTCAAATATCATGCTATAGAATTTTAGACCTATAGATTGATTGATGTCTATTAATTTATTGCCCAGCAATTCCAATTCCTATTCATTGATTAAAAAAAGCATTTATATTGCAATCAAATTTGATAATCGCTGATAGCACCATCCTTTCCACATACAAATATCCTTTGATTAATAATTTTGATCATGTTGTTGATCAGTCGTCGAGAAAGGTCATAGCTACCGTTGGCTCAAATGAGGAAAGAGCTATTTTTTCGATCAATGATTATTAGTCGATAAATCACAAAGCAGATTACAATGAATAAGACGGCGTACTGCTCCTTATAACTGTTAATTTTCACCACTGAAAGTTTGTGCACGGAATGCAGACGAGTTTTACAAGCAGATTCGTTAACATAGAAATCCGACTTTTCTCTTTGTTTAAGTTAGTACAGATTGTTTCATAAAAAATGGATCACCCTTAAACATTGCCTTAACTTCAACTTTGTCTGACTCCGCCAAACTTGAACGAATTTCTCTGAAATTTGGAAGATATGTCAGTTGTGCTTACTAATACCATGGTTGGAAATTTCAAGCATGAATATTGAGTTTTTTTCCTGTTATAGATAAAAAAAGTAGTAGATAATTTGATCTTCATTTAGCAATGTTACACAAAATCGTACCTCACTCTTATAAAATTACATCTGTTTCCTTTGTTATGTAATATGTTTTTCTACAAACCAAAAGCTATCAAGCAAAACAAAAATAAAGAAATTCGGTCAATCAGAGCCAGTATAGCACCATTATTTATCAACAATAATGTAACTGCTACATGTGAGTAACTGGACTTGATGTTCCATAGCTTCCCGACTTCGTTGCGGTGGTGTTGGCAGCACTCCTGATTGCTTTCAGCTAGAAATCTATCTCTTACCGGTTGAAAACAATACAAAGAGCAAATGAACAATAACGAGATCGCATTCGCAAAAGGCAAAGTGTCAGCCTTGCTAGAACTAGGGCTTTCTTTGCGAGCTACAAGCAAGCGACTAAATGTCCCTCACACACATGTGCATCGATGGCATAATGATGATTTTTGACTCTGTGGTAAAGAGGGCTCTGGCCGTCCACGCAAAACATCCAAACGTAGAGACCGCCTAATTTTGAGATTTGTTAAAGTTGATCCAAGTCTCTCGTTAACTGAGATGGCTGCACTAGACTCTTCTATTTCTAAGTCCACTATTCGTAGAAGACTTATTGAGTCGAATTTCAAGAGCTGTAAGAGGCCCTCTCAGATCGAATTATCAGATCAGCATACAAAAAGACGTCTCAGATGGGCAATGAGTCATTGTCACTGGCGAAATCAATGGGATCGGTTGTCTAGTCTGATGAGGCATCAGTCCGTCTGAAGGATAGTGATGGTCGATTGAGATTATGGATAAAATCTGATCAGGAAATTCCGAGATATTTACATCGTCCCCGGCTACAAGGTGGTGCGACTCTACTGATTTGGGCTGGCATTTGGACCAATGGCCGCTCTGAACTTCACACACATTTATTTATGGATGATAATGCTACGTGTCACAGGAGTAGTAGAGTCAACTTATGCAAGTCTCAATTAGGGCTTAGGACATTATCTTGGCCAGCTCGTTCTCCTGATCTGAATCCCACAGAAAATGTATGGAGTATTCTAAAACGTAACGTTCGTCGTTCACTGCTACCTACAGATGGCGTATCACAACTTACGTCACTGTTGAGAAGAGAGTGGAGAAAGTTAGATCAGTCAAAAATCAACGATATCATCGAATCAATACCTAGACGAATTGGTAATGTCATTGACAATAAGGGTAGGGCCACAAAATATTAGCTTCTTAAGAACCGTTACTGTATCATAGCTTATCAGATTATATAAGGACATTTAAATATATTAGGGACATGAAATAACATGAAAAATGCTCTCTGTATCATACTTATGTTTTATTTAGTCAAATTTTAGGATGATCCACTTTTTATGAAACGGACTGTAGAACGGACAAGCAGCTGTTTGCTGATGGAAATTTCAGGGGGTTGTAGATGACCACGAATTGTCATCAACATAGTATCTATAAACGGTTCAAATGCCCTTCAAAGAGGGGAAAGATTAGTGGCTGCTAGCACGGCAGTTTGGAGCAGGGCGAAGTTAGCTGTGAAGAACTGGCGCTGTGGATGAGTGAATTTTAGCGAAACTTGATATCCACTGAAATGTATTTAAAATGTTGGTGATCGCATCGACCGACCAATAGTTGGAAATTGTAGGCGGATACTCTTTACATCAAAGGAAATAGAGAATGAGAGATTTCTTGCTAAGACTTGCATACCACTTGTGAATAAATTGTTTTTAATGGTTTTTCAAACAAGTGACATTATCATTTCCATGTAGCAATAGTAAAACAAAAGGAAACACTATAATTTTCCTGTCTCTTGTCTAGATATCTTCAAAAGTTTCTCAAATGGAACAACTTAATAGCATTTCAACAACAGCTTTCTAATCATGTGACAATCCATCTATGGGAAAGTTTGTTGAGTTTGAATTTCATTATTTACAATACTATAGAGGAGGATAATCACATTCGGCTGCCATTGTTTACTACTTGACTGATAAGAACTCCTCCAATAACTTCGTAATAAATGATTGTCATTCAATGAATTGATGTGACAGAATTTTCTCTCGATTAAAATTGCTGATAATATTTCCTTGGATGAAATGCGCGCTAAGTGATCAGTGCGAAGCATATTGCATGAAGCAATATTTTCCTTTCGGTAATAATTATTTACACTCAAATCCAGAAAAGGGATTGATCTCATTTGAAGATGGAATGTATCCAACACTCAAATATTTTAGATTTCCGAGGAGAATATTTGGTTTAACATGAAATCAGCAGAATAGAACCAAATGCGTTTTCATGATAAGCATTTTTCTTGTATTCATGCATTTCACAATAAAGCGTTTTGCATGCATTTAATGCAAGTAATGAATTAATTAACGCTGTAAATCATAATCCATCAATGCAAAAACCTTCTATTGACAGATTCATGAGGAAAGTGCTATTCTATACGAACAGCATCCAATGATAATACCTGCTCACTGTCCAGCTGTAAATACGATACTTGCCTATTGCAAACTGAACAACCTGCGTTGTACGTGTAGTTGTAAGAGACAGATGTTTTGCCGCCACGTGCTACATGCGAGAGTACATGCATGTGTATTCATGTGTTGCACGTCCATTCATATTGTAAGCATTAGAAATGATGTTGGTACTCCGATTTGTTAAGTGATCTTCAAACTACACTGCAATTGATTAGAAATTTGTGATGCGACTAGATGCGATTAGTTAATTATGTTGAATATTGTTATGATTAATTCAGCATGATTATTTTGAATTATGATTATGATTAATTTTATTTTTCACTTTTAATCGGTTTCTCCAATTGTAATGAAGATAATTTATGGTTTCAAGTCCCCCAATTTCCTTCTTCTTCCCAACCAGGGACCGCATTATCACAAGGTTTTCAGCTTTAAATTCTCCTGTCAATTTTTAGAATGATTCCACAATGCCAGTCTCAAAATTCTATGATTTACGTGAAGTGCTTTTTGTCAGTTCTTGCATATAAGAAATGTAAGACGTTATGAACGACTTAATTGATAACAACAGATTATTTTAGCTCTGTTTCACAAATACTGCTAACTAGGGCCTACTTATATTTGCAGTGCAGGAATTATGCAGGTAGAGAATTTTGAAATGCGCTATGAAAGCGTCTGATGCTTCTGTGATGGTTATTTGATTGTCTAGGATTTACAAATTATGATGGTTCAGACAGGCTTTCTGGCACGAATAGGAAACAATCATTCATCTTACGATGACTTTCGCGGCCGGGCATTATGAAATTTCAGATATCCAGAATAGACAGGAAAACCATCAGTGCTTACTCGTATCCAGCATGTACAGTTGACGGATTTTTGCTGCACTAATTATTTCTTCATTGAAATATTTTCGCTCAAAACTTTTTCGCCGGAGATCAGATGTTCTTGAACTTAAAAGTCTGACGGAACATGTCGGTTATGTATTAATCATATGTACGTAATTTGTCTATGTCATAGAACTTGCGGTACTAGGCTTCCCTAGAACTTTTCTTGTCGCAAAAAAGCAACTACAACAATACCTTGCTTTCTAATTAAGGCGCGTTTATAGTTTGTGCGAATATTCAACGCACAGTGGAAGTCGACGCGCAGTGAAAATCAGTCGACGCATAGTGATTTGAATCATAAACATGCATGTTGGTCATTCAGTGTGCGTCGACGGTAGAGGTGTTTATAGTTCGAGGCAGAGCTGAAAGTCTACATTTATTTCAGTGATGTCGGAAGACGATTTTATTCCTCTTATTTGTGCAAGCGCCGTGGCTACTACATGTAGTGTTCTCAATAATCGTAGATGGTATGTGAGGCCATTGAACATGAAGAGAGGAGAACACAGCGAAGAGCAATTGGTCTAGGACATGCGCATGATGGATGAAGAGAAACACTTCGAATATTTTCGTATGTCAAAAAGTGAATTCGACAGACTTTTAAAATTGGTCGAGCCGATGATAATGCACGGCAATAATCACGCCTTGCCTATCAAGCCTGTAATACAACTTGCAGTGACTTTGCGATTTCTTGGAAATGGCACCTCAATTGGAGCAATAGACGGAAAACACATTGCTTTAAAGTGTCCAGCTATTCGTGGCAGTGAATATTATAATTATAAAAACTTTCACTCAATTGTGTTACTGGCCTGCGTCGACGCCAATTATTGTTTTACTGTGATTAATATTGGAGCAACAGGAAGAGAAAGTGATGGTGGAATTTTTGCTCGTTCTCCATTTGGCAAATGCTTTGATAGCAACTCTTCGGTTATCCCCCTCGCTAAAGAAAAAGAATTGCCAAATTCTTCGGAGAAATTGCCGATGGTATTCGTTGCTGATGATGCATTGGCACTACTGCAGTTTAGTGCACCCTCTATGAAAGAGACGGAAACGCGCCTACTGCAGTTTAGTGCACCCTCTATGAAAGAGACGGAAACGCGCCTACTGCAGTTTAGTGCACCCTAAAACAACGGCGCATTCTCCCGCAAACGATGACCACGCACATTACACCGAAGCGCGCGCTCGGTGTAATGTGCGAAGACGAAGACGAAGACACACGAAGACACAAAGACACTCATTTATAACTATAGGGAAGAACGAACGGCATTCATTCTGTTGATTAAATCATGTTGTTCTCACATGCATTTTAGGGTGCACTAAACTGCAGTAGGGGTAAAAGAGGGTGCACTAAACTGCAGTAGTGCCGATGCATTCCCATTGCGAAAGAATTTAATGAAACCTTATCCACGTCAAGGACTGTCAGACCACGAGAAGAAAATTTTTAACTATCGGTTAAGTCGTGCACGTCGAATCTCCGAAAATGCATTCGGAATCATGGCCATGAGATGGCGCATCTTGAGACAAACACTTGAAGTAACCCCCCACCACGGTATCTTGATAGTAAAGGCAATCGTTGTATTACACAACTTCATGCGGAAATCTGTAATGGCCAATACTACATATGATCGCTACGTCAGACCATCTGATGTTGATCATGAAAGACAAGACGGATTACTGATACATGGTGAGTGGCGCAATGAGCACAATTCAACAATAACGCCTGTTGAGCAGCAAGGTAGCAGCAATTTCACTACATCAGCAGCGAATGTTCGGAGAGCATTTGCTTCGTATTTCTGCCACCAAGGTGTTGTTCCTTAGCAAGATGCAATAGTGAATCGCGGTAGACTTTCTACAGATCATTTCAGTGGTTCTTTATAATGTACATATTGGATTGATGTTTGAGTCACTGTACATGTAGGCTACTTGCAGCGGGCACATGCATTTTGAATATTTATGTGATGTGTTGCACCAATGTAATAAAATGCTAATTTGCATTTCATCTTTGTTTATTATGTACAATGTACATGTAATTCTGCAATCGAGAACCATTTCGAGGCTCATTCATCAATGAAACTCTTTAAATTAAGGCAGCCTGCGAAATCCCAGTAGGCCTAGGCCTAATGAAATATCTATGAGCTGTAGGTCCTATAGTCATCAAAGAAGAAGTTTGTTCTAAAATGTATAAATTCATACACTGTACATGTACTTTATACCAAAATCCAAAGACTAGGCCTTGGCTTATAGATATGATATAGCACTGATTATCTTTGTTAAAATCAGCATCGATTGACACCTCCGTGTACAGTGACAACTGTTGAAGTACATGAGCTGACGGTTAGGCCTATATATAGGGCCTTACGAATCATCGACCGATTGTGACATATAGCCCATGTAACTGACAATACATGTAGTTAATGATTTTTTAATCAATGATATGCGCCTAATTAATTCTTCATGCCGTTACTAGGCCTAGCCACTTCATTTATATCGTAATCTAAGGTGTTAGACATGCTTGATGAAATATTGGGTATACACGTACTTTGCTTCTAACCGATAGGTATGTCTAACTTTTTTTTAATAACTTTTTTTCATGCAAACATTAATTCTGCTAGCGAGTGTAGGCCCCCCACATTTATATTAGTACAAAAGTAAAAAGTCATTTCATCCAATTGAAATTCTATAATAGGCCTACATAAATGTATAGGATGCAAAACGCGAAGAATGCAACAATGAAAACATAGAAAATGTCTCATTTTAGAGAATCACCCATGCTGATAAATACACTAATGATGCAAATAATATCATCACTTGCATGAAAATCAAATCAGGAAAAAAGATAAGGACAAGCAATCGCAAATACCAGACCCAAGGAGATCAAGGGATTTAAAGGGTTCATCTTAACATTGACATTTCATCAGCCGTTAACTAAAATCACTTACCAAACTATCAGTCAAGTCAAGGTATTTGTCTGCCAAAATACAGTGAGATACGCGGTACCGGTGCATATATAATGATATTAATAAGAATAGTAATGATGATGAACTTAATTGTCCTACAATTCCGATCAGTAAGCAATCAATTGCGATAAAATATTTGCTTTAGAATGCAGACACAATAACACTCACCTGTTGAATATTCAATTTGGCCTGGGCTTTTATGCCGAAAGGCAGCTTTCGCAGTTGGGCGGTAACTGATTTCCCGAACGCATCGTCCTCGTCGTCCACCTTGACGCACTTTTCCCTCCACAAACTGAGAGTCTCAGAAAGTTCAGACTCCAGAACTGTATGCAGTCATGTTTTGTCCGAGGATGTATGATGTCTTCTGCTTGTGCTCCCTCTCTCTCTCTTTGTGTTGCCGTTGCCGGCTTTGCTGTGGTCTGTTGCGTGTGACGTCATTCTGCTGCCTTAATTGATCGCGACATCTCCTCTGTTCCCAGCTCTGCCTTTGACGTCATTATTAGTGAAAATGTGACTATACAGCTGAGACTCGTGTCTCACGCGCGCCTATTAATTGAATGCTGACTGACTAATCAAATAGAAACAGAGTTGACACAACGCGCTTGTCCGTCTTTTTCCTTCTACAAGCTATCATGGCCTTCAGATTATGAGACTGATAGATTCGGTAAGGAAGTTCTCCGGTGGAGCTGGCGAGGATGTCGAACAGTGGTTCGACAAGTTTCTTCTCACCGCGGACATTGTCATTGAAAAATCAGAAGAGAAGACCGAGGCAAGGCTAGCGAAAATCCTGCCTATCTTCCTTGAAGGACCTGCTTATGCTACATGGAAGCAAATGTCAACTTCGAAACAGGCAGATCTCAATTCGGTAAAGTCAGAACTGCTGCGCGTGTTCGGTCGATCGCGATGGCGGGCCTGGCAGGATCTGAAAGGAGTCAAATTCATCCCTGGAGATTCTGTTGACGTCCTAGCAGATCAGATCAAGTGTTCACTCCGAGTTATGGTTGGTGATGGAAATCCGATTCCAGACGAGCTCGTGTCCTTCTACTTGGTCGATTCCCTACCAATTCAAGTATCAAGCCAGGTCAAACTTCAGTGCGGGGAGACGATGGAGCTCTCATCAATCGTATCGTGCGCGAAGTCCCTCCTCACCAACCCATCCGAGTTGACGGACTTGGCTGCTGCAGGAACAGTCGGTAACCGCCACTACAATTCGGAGAAACCGCCGAAGCCCCGCTGTGGAAGTTACCGTCGCGTGGGGCACAGTCAACAGGAGTGCACGACCATCTGCTACGGGTGTGGAGAAATCGGCCATATTCGACCTTACTGTCGCAAACCAAGGAATTCGGGAAACGGACGTGCGGTGGCGGATGTGCCGGATCGTGCTGCCCCCGCAACAACGCTCTAATCCGGGACATGTGGATCGACGGCTGCAGGAGAAGAGTGCTGATCGACACTGGATGCAGCAGAACACTTGTAGGAGAGCTTGTGGGTCACTTTCCTGTTGCTGGGCGCTTAGGTCTATTGCAGCTATCTGCAACGCCTAACGGCATTAGCCAAGTGTGAATGGGATGAAATAGTCCCTGATGAAATAGCTAAGCTTGTTGTCCAGTTGATTAATGTGGTCAAGACTAACGGTGATTCTGTGAGGGGCAAGTGGCTTGTCTCTCCTAATGAGCCGATTGTTGTTTGGGCTGACGCTAGTAACCTTGCCATAGGGGTAGCCTTAGCGATCGGAGATAATATTTTCGAGGACGCGTCTTGGCTCAGGCCGCGGGATGACGCAGCTCACATAAATTTGAGTGAGCTGGACGCTGTCATAAAAGGTCTCAACATGGCCTTGAGATGGGGAAATAGGAAAGTTATCATTAAAACTGATTCTTCTACTGTTTATAAATGGCTCATGGCTGTTATAAATAAGACGCACAATGTTCAGATCAGGGCCCTTTCGGAGCGACTGATTCGCCGCCGGCTTGACACTCTGAAGGAAATAATTGAAACCAAAAATATTGTAGTCGAACCTCATCTGGTGAGGTCAGCCGATAACTTGGCAGACAAATTAACGCGAGTTCCCAATCATTGGCTACAGGTTTCGAAAGACTTAGCACAGACTTCCGGAAAAATAGCCGCAACAGGGGTTTCTAGCGAGTGCAAAGGAATTAGTTCTGATTTATTCGATAAAGTAAAATCCATACACGAGAGATGTCATTTCGGTGTTGATCGTACGCTAGATTTAGCAAGGCAGAAATTAGGTAATACTGTATCCAAGAAAATAGTCAAGAAAGTGGTTTCCCGTTGTGACAGATGCGCCAAAATCGACCCATCCATTACTTTTAATTGGGATAAAGGTGATATTACTCGTAGCTCAGATATCTGGGAGAGGATTGCTGTGGATATCACGCAGTTTAATGGGGCCCCTTACCTAACTGTAATTGACCTTATGTCTCGCTATACGATATGGCACTTGGTGAATAATGAATCCGGTACTGAAGTTGTTACTCATCTTTCACAGATAGTCAGTGAGTTTGGCCCACCTAAATCAATTTTATCTGATAACGGTACTGTGTTTCGTAGCCGAGATATGATAGAGTTTCTTAAGAACTGGGAGATTGAGCATGTCCAGGCCTGTGCTTACAGACCACAGGGTAATGGTGTTATAGAGAGAATGCACCGTACTGTCAAGCGATGCGCTAGGCGAGCTAATAGATCCATCGATGAGTCGATCTTTTGGATAAACAGTAGTCGAGATGGCAATAAACACAGTCCGAACGAACTTATGTTCTCCGCTAACTCGAGGAAACCAGGCATAAGCAGCCAGAGACATATCATAATGCGTTAACCGAATGAGAATATACCTGACTCAGATTCTCTTCAGTCTGCTTATTCGGATATAGATAGGAACCCCTTCACCATAGGTGATAGGGTGTATCTAAGGAATCCTACTGGTAGGTGTGACAGCGTTTGGTCGGGCCCACATAGAGTTACCAGTGTTAGATCTAGTGTTGGGGTGATTATTAATGATAACGGTGTGACCTGTCATGTGTCTCACTTGGGACCCGTTCCCGGTGAGCAGTTTGAGAAAGTTGAAACAGAGGGTGTTCGTTCTGAAGAAGACACGTGTGCTAAGGAGAATGTGAGTGTACATGTACTTAACCCTCGTCGGAGTGAGAGGACGAGACGCGCGCCTGACAGGTTCGGTGATCTTGTAGTTTATTGTGCTTGTGAGGTTTGTAGACCTGGGGGGCGTGTATGCAGTCATGTTTTGTCCGAGGATGTATGATGTCTTCTGCTTGTGCTCCCTCTCTCTCTCTCTCTCTCTCTCTTTGTGTTGCCGTTGCCGGCTTTGCTGTGGTCTGTTGTGTGTGACGTCATTCTGCTGCCTTAATTGATCGCGACATCTCCTCTGTTCCCAGCTCTGCCTTTGACGTCATTATTAGTGAAAATGTGACTATACAGCTGAGACTCGTGTCTCACGCGCGCCTATTAATTGAATGCTGACTGAGTAACCAAATAGAAACAGAATTGACACAACGCGCTTGTCCGTCTTTTTCCTTCTACAAGAACCTTGCTGTTTCTCTTGTTCATGGTAGGCCTACTGTCTTCGCAAGCAGTTCGGTCTACTTCGACGACAGGCCTCTCGTTCTGATTTGAAGACTCAGGTAGGGTTGACACATCACCGACCGTCTAAGGAACGTCTGACACATGTCCAGCTGATCTGTTGGTGAAAAGTCTTTTAAAAAACTCAAACTCCCCATTCATATCCATGGCTTGCTTATCTTACGGCCTGCTCCACTTGGTGGCTTCTCCAACTTCTTCCGGTACGTGTCTTGTAGACTTCTCCACCGACTTTTGCATTCATGGGCATCTTTTTGAACGATTTCAGACACTTCCTGCCAAATATTATTTGCTTGCTCTATATCATGGTGTTTTTTAGAGCTTACAGTCCAAATGGTGGGATAGTTCCTGACACAATTTATCAGCACCTCCTCAAAAAGAGTATCACTGGCACTGACACTACTTTCCATGATGTTCACGTAACCTACGATGATGACAAACTGACGCGCAGTTTGCAAGTAGAAGTTCAGTTCCATTGAACTTCAAATTTCAACTGTGCGTCAAAATCGATATCAATAGATATCTATGAATTTGAAATTTTAGACGCACACCTGTGCGAACAATCGACGCACAGCTGTGCGAATGTCCATCAAATTATGAACGCACAGCTGTGCATTGCACATTCGCACAGACTATAAACGCGCCTTTAGAGAAGCGAAAACACTGCTTTGCTTAACTCTTAGTCGATGACTCTTAGATGACGACAATCTAGTTGAAATCAAATAATTGGTAGCTGGTTATCGACAAGCTTTCCTGCGCGAATAGGCAACTCAATTATCAGATACGGGGAATTCGTGGAAGTGTTAGTAGCCCGACACATACAGTGTTCGCACTTAAATATGTTCCTTAATCTTGACAGATTTGCTGCAAATATGGCAATTTGTACATTGTGCATCTACAATAAATCTATTAGTATATTAGACATGATTTTCAATGCAAAATTTTTCAGTCTTGTTCATTAATTTATTCAGTTTTCATGCGAACTCCACCACAGCACTGATCGAGACTGTAGAATTCTGAGATGCACAAATTAGAGCTTCAACCTAAAAGTGCTTCACATTTACTACTTTGAATTGACAGTGAATAGTGGTGCATACCAACGTTTCTTCTGAAGGAGGGAATGAAAATTCAATAGCAGATATAACTTTGGACACATCGGTGATACTTAGACGGATTCAGATGTACTATGTATTGGGCAATACTTTCCATATATTGGATTGTCACCCATGCTCAACATTTCATTCATCCATGAGCAAAGAAGATGTCTGACATCTGCTAAAGACTTGCTGTAATTACCACTTAATACTTTGACTGAGAGGTTCATTTCACAGTCTGATATTCCATTTTCCTCAGTCGATTTTGAATTTATGTTGCGAACAGATTATTTGTAAATGAAACGCTGCGATACATTGCAGCAGTATAAAATCCTCTGACCGCGAAATATCTACAATTAAACCTAAAATCGCAATAAACCAAAATTCGATATATTTTGATATTATCTGATAAATTCGGAATATTTCTCACATTGACGCAGAGGATATTATGGACAAACGATACGTCAACTTCAAGCATGTCAAAATCCATTTTCATCAAATTTGGGAAAGTTGCTCCCCGAGCGTGAAATATCAGATATTCTGACAGCATGATCAACTTGCATCCGCTAACTAATTTGAAGCAATGCTTTAACGCTGTGTCGTTTAATTTAGACAAACGGCTATGCATTAGGGTCAAATCTGTAAAATCTGAATCATTAAGTTTGGGAACTAAACAGACGATCTCACGGAAAACCAGCGATAGTGTCTTAAAGAGGATTATTGCATTTTCATCTATCATGCAATAATGTGTGATGTTTGGAGCGAATTATCCACTCATTAAACGAAAAGGATTATTAAATCACATTGTGATCGAAGCTGTGAGTTATGTGCACCGTGTACGCACATAGTCTTCAAAATGCATCTCAAAAGCCAGTTCGATAGATTGACATTTTAGAAGTCGTTGCAAAGGGTCATTTAATGTGACATTTGATATTTTTGCTTTTCAAGTTGAATTATATCATCTTTGTGCTCTTCCCCTCTTCTTATGCTTACTACTTTTCTCCCACTTCCTCCGAATCCGCTTTCCTATTCCTCCTCATATTTCGTCCATTCCTTTGTCTTCTTCCTCTTCTTCATTCTCCTTTTATAATTTATGTTTTTCATATTCCACTTTTTTCCATTAAGCTTTCACTTTTATCTACTTCATTCCCATATCTCTCTCAATTTTTATTTCTCTTACTTCTCTCATTTTCTTTTTTATTGCTGCTTCTTCTTATTCCGGCTTTTTATTCATTCTCTTTCGTTTTGCTCCATGTGATCTTCTGACCTAGATCTGTGCAGATCTGTACCCAGTCATAAATTCAGGGCAGTTAGATAAATCTCTTCAACTCGCATAGACAACCAATATTACAGAACTTCGGTTTTACCTTTTAATCAAGTGGGGAGGCCCTTTAGATGAGATGATGTAAAAATGAATTTGCAACTGTACAAAACTTCAATCTGCTTCCTATTGGATTCATGTCTTGTTTGATACTGTGCGACAAGAAACGGAACCAGTCAGAACTCGAGAGACACAACGATTCGCAGTAGCCAAGTAGCCATAGTGCATTGGTGGGCAACCAAGTTGGGATAAATGATCACAAGTAGTGGTCCGCGACAGGATTCGTGGGCCACCAATTTTAAGAGGCAGAAATATGTTCATATTCCTTTATTGCGTAATTATGAGCGCAATTTTAAGGATTGTTGTGCTACACATGGTGGTAACACATGACATAATTGTATTTGTAAATGTATGCAGCAGCATTGTATTCAACTAAACTGTTGCCCTTTAAGAAACTGTATTTTACATTCTAAAATCTATTAGAATAATGAAAAGTGAGCAGGCCAAACTAATTTCTTTTCAAACGAAGTTATTTTGCGTTATTAACTGATGGCAATATTACCCTATTTCATCGAAAAATGGCGCTCTGGAACTATAAAGTACATCTATCCGCCTACATGGCGCACAATGTAAACTAACATAAATAAAACTAGTTGAACTACATGCACCTAAGTGTACATGGGCTAGCATCACCCAAACATAAACGACTTTCGAAAGCCGCGCATAGGGTTCCCCTAACGATACTCGCACGAAGATGCCATTGTAGTACAAAACTGGTGTAGTATACAAATAAAATCCAGGAAGAATACTTGACTAATGAAAATCACATATCTTCATTCACATATCTAGATTCCTTCATACTTTATGTATTTAAAGGCTAATTGCAACGTTGCTCATTACGTGCTGAAATATGCTCAACAAGGTATCGAATACCATATGACTTCATGGCTATGTCACTTATCTTCATATTGAGAAGATATTCATTTACAAACGGAGCATGGCTTGAGCATTCGAATGAAAACCTAAGAAGTACCTTTAAAGGTCAAAGTCGGAGCTGGCCATTTTCACATTACCGATACAAATTATGTCTATGGGCCATTTCGGATGTGAAAATCGGTGGCGGGCCACCCAATATGCGTCGGTGGGCCACCAAGTGGCCCGCGGCCACGCGTTTCCCACCACTGCCATAGCGTGTACATCTTTCTGTGAAAGACTCATTTTCGGCCTTGTTCATTGCAGGAAGCTCGTGCTGACGGCCGGACAACCTATCCCGTTCCTATATTCGATATCATGTTGGTGTATTTGAGTCATTCAATTACTTTTGATTGTTTTTTAATTACTCATTCGTCAATGCCAATTACGTACATGAGACTGAGTAATGTCATTCGAATACCGTTCTCAAAGAATTGCATTGACGCAATCCCGTTGCATTAACCTCATTTCCTGTGACTTCACAATCAATATACCTGACGTGACCTCATCTAATGTTTCAATTCAATTTGGCTAATTGAATTTCAAGAAGTTAAATAAAAATCTATTTGCGACGTTTCTTATTTTGTCAATTTTAACAAATTTGTTGAAATTGCATTTTTACACGTGAACTGTCATCATTTCATTGTCAAATCATTTGTAAATCGAATCGTTTAATGGAAAAAGCTTCATTGCCTTGTGAGTTCATGAAAATAGCGGTAGTTGAAAGCGCCCTAGTAAATTGAATGGGTTTGTTAATTTCATCACTTATCCTAAAATTCCTGACTGACTCATTCTTCCTACAACTCTTTCTCTATAGTTCTCTTGTGAGTCGCACAACGTTGGCGCCATCGTAATACAAAATGGCCTTTAACGCAAATTTCTCTTGTGAGAAGAGGAATTGAAATGAAAAATGCAAGAGATGGATTTTATAAATTATCCAACTCTCATTTGGATCTATCTTGGTTTATGGACAGTCAGTGGCCATACCCGGTAGACGTTGGAGAATTATTCGGTTGATTTATTGCTGTCAATTTTGAGAGCTCGTTACTTTCAATCAATAAAGTCAAAAACTTATCCCTTCTCAATTACTTCTGTATCAATTTGTCTTTCGCTGAATATTATTGCAAATGAAAGTTTTTAATGTCCAATTTTAGTGGCTATGAACTGAATTTTATAGTCCAACATTTGTTTTTGCTGTTTGAATACTGCATACTAGCACACTATGCAAGCCTAATAGCACAGAAATCTGACACTAGAACGGGTATGCCACAGAATTGGATTGCTTCACTACACCGCTTCAGAAGCAAGATCAAATTCAAGATGATAGGAAAGGACTTGCATGCATCTTTGAGCAATACAGAGGGAATTAAGGAGGTGCCGAATCCACAGGGATCTCGATGCCCTTTAGAGCTCTGTGTGGATACAGTTAGCAGTCTGCGGCGACGTGGGCAGTATGGCTCCGACTTGTGCGGTCTCTATTCTTCGGCGCATCATCGTATGTTCTACATTTAAAAAATGCAGTTTAAAAGACGATTCCTTATATCAAGTGTGAGAGATCAACTTCGCCATGAGACAATTCTGGCGAAATGCTTCATTTTCATGGAGGAACATGTGTAACCTCGTGGATATGCGCCTTAATAATACCAATACAGAAGATAATTGTTTTGTCTTATCCGCACCCGCAGTATCCATCGTCTATTCTTCCATTTTGGTTCATTTTATATCTTCATTGAAATATGAAGCGAGTAAAGTTTCATGAAAGAATTCTTAGTTGTTGAATTATTTGACATTTAGGAAAGAAAAGCTTCTCCAATGTTTGCATTTCTCAACTTCCCAGATGAGTGCAAATCCTCTCTGGCAGTCAGTTTATGGACATTTGAAACCCAAATCAAACAGAGAGGCAAAAATGGAATCCGCAGAAAATTGGTTTGTGCACCGCATATTTCTTAAACTGCAATCCTCAGCATTTCCTTCGGTAGTTTGTTGATTATGTCCTGAAAGAAAATATAATTTTGGCGACACATTTCTACAATTCGAATTGAATAATCTTCACTGACTTAAGGAATTCATTGCATCTGCCTTCACGAAATCGAATATGTATCTTAAAGCGTCCTGTTTTAGGCACAAACATGGCTTGCCAGTCGGGCGGGAATGAAAACAACTCACACGAACCGACTACCATCAATCCTATTGAAGAATTAGTTTAATGATTATACATAGCATCTCACTACTCCATCATGACATAGTGCATACTAGGGAGTCAAGCGGTTAACCGGTTAACCGGTTAATCGGTTAATTAAATTTAACCGGTTAAAAAATAATTAATCGGTTAACCGACGCTTTCCCAACTTTTCTGCTACATTGCAACTACATTGCTTTAGTTTTCATTTTCCAATTTCGATAATATCTCATTGCTGATGTAAGCTATTGCCAAATAATAATTTCCTGGAAATGGAGTGAGGCATTTCGTTAACCTTCACCATCTTGCTTGATTCTACGACTTTGGACGAGTTCGTTATGACGTGTTAGTGTTTCAGTCAATAGAATTTCCCCTTCTACGCTTGGCTACGATAGACTGTCTGTGCCAGTTCCATAGAAATGGATTGTAAGTGTCGCACCCGTGGGAAACGTGCCACACGCGAGCACTCTAGGCACGTGAGACACTAGCAATCCATTTCTATGGTCAATGCGGTATCTAAACAAGATCACATGCGTTGCATAGTACATACAGATCATACAAGTATTTATGTATCCAGTTAGCGCAGCGCATTCGTCACAGATAAGTGTTCCCATAGCGACGAAAATTTTACTGATCGTCTATTGGCAAAACAAGACCAACATTACTTCAATCGCTGCATCAACAGAACAACAGTAGCTGTGGTTTTAAGTAAAAACACGGCTTTGTGTAGCCGTTGTTTTTATATTATCTGGCCACATCCTATATAAGTTGTGAATTACCATACTGGTACCTCACATTGAATGTTTTGTACAGATTTTATGGTAAAATATACATTATTATTATCATTAGTGGATTTAGATTTTATAATTTATTATTTTGAATAATTAACATGGAATTAGGCACATTCCGTGAAATTGATTTTAGGTTCAAGTTAGCCAGACGGAATAAACTCAAATATTCACGAGGGTATACTAAAACATAACAGTATTCTTGAAAATAAAATATTAAGGAAGTAGACCTACAAGCAATCAGTAGAAAATGTTTATGTCCATAAAGTAAGCGAGCTTACTCAACTGGTATAACAGGCAAACATGCATATACTTATACACTATATTCAGTGCGACTATAAGAAGCCTTGTATGGAATTGAAAAACATCTATTACTAGTATTACATCGGTTAACCGGTTAACCGGTTAATTTCTCGTCGGTTAACCGGTTAATTTATAATTAACCGCTTGACTCCCTAGTGCATACCTAATGTCATATACATAATGCATACATAATAAATAATACATGCAACATAATGCGGCAGTGGATTATGAGATGCAAAGTAGTCATTCAAGCTTATGCAGCGCTAAACTAACGTGTCTGCCTGACCATGTAGGCCACTGCTCCTGATGTCGTACTATCAATTTAGCGATTATACTACTGAAAAGGGTTTAACGCATGTCAACAGATATGAACAATTTATGCACTCGAGTCCGTAGCAGCCGTAAACACCGCGATTCGTCCTACAAGCGCTAGTCAGCACTACTCAGATATGCCCAAACTAGCCGCACAACAGGCTGCTCTGCGTTTGCTTAACCTGGTTATGCGGTGCGATTCATAATCATAAGATATTTCAGAGTATCAATTAGAAAAATGTCCTCAAGCTTGAGCAATTTAAACGGCTGCATCTTAGCTTTTCCTTGCCGTTGGGTACGTTAGGGTGATTCTGCCTCTTTCGCGCGCATCTTTGTTGCAGCCGTCTTAAAAAACTTTTAAAAATGTGTGTAATCTCTCTTTGAAAGTTTTGATCGGTATTTTCGGCACGAGGATGAGCGAGTCAGAGCTAATGAATGCAGCTATTAGAAAGTTCGCATACTAAATATATTTTGACGTGAATTTCATAAGATTCGTCGGGGAACTGTTTCAGAAGTTAAGGATTAAAGGATAGGGCCGAGTATGCACAGGGTAAGGACTATGTTTTTCCTCCGAAATAAATGTTGGTGAGGTGATATTTAGGCCTATGTGAATGCATCATGTGATTGTTTGAAAATCACTTACTTTAACGTCAGTCAGTCTTCAGCTATAATAAAGAGAAAATATTAAATGTACTTTTTTGTATTTCCGAGTGTTCTGTGTTTTCCTTAATAATTTACTCATGTCGTCGTATAAAGTATCGAGTAAATATCTTCTGATTATTTTGCTTCCTATATTTGTTGACCTTAGTGTGCAGAGTCTGCGAAGCGACTATCAAACGCTACTTAAAGCACGAACAGAAATCGCGTGATTTTAGAACAAAAAGTACAAACGGCACTGATTTAGGCATACATCAACACGCGCAACAAAACCGATAGTTACTGCTTCATGTTATATAAGATAATTTCGCCGCTGTTGAGGAAAGTTCTCTAAACTACGTTGTTATTCATTTCATATACATTATTTATTAGACGATTCCGTGCGTACACGTTGCTGCTTCACTTTGCAGCATTGTCAATCCAACCGAAATGTTCTATAATACTTTGTAAGTCTGGTTTAGGAGTTTGAAAATATCGACAGAGTGCTCCATTCAATGCGGAACAGTTAAAGTTTCAGTTGATTGATTTTGTATTTTGCTAATCGGAAAAAACAATAGTTCTAGAACGATAGCTTTTTTATTCTTTAATCAAAAGCAGCTTAATCAGCAAAAGCAGCTAGAATTCGCATGTTTTGAAGGAGAACAAGGCAAATAAGTCACTGCTAATAATTTTTGAATTATACATGGACGTTGGAAACATATTTCACATGTGCCTGTGTAGCGGTTAAAGTTGTTCCCCAGTCACCTAAGATTAGTGAAAAAATGCAGCCTCAATCAGCAATCCGCTAAAAAAATCACTCTCTGCATGTAGCATCAGAAGCCATCAGTGCTCGAAAAAGTCGAAAATATCATACGGGCTGATCTTTGTTTTTGAAGTTGTATTATAAACTTCTCAATGATCGCGATAGAGCGGGAGAGCTTTTAAGATAATTTAAAACCGTTTTCAATGCACGTGTATGTTAAACGATGGCCAATGTGTGACAATAAATGCTTCTCTAATACTAAGCCTGATACGTGTCCTGCGTTTATTGGACTGACTTCAGAAGACTCAAGGAGATTACATTGCATTCAGGATCGCTGTCTCAGGATTAAAGGAGACTTTTTTGCAGTTGATTTGGAATCAAAAAGAAAGCTAATGACACTGAATACCTTCGTCAATCTATGTAGACAAGAAACCTTCATCGCAGCTAAATCATTCCTTCCTACCGTCTAGTAGTATCTCCAACCCGTTTTGCAGAACATTTTTGCGTCGCAGTGCTTTCATGTTCTTTTATGTGCATTCCAGAGTCAAGTACTGATCAGGTATCAAGGACTTAGCAACATCTGTTTGAGAGATCGCGGCATTATTTGATTATTTACATCGATATAAGGTGATAATACATGTAGGCCTATTACATATACAAATATGATAATCATAAGATGCGATTTGTTTGTACATGTTGCGGAATAAGAAATGTGACTAAATTTTAATGTAAAATAACTTTCTAAGTGTCCTTGTTCAGACCTCTTTTGTTAATTTCTGTTAAATAATTAGAAAAAATGCTACATTAGAATTAGTCACATCATTTTGTTATGCCGCACCCTGTGTCATACGCTAAATGAATTATTTTGAATATATTGTCTTGGCTATTTTTCATGTTTTGAATGTATTTGGAAGGATCCATTATTGAAAGATGGTAGTTTTATTTTCTTCTTGTTATTTCTTACAATTAATTTCAGTTAACATCCGTTAGCCATCTTCATGTAAAAAGGAAGGAAAAATGGTCTAGTATAAAATTGAAAATTCACACCGACGTCTATGTCATAATAGCATAATACTGAATACAAAAGCATTCAAAAGGAGGGAACGGCTATGGAACAGGTAGGTAGTATTGGGTTACATAGTGCCAATAGCATCTTAATGATGACCTGAATAGATATGAAAACAGAGGGCATAGAAATGGATTAGTAATAGAAAGGCTTGAGTTATAAGTACATGCACACATTATACAAGTATGAAAAAAATGTAAAGCTATAAAACAATTGGAAGAAGGCAAGAGGTGCGAATTAGAAATTTGATACTGGTAAAATGTAACACATTGTCATGTTTCACTATTTTTACATAATAGAAAAAAATTTTTAATCAAAAAGAAAATTGGCACAATTGTTGAGCTCGATTTAGTTGTTGATTGTTGGCTTCATTTTTCTTATATAATATGCTTCACGAAGTCTTAGGTTTGATGGATGGGATCGTCTCACAACAGCGAATCTCAAAATGGCGAAGTGTCAAAATAGCAAATCTCAAATCAGCGAAGTCTCACAATGGCGAATCTCAAAATAACGAAAACGTATTGCATAATCTTAAGAAGTCCTAGAGAAATTATGTTTGCTTGATCAGTCGATAACTTAAATGGCATATCATCACTATCGTTTATTTACTTAACTCTTTACAAAAACAGAATCATTGTGAAAAGGAAACCGATAGGTCTTAGGAAATTGTTGCCATGTGACTTAAGGGTTGCATTGTTCTATATCCTATCATCTTTTATATGGAGAAATGTCCCAACAATAAACAATGAAATAAAACGAACAATTGATTCATTTTTGGTATTCCTCAAATTCATTTTCCAAATAAATCGAATAACCAACATGCATTGTCAAAATTTTAACTATAATGGCATTTGAAATAACTTCTTATATAATGTGATTAATGCAATATATTAGAAGTAAGGAAAAATACGAAACTCATTTCTAACAATGGCATATTTAACGATGGAGCAAGTGAGAAGTCAAAAAGGAGGCATCAATATCATCAAAAATGGATATAGATATCGCTGCACAAAGTCCACCAATACTGGAAATGTATTAAATGCCCTGCAACGTTGATAACCAAGGAAGTAGTTTCGGAAGAAGGCCATTACCACGCACCCGACGTCATCGACAGTGTTGCTTATAAGATGAAAGCAACTTTGAGAGAAACTGCAAAGCGAGAAGCCTGTAAACCCGTCCAGAGAGTATACGAGGATACCGTCAAGGTTTATGCTGAATCTCACAATGACTTAGTTGGAGTGCTCCCAACGTATGAGAATGTAAGAGCAACCATCTATCGATCTAAAAGGTCGATGTTGCCACCACTACCACATTCCCTTGAAGATATTGAATTCCAAAAATGGACGCGATTAATCCTTGCACTACCATTTTTACCGAGTCGTGAGGTGGAGGATTTTTGGCTGGAAATAATAGGAGAAGCTCCAGTCAATGAATATCCAAAGGTGGATGATTTGGTTGCCTACGTGTCTACTTATTGGATTGAACTGCAACTTTTCCTGTTCCTGGTAAGTGATAGTCGTTTTTATAAAACATTTTTAAAGACAGGCCTTGGAGATCTTATGACACTCCTGGTAATCTTGATTTTAAAATGTGATTTTGAATTTGCTATGTTTCATATATGCAGTTTGAAATGAGAAAGCAATTATGTTAAGAAAAGTAGTCGCATTACCTTCATATAAAAACAAATTTTCAAACAAATATGAAGAAAATTCGATAATTACCTCAAGTTGCAATAAAATAAGAAAACTACCTACACGATGGGCTGTTTTATAACAACCTTTTGAAAAGCAGCTAGAAAAATATCTACATGGTCAAAATACAAATACTTTCACTTCTTGGTAAAAATCATCAATACTGATAATCTCAATGTCAAAATATATAGAAGAAGCACATGCTTATTTTTCTTTGAAAGATAATGTGGCAAGTGCCCATCCAAATATCTTGAAGATCACGGATACATTCGTTGAGGAGCAGAAAATGTCAACCATTAAAATGAGTCAACTGGATTTTGGAGCACCAACAAAAAGGAGAAAGACGAAATAGGTTGCTTTAGACGAAAGACTAGACCGATTACGCGAACAATACATTTTAAATGAACTCAGTCGCCAAGCTCATGCCAGGGCTGTCTCGCACATAATGGGTTTTAGAGAATATATTTTATACACTTTCTCATTTTTTCATATTTAATATACATTGCACAAGGTATATGTACAGCATATAAGGAAATTTGTATCCTTTTCAGTGGCATTAATGATGGGTATTATTTACTAATCTAATCACCTTTAATAAACTATATAAACATGATTACTCGAGGACTTCTTCAGATTATGCAATACATTTTCGCTACTTTGAGATTCGCTGTTTTGATGCTTCGCTATTTTGAGATTTGCTGTTTTGATGCTTCGCTATTTTGAGATTCGCTGTTTTGATGCTTCGCTATTTTGAGATTTGCTGTTTTGATGCTTCGCTATTTTGAGATTCGCTACGTATTATGAGACTGAGCCTGATGGATCTCTATCGTGGGAAAGAATGGTTGTGGAAAAGTTGTAACTGTGGCATTTCTGAAGATGGTTGTACATGGAAGACTTGCTGCTTGTTTTATGCTCACGGCAACGGATATGTAGGCCTAATGGTCTTATGGTGCTTCCAATGTAGAAGTTATCACACTTATCACAATTCAGCTGATAAATTACATATTTCTGATTGCAGATGTTGCTGTTATTAATTGGGCAATTTCTTAAATGACAGTCTTGGTTTGTTTTAGGTTGTTTCAATACACTTCTAAGAGTTCTTGATCTTCTTGTTAACCTTACGTTCAAGTTTTCTCGACGAAGAACATTTTGCAGTTGTTTATCCACTTTCTCAGAAATAGTCGTAGAATATCATTGAAACTGTCTGTGTGTTTCTTTGAGTTAGATTATTGGAACATCGTTCTGCGATTCTTGTTTTTTCGTTTCTAATGAAGTTAATTTTGTTAGTGTATGGTACATGTGACTGATAATTCACAAGCACATATTTTCTAGCAGATTTGCGGTAAAATTCAAATTCTGGTTCATTTGGCGCGTTCAGCGTTACTCGGAAATCAAGTAGGCTTAATGTTTTGTTGTCGTCTGGTAATTCAATTTCGAAATTGATGCTGGAATGCTGTGCATTGAGATATTGGAGAAGTTTCAAGGCTTGTTTTTTGTTTTCAATTATTGCGAAGCAGTCATCTACATATCTCATAAAAAGTGATGCATTATACATCACTCTCATTTGTCCGAGGGTTACCGTTTCGATGCTGTCCATGAATATAATTGCAAGCACACCAGAAAGAGACGAACCCATGGGTAGACCATTAACTTGCAAGAAGATGTTATTATCAAATTGGAAATATGTGTTTCTAAAGATTGCATGTAATAACCGTTCAATTTGGTCGATTGTCCATCCTTTTTTTGTTGGTGATGTTGCAGTCTTCCATTTTGTAAACCAGGGCTTGAATGGCATCAGGAATTGGAATGGAAGTGCACATGCTTATTACATCGAAGCTGCAAGGATAAAGTTGTTATTTTTGATTGGTATTTTTGATGCTATCAATGCATGCGATTGAGATGCATAGTCACATGCATGCAACATGTTGTGAATACAATAAATTGAATTGAATTGACATGCATGCTTGATTTTAAATGTGCGGGGACATTTTGAAGCAAAGGAATTAAAAGTCTAGAAAGAAGCCATGATAACTTAGTTGTTGGTCCGGACGTGGTAGATACAATATGACCTATTTTCATCTCGGGGCCTTCCTTGTGAGTTTTGATGAGATGATAGAAACATGGTAAGGATGAGTTGTTCGTAATATAGCTATTCTTTACATAATATGGAATATTGTTTTCACTGACTATACTGTTTCATCTTGCGTTGATGCGTTTTTCAACAGTCTTAGCTGTCATTCATTGCATGGGTTTGTATGTACTTTCATCTCTGAGATGTTTCAGTCCTGCTTCAATATAATTATCATTTGAAACTACGCAGAATTCTGAACCTTCATCTGAAGGCAACATCATTAGGTTCTTGCTTTTAAGATTTTTCAATGTTTCTTTTTCTTGTGTACTCAGGTTGGAGAATTTTGATTGAGGTCTCAGTTTTCCAATAATCCTTCTAGATCCATAGTATACCCGTTTCAATTTGTCTTCAATTAGGTCATTCTTTGGAGGCATAGTTAGATTAGCATGCCATGGATATTTTTGTGGGTAGTTATATTGCACATCTTGCCTTCTTCCAATCGCTTTATAGCCTTATATTTTTTCATACTTGTATGATATGTGCATGTACTTATAACTCAAGCCTTTCTATTGCTAATCCATTTCTATGTCCTTTGTTTTCATATCTATTCAGGTCATCATTATGATGCTATTGGCACTATATAACAAAAAGAAAATAAAACCACCATCTTTCAATATTGGCTCTTTCCAACTACATTCCAAATGAATTAAATGCACAAATTAATTAAATGGCGTATTAAGAGCGGTGATATGTATCATTTGACTTTTAAGAGGCAGTTTAAAGAGCGAGCGATTGTCATTTAAGTGACAGGGATAAAAAGTCGGGATCGAGGGTGGGGATGAGGTTCTGGGATCCGGACGGGATCATCTCGAACCCCGATCCGAACAGCCTTGTCTGGTTGACATTGGGAAGGTACTGGCACCTCATCAATGCACCCTGTAAATATTCGCGGTTATTAACATTTTTCTTTATGCATAAGATCATTTTGACAAAGCAACAGATCGCCTGACGGCAAAATTCAACAGCCGTCGCATGTTTGGGTAAATTAATTATTCTTGAGATCAGCCTAAATGAGCAGCTGAAATTACAGTCAATAAACTGCTATTGTCCATTCTAGTCTCACTAACTTAAACAAAGTGGAAAGTCGGACTTTGCATGGATAAATCCCTGGGCTTCCCGCCTAGCAATTTCAGTGACAGTTAAGCAGATGGATCAGATTCAACAGACGGAAAATAACTACGCGTCTTGGTGGATTTGAACCATCTAGGCATTCTAGGACAACGCTCTACCAAGTGAGCTATCGACGGGCGACAGAACGACACAAGTCTTCAATTGAAGAATATGTAATAGGGAATCAGATGGCTTCATCCCCCATTAACCAACACCAACATTATGAAGCTCTCCCGAGAAGTTTGAGAACGCTTGTTCCTACACCTACTATATTTCGAAATAATGATCGGAAGCATGAAATTCATCGACAGAACTAGCGCAATAATCTGAATTCCTTAGATCTGAAGTAATCGTGGCGATTGGAGCGCTTTGAAGAGATTCACAGTGATTTGCAAGTAATGAAAGGTTGTTTCTGCTATTCGACCAATATAGACCTATTGGTTATTTTTTTCTATGCCCAGCTCAGTACATTCCTGAATGTGACATCGTTTTACAATTTGATAGTTGTATTAAACCAACGGGCTGAAGTAATCTAATTCTGTGGTTACAGCCAATGGAAGTGAATTACAGGTTCTTCCATTTGCTAATATGAATCTGTCATTTATAATGTCATTGATAAGCTAACGCAATATCTCATTTATTCTCTGAAAATTCTCATTGATCAGTGGCATCATTCTTGTTCAAGCGTCTGGTCTCGTATCTGTTCCAAATTACTTTTGATGGTTATTTTTGGAAATCATAAATGTAATAAATTCTACCAACTTGCATTCATATAGTCTCCTTTCATAGTGTAACATTTTGTGAAAGTCTCATTTTCGGCTTTGCTCCCAACAGAAACTTATTTCGGCTGTCGGACTGTAGTAATTGCATCTGTTGGAATTTGATAAGATGATGAATTGTAAGATATAACTTCATTATATTATATTATTCAAACTCTGGTTTAAACCGATCTTCCACTACATCATGGCGACAATAATCCGACCGGTTCCAACCCTTTTGGTGCAACGGTGGTGCAACTATTCTTCATTTCCATAACTTGTATTGTGTTGATGTCAGGCACGTTTTCCATCTAATCATCAAATGAGTAGTCGGCGTAAAGCGCCTCAATATTGGATGCCGCATTAAGTCATTGCAGAATGTAATCCGCTTTCTACCAATGCCTGCGATAATGTGCTGCCTTTGTGACTAATCTACGCGTCAATAGATGGTCCGGTGGCCTTGTGGATACAGAGTGTGCTGTGCTTGCATGTCCTCTAGCTCTACCGTCGCTGGTTCGAATCTGTTCTGTACTAATAGAGTCCACCACACTGAAGCACGTTACATTGCTTGAGATTGATAAATTGATGAATATTTATGTGCTATAATATAATAATATATTAGTGTCAAATTTCAAAACCACTATGTCATGCCGTCAAAAGTCCGGCCAGTTCCAATCCCATCGGTGCAACGGTGGAGCAACCAATCTTCTTTTCATAACTTGTGTTGCAATCAGGCAAAGTTTTCCACTTCGTCATCAAATTGTTTCCATTGTACTCCCAGAAAGCATGTTTCTCTTTCAGTTGCATTTCCTTCTTACTTTGAATCTCACGGTCGTACAACCACGCGCATGTGTCCGATTGAGTTGAATTTCATATGGAACCTCGACAATGCAGCCTCCCACGCGATAACTCATAGCGATCGTCGAAAACGATGCTTCAATTGGGAATTTGAAACAACGGCAGCCAAACTCGTCTCTCATTTTACCACGTGGAAATTCACGCATCCATTGCTTTTCCCCGTAGCTGAATAAGTATGAGTATGGCTCACATCGGATATTTCCCTCGTTGCACACTCTGGCATTGAACAACACACTGTTTCTCGTCCATTCGTGGATGAACATCGATTGGGAAAGAAATTCGTGTAGTCATCATTTCTCTCTCCTCGCAGAATTGATAGCGCGAAACACTGAGACAGACAAACCAAACAAAAGCTGCAGAGTTGGGAGATCCCGTCAACTGGCATTGAGTTTGTGTATGAGCGTGCATTGTATGACAGCTAGAGCTCATTGCAGACATTACTCTATCTCTCCCATTAATATTCTCCCTTCCCTCCCGATAGGAGAGCTAAAAGCCACGACAATGCTTCAAACCCTATGGAAGCAGTAAGATAGAGATAGAGAGTAGGAGAATTACAAGTTCCCAATTGCAGACGCAAGTATAACACTCGGATGGAAGCCTACTCAGCCTCAGTCCACTCGCCGCTGTGAGCAAAGACTCACTCATCTTTCCACACACCCTAATTCGTTGTTTCAACTTCGTTGTTGTGCTGTGCGCGGACTCTGGGAAGTTGCTTTTGCCATCTTTATACTTCTCTTCAAATCCTCTATTTTTTCTACCTCTCTATCTCGTGTTGTTTTCGGTGGAAAATACTCATTTCATTGTAATCTCCTTTGTTTTGTTCTCTCTCTCTTTTGACAAATTTGGGCGCTCACGGTGTGTTCTGACTGCGTGTTTGTCTTACTTCTGTGATCCCCACATTCGAATTCGTGTGTCTACGTGTTTTCTGTGTTTGACACCAGTGATACTCGTCGTACCGTGAATTTTACAGTCCCTGTTTGTCCCCTGAGATAATTTGTGAGCATTAAATTCTTATTTTTCTATATTTTTTCATCTGATTTCATAAGAGAGTCAAATTCTTCTCCTTCCTCTCTAAGGTAGGATTATCTAGTTGTTACAAACTTGTTGATATTTTCTCATACGTCTAATGATGATGTTGGATAGTCAAACCAAACAGTTAGCCGTGGCCGCTGGGTTAAATGGTACCGACAAAGGACTCAAATTGACGGGTGAGTTTTATATACTAATCGCTGTTAATCTCTTCCAACCTGTTCCTGTTCTTTCTCTTAAGTTTCTTTGAATCTAACAACCACGAAGATACGTATCTTGGGCGTGTTTTAAAGTATTCGAACAACATATCTTCGAATTGCTTTTAGTTTATTGAAGATATCTGGGGCTAATATCAATTAACAAGTTGTCAAGATACCCGTGATGGAAAAATTTAGACCTCAAGATATTCATTTATGCAATAAGATGTTCAGAACGTTTCAGTATGTTGTAGTATGATTCCAGATGATGTAGTCGAAGAATGTCAATAATCCTCAACATCTGTTGAAATGTCAGCTTCAAGAAAAGTTGCTCACTGGCAAAAATTCACTTCAATGTTGTAAAATTGGAGTAAACCAATACTTTCAGATACAAGTTGTCTAAATACGCGCTTCAGATGCGAATAAGATCCAAATTACATGTGCATTTTGAGAGACGGAAAAGACGCGCACCACATAGTTGTGAAGGATGCAATACGTAGCTTCGTGATTGGATTTCATTTAATTTTCTTCTTCATTCTTGAACAAGCATCCAAGGATCGATAGAACATCTCCCATTTTGCTGCTATAAACGGTTGCCTTTTTGCATTTTTATTCAATGTGTTTGATCGTTTTGTCAAACTTTTGTCATGCATTAATGTCTCTGTGTAGTAAAATATCACGAAAATATTGACACACTGACATCGTGTACGTGTGCAACTTATTAATCCCTTTCTTAAGCAAAGAATCAAACTTCTTGCATAATATCGTCTGCATTGCATGAATTACTAACAAGGCAAAGTGTTAGTCCGACAAATTGTAAAAGGAGCAAGTTAATAAAGGCGATGTGAGCATGAGAAGTCAAGCATTATGAGAATGAAAGTAACGGAGCCAACCAAAGTCGAAACAAACGCCTGATTATAGTTCATTGATGGCTGAGTCATGTGTTAAAATATGGTGCAGTTTCTGTATAGTTAGATGAATAAGCCATTGATTCAGTACAATTCTGCCTGCGTAATTCTTTCCCAGAATCACAAAGTGAAACAGTCTGCCTCATCATGAATCTAATCGCTCTCCCACAAATCATCCGGCCATTGGAAACAACGAGTGATAACATTTGAAGTGGAATTACAATAATTACCTGAATTACGATGATGATATTTGACCTATTTTGGCCTTACCGCTGAAGTACACGCATGTGCGTAGAAAAATGATCAATAGGAATAATGAGATAGTCACATGAACTGACAACTAAGAAGTGATATTCCTCGTCATCACTTATAAGTCATAGAATTCACATTGCTGTACATGTATCTTACAGGATATCGCATGGCCATTATTGTTTTCTATATTTTAACACCGCTATACATTGTTAAGCGAAACTGTCCGCAATAAGGGTATGAAAGGATCCGTGTAATAAGCGTCGAAAATTATTGAATACATTTTCTGAATGGTTAGTTCTTTGTAGATTATTTCCAGGCATAAACGAAAAATATCTTATTTTGAAGTCTAATGTAACGACATTGATAAAACACAACTTTCCATAAAATTTCCTATCATATCTATTTTCTACAAATGAAAGTCCAAAACAACAAATGCTGTCCGTAGTTTGTTTGAATGCGTGTTGGAAATAATTGAAATAATTATAGAAATGATAAGTACCTGAGGCAAGCAATTGTCAAATGACTGTAGAATGGAAAATTTGACTGACACTAAATAATTGCAAACATTCTGCAAAGAAATTGATGCATCCATCAACCATTCAGCATAAAGATATTTTTCATGCGATAGCTGGTAGAAGAAGGCGCAGTAATCGGAAAGTGATTTGTATAGTAATGATTAATGAATTTGTATAGGGTTGAAGCTGACTACCGGAAGAAGGAGTTGCTGAATTGCTCATACTGCTTGTAACTTATTTCCAATTCCTTTCTAATTTTCGACATGTACACATTACCACATTAGTAACACAGGCCTTTGTAGGATGCGGAACTCATGGTATAGATATAAAAATTACCGGAAAAATATAAATTACATTTTCCGGTAATTTTTCCGGAAAAATCACCGGGAAAATTGGAAAAATATGGAAAAATAAAAAAAATTTCCTGTCAACGAAAAATATTCCATCTAAGTAAATTTGCAATATAGTGTTGATTAGGTAAATGATACGGTATCTCATTTTGAATGAAACAAGTATTATGGTACAGCAACACATGTGCAATTTTTATTTAAGAAATTGGTAAATTAAGCTTAATTTAAATTAAACAAATACGGGAAGACACAACTAGGAGTATTAAACAAATACGGATATATCGTGAGATTTACTCGACAAGAATAGAGAAGAATATATTAGGCCTATATGAGGGAGAAGTATATCAAGGCATTCTATGATTTTGACTTTGATTTGGACATGAATAAGCCTAAATAATCTACCGATACTTGAAAACCCTGATAATGCAGCACGCTCTCATTCAATATTTAGCTTTAGGCTTTGTTCTGAGAGTTTATATTTTCAGATGACATTCTCGAGAAGTACAACATTGAGGATTCATAGTAGGCTACACCATTAATGAAATAGTAGGCTACACGGCGTGACGGCTCTCGCTTTTATCCGGTTATAAATCTTATAATTAATAAGAATGATTCATGATAATGAAAGTTGAAATATTTAATTTACCATTACAACATTTTACAAAATTTAGGGCTACTATAAAAACGTTTAGTTAAACTTCGCAGATAAACACATTATTATGCTCTCTATTATGATAGCAAATATTTCTCTTCCTTTCTCTAGACGAAATGACTTACTTAATCTTATTAAGGAAATCTTACAAATTCTGACCAGAAAGTACCAGTCGTGCTAAGTCTTATTAGCAAATCTGATCAGATCTGATTATATCTTATTTGTGATTTTTAGAAATCTTTTGAATAGAAAAAAGTCTTATATTTTGCGTTTCTCTACTGCACTGATGTTCCAGCAAGATCATTTAAGAACTAAAACCATTGACATCGTCTGATCTTTGCACTGTAATCGGACTTCAAGTTTTAAATTTCAGTTCACTTTTCTTAATTTCAATTATCAGCTGGTAAGATCTGAAAAGATCTTATTTTGCAAAATATAAGACTTAGTAAGTCTGGTACTTTCTGGTCAGGAAATGTAAGATCTTAAATAAAATAAGTTCTTATCAGACTTTGCAAGAATCTGATCAGACTTAGTAAGACTTAGCAAGTATTTCGTCTAGTGATGGCTGTCATATGCAGTCGTATGATACAAAAGAATAACAACATTGCGTTTTGTATCATACGACTGCATATACTTGATTTTGTGATTCATCAAAATACAGAAATTGAACGGAAAAATTACAAGTGGAAAAATATTATATTTTTCCGGAAAAATTACCGGAAAAATTTCCAGAAAAATTTCCAGAAAAATTTCCATTTCATATCCGTAGTAACAATATGAATGAATAATAATTTTTTAAATTCACTTGGTAAGTCGGTGGAAGCATGCAAGTTACAAAATACAGACATATTACGTGTACATAATGATACAGATATCAAGTAACAAATTTACAATACTTTACAAAAGATTGGCTGAAGCGGGTCGTTCGTCCAAAACGAACGATCAAGAACTGGGTAATCCGAGTATGTCCTGCATGCCGAGTATTAAACAAGCCACGTAGTAAATGGTCGTCATGCTTAACAATAGCACGCATCAATTTTACACATGTATTTTCAGCAACAGTCAAAAGAGAGGGAGATTGGTTAGTGTTGGCACCAGCAATACGCAAAGCTCTGCATTCCAAAACTGACAATTTATGTAAGAGGTATTCCGGTGCATTACATCATACAGGAAACTAGTACAATAAAACCGGTCTTATCAAAGACGAGTAAGAATCAAGGATGAGTTTCTGAGGACAGCCGGCTCTCCTCAAATTTATCAAAATGTAAAGTCGCTTACAAGCTTTTTTTTACAACGTCATCAATATGAAGTGTCCATTTCATATTTCCACACAAGGTAGCGCCAATAAAAGAAAGACTGTCCACTTCCTCCAACATAAAATGACCATCAGGCAGGCAAATATCCGGTAAGGTCATATCCCTCCTTGTGACAATGTTCATGACTACATTTACTGATGTTAATCGTAAAGTTAGCGATATCAGACCAGCAAAAGATGTGATCTAGCTCAGTTCTTATTTGATCATCACAAACATTGCGAACAAAATGGAGGACAGATACATTATTAGCATGCTTGATATATAATCGAATTGCGACAAATGGGAGACAAGCTATCCAAAGCGAACAATAGAAACACTAGACAAAGCAGACAATTGATCACCAATACAAACTCTTTACTTTCTATCAGAAAGAAAATTTGCTATCAAGTTTATCAAAAATGTAGGAAAGTCAAAACGAACGCATGGCGACAGAATGTTATGGTGAATTAATCTATCGAAGGCTTTGAAAAATCTGTGGATACGTAGCGAACAGCAACCGAGCTAGAATCCAGAAATTCTAAAATTCAGAACTCCAGAACTTCAGTATTTCCGAACGAGCGCACAGGTTGTACCCGCTCCGGGACAAGGGATATACGCAAGCTGACTGACATCAATCATCTCTTTAATGATAGGAATAATAAACTTCCGAACAACAAGTTTCTCAAAAATTTTTGATGGGAAGGGTTCAAGAGATATAGGCCTAAAATTCAAGTACATTTAGGAAAAGGAATAATATTGGCTTGCTTGAATCACATAGGAAAGTGGTCCTTTGACATACAGAAATTGAACAAAAAAGTAGCAGCTGGACACAGAAACACAGAGCAATTACGAAAAACCCACTATACTGTATAGAGACTTTCCAGGCCAATCGATGCGGACCCTTTCAAAATTTTCAATGCGAACCCATTTTGCTTAATAATGTACTCGTCTAAAGTTGTACAGGTTTAGAAAATCACTGTAACTAATGAAAATATGGTGATTAATCGAAGAAGATAAGTTGCACAAGTAGGGAGTTAAACATAAAAATAATAGGGGATTTCTTCGAATCACAAAGCATTGCTTGCATAGACTTTAGTTATGCTTACATTCGTCTTTAAAAATAAGAAATTACTCTTTGAAATTCAATTGAAGGTGCAATGATTTCGATGCGAGGAAGTGTTTTGCAAGCGATGTTCAGCCTTCATGTACAGAATTCGATAAATAGATTTCTCTATCAATCAATAAATATTGTAGAAGTATGCGAAATGGTATTGATGTACATTTATCAACCAAAAGGTTTCGGACCAATTATCAAACTGAAACATCTTAGTGACTTTTGTCGCATAAACTCGCATTCACCTTTGTCCATAATGCAGAACAATTATAAGCTATAATTGAGCTGGTTTTTAACATATGAGATGTAGTTTTTTGAATACCTGAATGAATAACAGAATACTTAAAACATGTCACTACAGCTGCATGTCTGTACTCAGCTTTTCTGTCTGTAGTTATATAACCTTAGAAGGAGTCACTTCTAAGAACTGAAGTTCTACTGCAATCGTTTCATTCAACATTTCACATTCGCAATTTGTAAAAATTTGATGACTTAGGTCGATTACCTGTTTCTTGTACTCACAGATTCCTAAGTAAACGAAGGCGCGATTTTTTAGAACAAAGTGGACCAACATTCATTCTCACCATGCTAACAGGTGATAGCAGAAAGAGGAGGAATAAATATCTATTAATAGATTAAAAAACTATGTATGCTGGTAGACATTTAATGTCCTATTACAATCAGTATAAGAATTATTTTAAGTGTTATATAAGAAGTGTTGTTATAAGAAGAGTGTTTATACATTGAGCGGTAGGCAATTTTAACGATAGGTGACGAAAATATCCCTTAAATTAATAAGTTGCTACGAATCATGGTTGCAAATGATAGCACTAATAAGATCAAACATAGGCCGGGAAATGAGTAATGTTCGTGCATGATTAATGAAATCTTTTGTATTCATCTCTTCGAGTTCATATCGCAACTTTTTTTCAATAACTGATTGTTCAGAATTCCAACAGCCTGAACGCATTTAATTTTGATTCGACGATTTAATCTACTTAGAAGAAGTCAGTAGCGAAAAAGAGAGAGCTATTATAGATAAATTTTACAATGAATAAACAGTCATTAGCTACGGAAATACATTAGTACAGTGAGTCTCTCCTCATGTGAATGTCATTTTTACCATTTTATTCCGCATAATAATACACATACACAGTGGCCAGTAGAGTGGAAACCGGGCCTGAGCTTGGATAAAGGGGTCAGTCTTACCAATTATGACGAGCACTAATATCATTAGACATTGAAGGCTAAGATAATAGGAGCCTCCATAAGAGTGATTCTATCAATTGATTCAAAGACTAGCGGTTTCTGCACAGGACAAATTTTGAAAAGCCATGCCATGAGTTTCTTAGCATTTTATTGTCGGGATAAGTTTTCACAACACGCCAATTTTTTTTTTGAGGTCGTGAGTCATCATGCACGCGTTTGCTTGCATGTAGCTCAAATTATTGTGCATTTCATTCATCAAAAAGTGCATTTAGTTGATGGCCATACATATGACTTGATAAATAGTCATTATCCCTTTATTCTGAACAATAAAACATCTTGAGTGAATCCTGAAATATATAATTGATTATTCAAGCATAAATTACAACTTCATTCAAATGGTTGCTAAATTTGAATTAGACGAGCCGCGGGTAGGGCCTTGAGATTGAAAATCAAGGTTCCGACTCGGTTCCCACTGGTGGTGAGCAAGAAAAGATGAGACTAACTCCATTGTAGGTAGCTGCTATAGCTCTCCAACAAACATTATTTGAGAGCTTTTAACGCACTCAATAATATGTGGAAGTTGTAGACAAATTAAATATGTCAGCATGATGCAAAATTCTTATTGCGATAGCGCAGCACTAAGCGACACCTGATCAGATTCAATTGTTTAATTGCCGTCATTAAAAGATTCTATCGAAATTTAAGTATTTATCTGAATTGTAGTTTTTGATGAAGGGTTTCATTGACTACAGATGATGTAGTGTAAACATTGCAACGTTGGGTTTTTATGAAATCCTTTTATTTGGAAGTTAACATCTTCGAAAAATTGACAATCCAAATTCACGATAACATGCATAGGTGCAAAATTAAGATATAGTAACAAACTACTCATGTCAATCTATGATGATCCGTTCTCTTAATTTGAATTGAATCACCTGTGTTTTTATTTGAACACGGATATTGTTGCACTTTAGAACACATAGCTGCTATGATGTGATCACAATATTTTTTCTATATAGATATTTATCATGTCGTAGTTTCTTGTCAACGATATTCTCTTTGCTTGTTGGTGTTTGGTATATACTTATTGTTTCTAATTCATGCACGATATGCCTTCCAAACTGTCTCGTCTTCTTTTGATAATGCGACAGACAAGTGGAAATGAGCGAAATGGACTACAAATTTTCATCGGAATTGCGAATGGGAAAATGAATTGATGGCAGTTCCAATTGAGTTTTTGGATGGTGGACAATCAATATACCTTCATGGTATTAACGCCGATTGGTGTTGTCATTCATGTATTTGTATTTAAATTTGCGAAATCTGATGTGTCTGTTGTTTGAAGGAGTGGATGCTTCAAGTTCTTAGAATTTTAAATTTTCATTATTGTTGAGAATCTGTAATTTTATTCACTCCTTAATTTCAACTTAGATAGTCGAAACTTTGAAGTTGATGCTTAAAAAACATTGCAGTGACGGAGCACTGTTAGACTTCAATTACCAGCCGATCGTAGCGGCAACTTTGCAATCAACAGTAAAAGTGGTTGCCTGTGAACTATCAACCTTTCATGTCCCATAATGTCTCCTAGATAACTTCGAAGTTGACCAAAATTTCCATTTTCAAATTTTCTTTAATTCATTCGTATCGTAATTTTCAATCTTTTCATCGACTTAGCCCACGCTTGATGTATTTTATGCATTCTTTTGTCTACATACATGTACTTCAATTTTAATATGTTAAATTCCAGTTTCAATAAAATTTCTCTTTAATTCATCTAATTAAATATCAATAATAGCGCAGCATCTCCAGACTTGCATTAAAAAATTCATTCCAACAATTCTGTACGATTCTTAATAATTGAACTACTTTTCAAAATGATTTGCGGTATAAACAAACAATTTTTTGATTCAGTTGTTGTTAGAATTTTTAATATTTTACAATTAATGTTCTTATTGATCGATAATTTAAGAAGTAATTCAAGATTTTTAGTTTCATTTTTCATTTTGTATAATGTCTTAAATCCATTGATGCATAAATCCATCTTATTGATCTATTTTTATCATCGCCGAAATCAAAATATTGGCAATTCAAGTTATCATGTGACGCAATTCTACTGACTAAACATTTTGGTAGTAGTCAAAGGACCAATTATTGTGACTATTCAACCTATCTGATGGAAATACTAGATGTGCATATAATGATTAGTATACAGAGCTAACAACAACATTAATGGCCACTGAAAAGGGATAATGTAGACACAGTCAGTTTCGTGATTAGGTAACAAACTACCTGAGAAGGTAACTTCTAGCAATATTTCTATGGTAATTGATAAATCATAGACTTAATGATTAATTCTTCGCATTCTTTTTTTCGGAGGAAAATGCTGTCATATTTAACGCATGGAAAATGACTCAGTTAACAATTCAATCTTCTTTGTATTATGATCCATGTTTGCTATTAGCTCTAAAAATTCCGATGCGATCTTTTATAAGAATTACTTATTACTAATCAAAAATTAAAAACTACATAATATCGTATTGCTTGTCATAATAACTCGTTAGGACATTTTTTCCAAGCGGTCAGCAGTTTGCTAGAGCTTGAAATTTTAACCTTGATAAATCTATAGCGTGTGTGCTATCTTATAACGATCAATGTTCAAGAACTTGAAGAATGATAGAATTTTTATTCTATTCGAATTTCTTACGTTCTCTTTACAATTTATCAACATTCAAAAGCGAAAAAGCTTGAAACTGAAGCTTGAAAAAACATAAGGTGATAACAGAGGAATTTGGAATCAACATGAACGCAAAAACTCTGTTTGTCCGTGTGACTCAGAATTAGGTCGGTGAGGACGGAATATTAAATTTTATGCAAAGTCGAACCTCTGGAATAATCCGTTTATAGAATTCTAATTCTTATCCTAGGGATAGAAATTGTTAATCAAATTTCATGCAAGAACTTTGAAATACCAAATCCGAAAATTACTCCACCGTTTCTTATTAGCAAAGCAGATTCCAGAGCTATCGAAAGAGAGTGATTGAATCATGTTCTTTTAAGTTAAAGAAATATTATTTAGAGATTCTTCTCTTTTTGAGAACTGTGATGATAAAAGCTTTTTTCCACAGTGTTATGTTCCTGTTCTATTCTGATTTATATCCAATGATATTCGAGGTCACCTCGTCTGAGTTTTGATCTATTTTATGAAAGAGAAGAAAGAGTTTGTCAATAGATTCTTGCATAAAGAATGTCTCAAAATTTCATGTTAACTAATATGCATCTATGATGAAGGAATGAGAGATAAGTTGTATATCACAAGGCAACCATGGATACATGAATTCTTAATGCATAAGAACTTTTTTGTTTCATTAAGTCTGAATTTCCTGTCTAAGCGCTACTTTCAATTGCGTCATCAATGTAACTGTACATTCGTTTGAACTTAGTTTATACTAACATTTCGCTTGAACATATGATGCTATCGTCTGTTTGATATTAAGAAGTATTATACAATTGGCATCCCAAAAATGCACATTAAGATACAAATTAAGAGCACATTGAATAATGTCCGTAATGAAAAAAAATCTGTTTGGAATAGCAATAAAGTGACATTCTCAAAAACTAAAAGCTAGTGAGTGGTAGTGATAATTGCTTTATAGCAACGATGATCTGATACAGGAAATATCTAAGAGAAACTTTGCTGCAAAGAATCATGGCAGCTTTTAAAGCTAAGATAATATAGAGCCGAATAGAATGCAAAAATGCTTTTGTAGTTGATAGAACTACAGAATCGAAATTCAAATGAAATCAATCAGTTTGTAATTTTGGCGAAATGTGATTGGTATCTTCGGATTTCTGAAATAGAATGATAGATGCTTTGAACAAAATAGGGGAATTGCCAATTCGGGTTATGTGACAATTTGATTGAAGTCATAGTGAAGAAGCACATATTTGCAAGATAAACAAATGAATTAAATGAGAAATTGATGGCAATGAAGCGATGTAGAATCCTCAATGAATAACTGTAATGTTTACATAATTATCATGATTCATGCAATGTGATTTACAGTCACTCATCTTTTTAACTTTCTTCAGTGTAAACGGAAGACCATTAAACATGGTTGTAGAAAACCTATTTAGATTTCAAATACTTGTGACACGAAGTTAAGTTAACTTTAAAGAAAAAATTCAATTTCAAATAGAAGTAGTGATTAATACACATAATGTAAACGTAGGTTCTCTGCAATAGAATATGTTTGATTTTCCAGAAGAAAGAAAGCTTTTTGTTGGTATGTTGAGCAAGCAACAAACCGAAGAAGATATACGACGGCTATTTGAACCTTTCGGAGTCATCGAAGAATGTACTATACTTCGAGATCAAGGTGGCTCCAGCAAAGGTAAGGGCAACACCAAAGGTAACTACTTCCAAATTTTTGGCATTTCACAATTTAGAGTAACTTAAATACAGTCAATACAGTGAATAAGTTTACTTATGACAGCGCTGACGACATCATAGCTCATCAATTTCACATAATCCGATGTATTCAGTTCAGTAATATGAAATAGTGCTATTGGGAATTTTGTCTTGGTATTGATGATGTAGCTACTAAAGAGGCATCAGATTCAAGAAAAGCTATGTGTGCGTTCGCTAAAGTAAAATTTTGAATGCCACATGCACCTTGAAATATGAAATACATAATCGCTGCAAAATTAATCAAACGCATTTTAAATTTGATTTTCCATCAGAATACCGAGCATTTGATTGCATGAATTTTACGTCCATACAATGGATATTCTGGTGATTATAGAAGAGTGATGGCGTGGCATCCTAGCAAGACAATGGAGAAGTAGGCCCACCATATTTTCGGCTATATTTAATTATGTAGGTCATCGACTAACTACTCCGTGGCAGTATTAATTCTGATTTTATATAGGCCTATTTATGTATCAACAAGTGAAACGAAATTCATTTGACAGTCAATCTATTCATTTATTTTTATTGATCCACCATCTTTGAGGGATTTAATCATTCATTATCCAAATTTATAGTCATTGATTATACCCCATACAGAATCATCAGAATTTCGATTTCAATCAAAACTTTGTCAAGGGAGGAGCCCCATGGCTTTTGATAGAAGTCGAGGTCTTATCGAAATCGTGTCTATGCATTATACACACGTCACATTACTAGGATCCTGTTTGAAAAGTGTATTTTAACAATTAATCTGATAGACACTTCGTGTATATTAGGATTGGAGAATTATTTATGATATGCAATTAGAAAATATGGGTTATTCTGCCACCTTGCATGAGCGTGGTTCACGATTTCCACAAGAGCGGATTAACTTCATTATCAAGACAAACTGCTATCGATATTTCCTTTTGCAATTCACTTGCGCTTGCATGAATGATGAAGAGTTGCAATTTCATTTCATAAATCTCGAGTTCATTTTTGAAAATTAACAATATCTTGATATTTGATGCATCAATGTGATTGTATCCACATTATATAATGTTCAGTATCAACGATAGATTTATCAATTTCTCACGCTATAGGATATAGCCTTGAAGTCACCATTATCTCAATGGTGGCCCCAACAACCTCAAGATGTCCTTGACGCTGCTTCTAATGCTGTTTGCATATAAACTCGACTTTGCCAACAACAGATCATAAATTCAAGTATTTCACTTCAATGCCACGGAGTTTTAAGATCTAGTTATAGTTGAATGCAAAATATGTGATGGAAAGTTATAAAGGTTATTGATGGAATACCAAACATGTCATCTCAAACTTACGAAACTAGTTTTTTGATAAATTTCGTCATGTCGCGCATTTCAATTTGAAGATTATAATATAAAATAAATGGGCGCACTGGTAGAAACCAACGATGTCAGCTAGCACAATTCAATTCAATTTATTATATACTCACTACACGTGACGTGCATGTGACTTGCCTACTACAGCATCACACAACAAAATACGAACATAAAATGATCAAGCAAAAAAGTTAAAGAGATGCCTTCTTACCTTCCGCAAGAAGGTCTTGATGTAGTTCGTCACAATTTCAGAGGAAGATTTCAATCCACGAATTTCAGGGGGCATTTTGTTCCAAAAGCTTGCACCATAGAATCGCATCGATCGTTGTCCGTATTTCACTGTTTGAACTTTCGGCTGTATGAGGACATTGCGTCTAGGATTCTTGCATAGCTGAAACATTTCCTGAAAAACTACAGGTGCATAGCCAGGATGAAATTGGAACATAGCAAGGAAATGTCTCAAATCCACTGATTGTTCATGAGCAGTCAATGTCTTGCAAATAGATTGCATGATTCGAAATAACTTGACATGCCAATGGATATTCAATTCATAATCATTCAATGAAAGTTCAATATGTGGTTCAATGCAATTCAACCTGTCACATGCACGCAGACATCGGTTATACATTGTCTGCAATTTTAGCTTATATCTGTTTGAAATAAAGACACAAAAAGATGAAGAGTAATGAAAGTGAGGTAGTACATATGTCTGTATTAGTCGCCATCTCACTTTTCGGCTCACAGACTGTTTGAGTCTCTTGATTCCGGTTAGCTTCCATGCAATAAGCTTTGTAGTATGCTTTACATGCTTCTCAATGTGAATGCTTTGTCTATGTACATGCCCAGCAGCTTGATACATGTCAAGTTTTTGCATTCATGTGAATCAGATCTAAATCTTAAATTGTCACTCGTAGAGCCCAATCCAAGACATTGAAATTTTTCCGGGTTAGGCTTGAGTCCATTTTCTCGAAACCATTTATATATGGCAGGTAGCAAAGTGTCCAGTTTGTTTTGGACGTTGGTGTCATTGTCACCTTTTACCCAAATTGTGATATCGTCAGCATATGCAATGACATCAGCACCATATGTTCGTATCATAGGAAGCAAATCATTCAAAAACACATTCCAAATGAGTGGACCCCATCTTGAACCTTGGGGTATGCCTGATCTTGTCATGAACGACTCCTGTGAAATCTTGTCAGTCACTTTCACACGATTTTGGCGATTCACTAAGTACGATCTCATTAAGCTTACCGCTTCAGTTGACATTCCATATTTTTGCAGCTTTTTCAGAAGCAGCTCATGTGGTATGCTATCAAATGCTGCAGACAGATCCAAAGAAATAACCCCGACAATTTGCTTTGAATCGACAGCAAGCTTTAGTGACTCAACAATATACAGCAGTGCAGTCTCAGTGCTATGATTTTTCTTGTACACAAACTGATATGCGAAAGCAATGGTAGAATATGTGCTGAGAATTGGTTAGTCATGATTGTCTCTACAACCTTTGCAAAGTGTGGCAAAATCGTCACAGCCCTATATCTAGTCACATCAGTTCTTTCTCCACTCTTAAAGACAGGCGTCCACAGTCTATTCTTCAGATCAATTGGAAATTCGCATCTTGAAACCATCTCATTGAAGACATGAGCAATCACCCAGCTGATGACATGAGCTGATAGCTTAATTGCTCTGCTTGGTATATCGTCAATCCCAACTGCTTTTGAGCTATTCAAGCATTGAATGGATGATTCAACTTCCATTGAACTTGTTCTCTCGAAACTGAATGCTGGTGGGTTCGGATTCTGCTTGGCTATAAGATTGATGCTTAAATGATCATCAAAGTCTGCAAACTGTTGCTCATGCAACGAACATGCATCAACATTCAAACCAGTGCTCACAAAGTGGTTTCCGAGCTTAGTTGCCACTTCACTATCACATACATTGTATTCTGAGTTGTCCTTCAAAATTATTTTCGTTGAATCTTTCACTTTTTTGCTGTGCAAATACACTTCGAATGTTCTGTAGAAATCACTGCTGTTATCTGAATTGCATTTTTCGGCAAAGAATTCTGCTGCCGCTTTTCTACTAAGTCTTCTCTCTTCTCTTTGCCAGAATGTCTTGCGTTCCCATGCATAGGAAGTTTGATTTCGTTTACCAGTTCTGTTGTCAATGGGAGTTCTATTCAACCAGTAGTGTTTCTGCTTTCTTGCGAAGGCGATCTTTCCGTTGAACCATGGTATCGAATTTTGTCGAAATCTGATTTCTTTCATGGGCGCATGTTGGTCCAATATTTTGGTGTATACCAAGCGCACGTAATTGTACATATCATCAATTGAATCGAAAATACTACATATACCAAATACTGGCATAGCTTCCTGTAGATCCACCAAGAACTTTTCTGGGTTAAATCTCTTGAAAGACCTGCACCTGAACGTGCGCTTTTCCATCACAGGGCGGTCAAAATCTAAAATTGACACTATCATGTAATGATCAGAGAGGCCAGGCTCATGAACTCTGACGTCAAGTATGAAGTCCTCATTTGTTAGAATTTGATCAAGGCACGAGGCACTTTGAGGTCTTGTTACTTCCTTTATAATGTAATTCACACCAAATTGAACACAAAGATCTTCCATCAGATCCTCATTTTGCTTCTGATGAGTTCCAATCACACAAAGATTCAAATCTCCAATAATCACAATATTTGATTCAATTGAACTAGCAATTGTTAGAATGCTACTGATTTCTGCACGAGCAGTAGAAAGAGAAATCGAAGGTCTGCGATATAAACATACCAGTACGAAATTAGAGACTGTAGAGTTGATGTGCAACATGACACATTCTACGGCTTGAAAATTTCTGCCTTGAGAAATACAGGGTATTCTTGTGATCGGCAAAGTTTCCCGTGTATAGATTAGGATTCCACCTCGCTTCTTTCTTCCTTCTCGGTAGATGCGGTAACCAGGTGTAAGAAGCTCAGCATCAGAAGTACTGCCATCTAGCTTTGTCTCCTGTATGCAAAGAATATCTAGTTTTAATTTGTGTAGATAGTCTTTCTTTAACGTTAAAAGAGGCCGGTCTTCCTCCTTTCTGACAGAGTTGACGTTAATATGCGCAACACATAGCTGGCTTTCAAATTTCTTCCTGAAATCTTGAAGCTCATTGAAAGGAACAGGCATGATGAAATTTCTCCAACTCAATATAAGATAGAATACGAAGATGGTATTCCTCATGTAGTAAAAGGATTTGATGACCATTAGAATCCAAAAAGATTCGACAAAAAATTTTGTTTATTTCCGATACGACATACAGGATCTCTTACGCTTACAACCTTTACCGCGCATGAGAACTGAAAACATTTAGGAAGATTACATTATATACTAACAACAGAAGAACGTCACAAATCGATAAAATGACGTCACGTTCCAACCCTCCTGGAGCTTGAGAGAGAACATTATGGAGAACGAAGAGTTAGTAAAGTGGCTCCAGGAAGGTTGGAACGTATACGTACCAAGAAAGGAAAGCACCACGAGAGATAGGATCCGCGGGTTGCATAGCCGAAGGAATATACATTATTCTCATTGCCTTCCTTTGAATTATAGCCTTGATCCAGAAGAGAGTTTCCGATGATTTGGCTAACGATAATAATGGTCTTATGTCAGTCACTAACAAGTCTCCGGGGGAGGCAATGATCGCGGCTCTGATTAAAGCTTGCAATTCATTGTCAAATTGATGATGTCTTGCCGTATGATAGTACCATGCACGGTTCCCTTGAAGAATTGCTTGCGTAGCACAATGGCAATTTCTAGATGAACCATGAATACCAATGGGAGTACCTTAAGGGAGACCATCATCAAATTAATGATAACTCATGCTACATTAACATGAAAAGTTTTAATTTTTTGCATTTTCGCAGATGAATCATTGAGATTCACACAAACATGCATATATTTATTTTCAGGTTGTGCATTCGTCAAATTTTCCAGCCATTCCGAAGCTCAAGCAGCCATCAATGCAGTCCACGGAAGCCAAACAATGCCGGTGAGAGAAGAATATTTATTTGAGTGATGAATTTCAGAAAAGGAAGAATGTATGAATAGTCAGGGTAAACTAAAAGCATAATTAAAGCGAGCTATAAGTCAATGCGTCAGTGAGTGTATATTTCCAAAAATTATGGAAAACAATAAGAACACATCCAATTGGATTACATTTGAACACATGGGAACACATTCGCTAAAAGAGCAATATTGGTCTAATCGAACCTAATCTGAACAACTTCATGCATGGATTACATTTACAAATAATTCGTGTTATTTAGAATCATATCATTGAGCTATGCAAATAATAATGGATGCCAGAGCCTGTCTTTAGAGTCTAGAATGATAGGTTTTACAATGTTATGAGAAACACCCGCTGAAAATTTTGAAGTACGAATGTTCCCCAAAATAATCTATCAAAGCGAGCTGTAACTGCAAATCTGATTGCTAATGCCATGAACATTTAAATATGCAATGTGCAAAACTTAGCTTCCAATTCTTTTTTTCAAAAACAATTCTACATATTGATGACTATTACTGATTATCAGTAGCACGTGCGATAAGAATGTTTTAGTTCAGGAACAGTTTCAATATTTTTCAATATTTATGGAGTTTATCCAATTGATTCTTAATGAGAGTAATTATAGTCCTCTTTCACCCTTCATACATAAGGTTTATTACCTACATGTACTCAATCAGATTTTAAGTTTTCATGTAATTCGATCAAGTCATACCACATACTGATATTCATTTGATAGAGAATCGCAAATTTTCCGCAATTTGTACAAACTCTCAAATATAATTTTGATTCGATGAGCAACATTCATTATCGTTTGTCTTAGAGCTTTGACATAAAAGCATTGACTTATTACTTATGTGAACCTGTGACATCTAATTCAGAAAATGAATAAATTGCTAAAATCAGATAAAAAAACGACTAATTGGTTTTCATGCACAAACATAGCAAACTGCCTGACATATTTTACTGAAATCATGCATGCAAGTACGCGAGTGTGGATTTTAATTCGCCAAAACATTTGTATATCTGTCAGATCTATGCGAAAATGATTTTTACACGCTGCTGCATCAGCATGCCAAAAAGTGAGATTTCATGAATAATATGCATTTAGCTTTTTGAAGTCTGTAGTTGCGAGTTCTGATAGAATATTAATATGTGCATAGTAGCTGATACCCCAACCAACTTCAAATAAAATCCATGAGGGACCAGAAGTAAACTGGTGTCATGATGAATCATTTTAGGTACCAGCTATGTGGCAGTAGCATGCTGGTGTGCATGTTCTGTAAACTGTGCGATGTGAAGGATACTTTCGAAAAAGATGTACAAAGCTAGAGTACAAAATGAACGAATGCACAAATGTTCGTGGTCATTCGCAGCGAAAATAGTTTTCTCTCTTAAATGCCTACCCTTAAAAATTTTGACTTTTTACAGTTATTAAAGAAATCATTTACCTTTATGAATTTTTCTTTGGATTTATGAAAAGCCAGGAGCTGTATTTCGGTTCTCAAACATTGACTTTGGTTTTTCAATGCAAATTTCGTTTTCCGCCGAATGACAGATTCATGATTTTCATGAATTGGATACAATAACTGCGGTTAACACATTCCGCTTGAAGATACTTTTACCGAATGTTTCAAAAAACTCATCTTTTAGACGCATTCGTTTCCATCCATAAAATATCTGGCGCATTACTTGCAATGAATTCATGAGTAGTCAGGCACACATGCAAGACGCGAAATGAACATTTCTTTTAAAATTCAGTTAAATCGTTGAGAATTTCTAAGAATCTTTTCAGGAAGCTCTACCTATAAGGATAAAAAGCAGAAATGTAAATTTCAGCATAGCTGCCCGAAACAATCCTTTCAAAATGATGCAAGCATGCATTAGTAGGGCCTGTTATTATACCAATCATGATTGTACAACATTGAGCGTCAAAAATACAAATTATGCAAGCACATTCCAAGATTGAATATAAATCAAGAAATGTAAAATGTCTAGGAAGATAGGATGTTTGGAGAACATGTGCTGGGAAAGCATCCGGTCACAAGAGCGAGGTTGTATGCCTTAGTTCTAGATGAACGTCCTTATATAGGACATCCAGGTAGCGAAATTGAAACCGGTCAAAGTAAAAATTGATATTTTGAAAACCAAATGTTCATGATTTCTGAAGATCAAAAATTTTTGATTCATTTATACGAAGGAAGATTTGAAAACGAGCATTTTAAGACTGCATTGGCCAAATTGGCATTCGCAGCCAACCTCAAAGACAACATACTATTCAAAGACGGAAAGCTTCCCTATTTCTACTTGTTAAACTTTTGGAAAAAACTCATTTGTCTCAATAAACACATCGGACAATTTCAATTTAGAAGAGCCACCATAGATAATTTCTAATGATCATGCAGTCCGTTTCATAAATAGTTAGAAATTAGATAAAACAGCAACATTTTATAGTTGACCGCAAGTTTTTAACTATAATTGAATGAATTTGTTTCCTGTATTATATTAAATATTTTTCTTTGTTATATGTTGGCCCAGTAAAGGCCTCCCCTAGGATGGGTGCGTTCCCTAGTTGCCAGATTTGTCTCCGCTAAGTTCCATTACCTTTCGGATGCGATTAGGCATACTGCCGATCAAATTTCTGATCAATTGTTGATCAATCTGATTCCACTCCTACCTCACTAAAGATTCCAACCGATTCAAATCATTGCCAGGGCAAATTCGTCGACGAACTCGTCGTTTCAAGATAGACCAGACATGCTCGATTGAATTCAAGTCAGGAGACCTTGCCGGCCAGTATAGGGTTCGTATCTCTGCTTGTCTTGTATATAATTGAGTTGCCCTGGCACGATAGCATGGAGCATTGTCATCCATGAGAATCCAATCAGATGATGGATCACCTAAATAGGATGCTAAAGGATAAACATGTTCTTCGAGCACTCGAATGTAGCGTTCGGAGTTCATGTTTTCCCTCATAACATGCAGTGAACTGCGACCATCACTCCAAATGGTTCCCTAGTTGAGCAATTTCCTGCAATCGTCCTGACTCCTCGATGTAAAAAAAGATCTGGAATGTCTTGCCCAGACTTCAGCCAAAGGCGTAGACATACATCTTTGAATTTTATTCGCACAACTGACTCATCCGACCAAACAACACGTGATCACTGATTCGGCCAGTGGCAACGCTTCATGGACCTCTGTAGTCTCAGTTTCTTGTGTCGCTCGGACAGATTCAGCTTCGATGGTCTCTTACGAGTGGAGCAGTTCAACTCCTTAAGTCGTCTCCAAACAGTTGTCCTGGAAAGATTTGAACCTGCTGAAAGCTCAGATAAAGAGGTAGAGGGATCACTATCGACCACACTGGTGGTGCAGCAATTTGACCTGCGAGAAGTCAGCCTTGGTCGGCCAGAAGACCTTCCATCAGGCCGCTGCCAGTCTCTACGCAACCAAAAGTAAATAGTACTTTTGGGGACCTTTAATTATTGCGACACAATGGTAACTGGCCGGCCACTTCGGATCGAAGCCTTAGCTTGACCCCTAAGATAGCCTTTCTGGTAAGCTTTCAGTACAGCAGTTCGCATGTTACTAAGAGACACAAAACAATGAAATGAATGAATTCGATGTCTTTCGATTACACAGCATTGTTCTCGTCTTTCTAGAATGTGTGATCTGTCGGTTATGAATGCGTGAGAGTGACGAGTCACGCTTTCCGGTTAGTGATGAAAATGGGAATTGAATTCCAAACAAATAGCAAAAGATTGAAACATTATTAAGTCTACTGACTGCTATATTTGGGGTATGGTCATAAAGTTTGTTGAATTTGGAAACGACTTTCTGTACGTAAGTTACCTTAACCCAATTCAATTCTTTATGAAACAATCTGTAGATATCGATAGTAGTATCCAAGCATCACGCGAGTTGTCCAACTGGAAGCCATATAGAATGTAACGAACAATTGTGCATTTAATTATTCTAATTATCGACATCATTTTTGATGTTACACTGCTGTTTTTTCGCAGCGTGCAGTGAGTGACGAAACTGTCACTTTTCGTTGCACCCAATTGTGTATTGAGCATGTCTCGAATCTCGAACCCTTCGTTCCCAAGGCATGTTCCCGGACTATTATACCATGGACACTTAATACTTAGTGAATTTCTGAAGTCTATTGAAGTGATATAGCAGATTATCATATTGAATGGGGTTTTCTTCAAATACCGTATTATTGAAATCATTATTCGTTTGATGTTTTTATCCTCCAGCCTGAGTTAAAGAACCATACGAAGGTAAGTAAAAATTAAAGCACTCGTATCATGCCAGCATTTTAGTGCGTTTGCACCGGTCTTATGCCTTAATGATTTATCAACAAAGTATTCTTTCCCACTTACCAAAAAAAAGATTTGAGGAATCAGAAGTCTGATCAGTTCTGTTGCTTATTCTGATGAGGACGAATTGTTGTACATTGTCAAAGCACTTCACATTTCAAATGCAAATTTCTAGGGAAGCTTTTTTGATTTTTGAAGAGTTCCAAACATGAGCTTGGAGATGTATCTTGAATGAAAATGAAAAGAACATAACTATTCGATGACTTTTTTAATACATGGAGTCGTGATAGCATACAATAAGCAAAAAGTGATAAATAACGATCAAACCTACATGCCATCGAATTACCCCAAATTCAGGAGGTGGATCTCCCGCAATCTACTTATTCTGTACAACCATACCGGTATATGAGAACTTCAACACCCAGGAATTCGATAGAATTTACGAAAGTATGCGGATGTACACGTATTTATCTCAAAGTTAATCTATTTACACACATTTAAATGTTTAGAAAAAAAACTTAAATGACATCACAGTAATACTCTGTTTTCAATCAACTTCAAAACTTCATTATGTTTTGTTTATGATTTTACTATTGAAAATTTTTTCCTGAATTTTTTCCTCATGTGCGAGTAAAACTACCTTGCATTTGAAAAATAGCAAGGCAACATTTTCAGACTCCCGTTGAAGAAAAAACTTTTGAATAAATAAAATTGCTTTCTTTGAAATTAATTTGGTTAGAATATTTTGCATTACAGGTGTACATCTTTGCAAAGTGTCCATCGCTTAATCGGTTTGACTACTGATTACTGATTCGTGATCAACTTACAACAGTGAATAATGAGACTTATGAACAGAATATTTCGCTTTTTCGGACGGTGTACGAGCATTTCGAGTAGAAGTATCACATAAATGTACTTTATGTGCATAAACATTAGATATACGAGTACATTGTATTTGTACTTGATACATGTACCTACTTGCATATAAATGTGCTCGCATAAAGCATCTCTCACAAATCTAAGCATCGATTACAGATTATCACAAAACCTGATACTACTGCCACTCTCATTATTGTGCTGAACGGATTTAATTTCGCATACCACAGAAATCTGACTTTTCGCTTTGTTTTAGTCAGTGGAAGTGGGATGGGCAATAGCTATCTGTTGATAGCGATTTTCCATTGAACGTGATGAGAATTCACATGATGGCGATGCAAATCACGAACATCACTTCCAGCACCCCACCGACAGTAAATTAAGATCACGAGGAGTCAACCAATGAAATAATATAAATTTCCATCTGATGAGTTTGTCACGGATTAAAATTGAATCAAATGCCAATATTCTCAATTGCAAATTTTCTGCGATGAATGATAGCAACGGAGTTCGAGGATGTTCAATGCGCGTTCTGGGCAATCACGTGAACCACATTGAAACAAACATCTCCAACTGAATTTATGATGAATGATCATGGAACCTCGAGACTTGGATTCATGCCATCTCTAAATTGAACAGAAACTCATAAGCAGTTCTTTTTGTGCCACGGACGCTTAATATGAATGCCAGGCATGAAAGAGATTTTTACTAATATGTATGCGCATGTACTAAGTTTTTCATAAATCCGCAGTTACGAAATTAATTTTCGCAATTCATTTCAGCATTTACTTCTTCTGAATATAGACATTCAACTTTCATTGCAATAGTATACAATGCTTACTATCAACTCTGTAATTTTTAAAGCTGATAGCCAGTGTAGTCAAAACATTGAATAAATACTATTTCTATCTCTTCATCAACTGTTTGTATGCGACGACTCACGGCAAACACGCAAAAATCTGTCTGCGTTTCAAGATCGTTGTAATTTTTCATGTTGTCAAGTGGCTTAATTTCTAGAAAATTAAGTCTCACTTCTATTAAAACTACTTTCACTTTATTGTAGAAGACTTTGAAAAGTGCACTTGTTCTAAAAACTCTGCTAATATCTTTCTGCAGTGCCCGACAGAAAACGTCTATTAACAATGGTAATTGAATTACTGTGTATGTGCAAATGCACTGATGCTTTCTCAATTTTTATCTAAAGTAGAAATTTTGAATATTTCATTTGCTGATTAATTCATGCAACTGAGGATTTATACGTGATTTCATTGGTAATCAGCATCACTGTAGCTTGTCTGGCAGTAATGATTCTTTTCAGCTAGTCTCACCCCAACCAACTCAACCCTTGTTTCTAATTTCCATTTGCTCCAATAATAACTCTCGTGCTACATAAAAATTTGACTACCTTGAATACGGGAATTGGGTATTTCTACCACACAAAGTCAAGAGATAATTTCAAGATTTATTGTGACTATGGGTCAGTTGCTGGGCATATGTTGAGTCAAGCATCCATGCACCAATACTATACACATATCCATACACATACTATTCTTCATATTGGATGAGGACACTTGCAATGACCGTGACATTGACATGGTGATGAAGGCTTAGACAACAGAAGGAAACGTTGGGGCCGAAGTATGTCCTGTGACGTCTGTATTTAGTAATCCGTCCGTACTCCACCTTAATCTATCAGTAGCATCATTATTCTTGGATGTGGTCATAAAAAGTGGTAGCCAAATTGCGATTTGTTGCAAATCCTAGCAAATAGGATCATAATTTTATTTTGCAGCATATTTACTAAACATATTATTCCTTTTGGCAATGGAATTGGAGAGGTATTAAAATTTGGACATATGTAGCTGCTGGACATACAGTTACTAATTATGTACATGTACATGCATATAAGGATATTTAAAATATATCAGTAAATATAAATTGCTTTATCCCTATGTGGATGCTCCGCGATGTGATGCTTTCTTCTATCCTATTGTATGATTTTGCTCATGCAATAAATAAAAAGACAGCAATATTATCAATATATTAAATAATGAATATATAGGTTGTATTTTAAGCTTCAATAATTTCAGAAGTCTACAGTCATCGATGCATGTATCCTGTGAAAAAACGTTGTTGAAAATACACCACTGCTTTGAGGAATTCGACTATATTTTAAGGAAACTGATGCTTCGTGCACGAATATGACCGAAATGAAATATCGCGGATTGAGTTAATAAAATCACTACAAAAGTAATATCAAATAAGATCAGAGTCATATTTTAATTGATAGATATCTTTATATCTCACATTTGTGGAGATTACGAGTAAACACATAAAATAATTTCAGACATGAATTTGGCGTCTATTGTCTCTGGTCGTCGATGATAAGCAATTGACTATTGTTGGTTGTTGTGGCTGAAAGCACTCTGAGAGTCGAGAGTATTGTCAGAGTCTTGGTTAATGCTGTTCGTTCCATACTTTGCCATAAATTAATACTGGCGGAACTTTTCATGAACTCTGATGTGTTCCATTAACTAATACATGGATTATTTATCCTCGTTTAAGCATCGCTCTTTCATTTCACTTCAAAATGTGACATGTTTAAATGGATAACAAAAACTATATTGTAAATACTCCAACATGTTATGCGAGACATACTTTACTTTACGTTTTTTTTATATTAACGGTATTACTAGCAAATGAGCGACTAAATGATGAAAATTGAATGTTGTCGAGCTTGTTGTTAAAGATTTTGAGCATTGTTGCTTAAATGCGTTCGCTACTAGAATTTATGAAAAATGTCATGCAAGATGACTCAATTTCATCACATGCGAATTCCTATCTAAATCATATGAAGACTACAACGAGAACATCTACAGTGTGCGCTTTCAGCAAAAGAGATTTCGTCTTTGAACTTGTACAATAAGAAACCTCTAAGCTTCTCTCATAAAAGTTTGAAGCTATAGATAAGATAAAACATCTGGAAGAGCAGCAAATACCGTGTCACAGTGTTAAAGAAAGCTCAACTTGAAGAATGCAATGTAATCATGTTGTCGCACGGCTGAAAAAGAAGCCTCGCGAATTATTGGGTAAGATCAGAATATGAATATTCACAGGCCTCTTCGGGCGAAAAATTTTCGAAGCCCTGATTATTGTCATTCAAATATGGTTGGAATCTTCCATAACTTGTTCCTTTCTTGAAGTGTGAAAATTACTTTAGATGTCAATATCGTTGCCAAGCTAGAAGTGACGCGTTCTAAGGAGAAAGTGCACTCTGTCATCGTGCCCATTACATCGAGGAAAAGAACAGTTCCTTGCTACTCCACCTAACTGATATGGTGGTAGACCGATGTGCAGTTCTTGCTAATTACTAAAGCACAGAAAAATAGTACTGCTGCAAAACATGAGAGATGGTGGGTACTCAATGTTGCTATTGATGTTGTTTAGGTGGTGTTTATTCTTAAACTAAGCAACATTTACTACCCTCCTAGGTGTTTCTGGGTCTTTCTATCCCCGACTTTTATGCAAATTTGATTTTAAACTCATCTCTAATTCTATTTTTCAGGGGGCATCGTCAAGTATTGTTGTGAAATTTGCCGACAATGAAAAAGAGCGCCAATTAAGAAAAATGCAGCAAATGATTGGACCGCTGGGGATGATGAATCCATTAACCTTGAGTCAATTAGGGAGTTGTGGTGCTAACATTTCATCTTTAGCTCAGGTAGGTCATATTCCTAGAATTTGAATTATCCTATTGGTTGAATCATTCAAAGCTATGATACATTGATAATTGAACTCTTGATAAGGTACGTTCACAGACCGATAATGATGTCTATAGCATCTTCTCAGCTTATGTTTCGCATAGCTAGCTCCTCCTGTTCGCATTAGCGTGTAACTATAAATCATGCCGATTTTATCGTCAGACAATTCAGATCAAAACAACTTAGTAGAGTACCACAATATGAGTGACTCATCGCCATGTATCATGAGACATGAACTGAAGTCCTAAGCTATGGAAGCAACACGCTCAATCAACAGTGACTTTCATTTATATATTTGTATCATTACTCGGGTGTCTTTTTGCCTTCTCACTGGCATGGTTCTGTTTTTTAGCTGACTAGCACAGCTTTTCCGTTGACATGTATTAAAGCAATTATGAAGTTTTCTCACAGGCAGGAACAGTAGTGCTAGATCAGCTTCAGGAACAAGTGTCATTGACAGTATGCAGCTGTTGATGAGATAATCAGGTAACTAATTAGCGAAAATCATTTGTAACCCAAATTCATCGCTCTTCAAATTCTCCACTCAATGAGAAGTAATTTGTTTTTAATTGTTAAAGATTGATTTTACATGTATTCGCCGAGGTACAGCAGATTATGATAGTGACCATTGCCGGCGGCGCATATCAGATGGTCAGAAGATCGCATATCACTAAAATACATTTTTTCACTGCATTTTTTAATGAACGAAATGTCATGACAGTGGTGTGCATTTTGATTGCCTGTTCTCTATCCCCTTATTATTATCCCAACATAAAAAATAGTCTTTGCAGTGATATCTATTTCTAGAATACCTTTTTCGATCAAGATAACCGCTCTGGGAGCGATCTAGACGATGCAATTTTTCAAGAGAGCGATTAATTAATGAGAAATTTGGACTAAAGTGAACATGAGCCATGATACTTTATTTTCAATTTATGATTGCAGCTGTAGTTATCATGTCTACTGTGAACGCATCTTGATTAAGTACAACGCTACAATATAGACTCACTATATATCTGAAACAGAAGCAAAATATTACTGATTCTCAAATATTTTCGGCCAGTCCAATTTGCAGCGTAGTGTATTGCTGATGATGTGTTTTAAATTCTATTCATGTACCTAGCTAGGTTGTCGTTATCTCCGTCACATATCACTTGCTAATTTAGCATGGATAAATTTCAAATAATCACGGAATAAATAACAGTGTTTATCTCTTTTCTCCTGTTCTTTGATTGTATCATAAGAAGAAGCTACGATATTTTATCCTCCTCAATTACATACTCGTAGGTCTCAGTCATAGTGGCTACAGATGCAATGAAAGTCAATGGGAGCTTAATGAGAGAATTTAAAAGATGTTTTGGTGGGGTAATTGCGAGCAATAATCGTAATACTCCTAAATAATTCAATGTAAACCGATTAAAACGTCTGGAACAAGCGATTAGCTGGGAATTTTGACTAAAAGTAGCTGCGGCGCAAGTGCATTAAGCTGCTGTTATGTATTCATGGTCTACCCGTGATGTGTCAGGTATATACCACCAGAAATTTAACCTACTTATCTCTTGCGAGAAAGTTTAGCTTGACAATGAATGACTATGTGCAAGTACATTATATACATATATACGAATACATGCAGCTAAGGCCTAATGCGCATCATTCTAACTCAATAAATATGAAATCCTAGTGATTTCTACATCAAATAGAGGACACTGATGCCGTAGTTGGCATTGTTGCCCTCCTGCATTTACATTGAGATTGCATCGAATTAAAAACTGCATTATTTTCCAGAAGAGTTACTCTGTCTCTTCTTTAGTAATAGATAATGCATAGATTTGAGATCATTATTGCTATAATTACCGAGAGCCGAAGGCTCGAGGTTATTATGAGAAATAATGACCGAAGAAATCTATGCATTGTCTGTTATAATGCATGACTTTTTTCATAGAAGTCTGTACCAGATTAACAATTTCCAACCAGGAAAATAATTACCTGCTTCGTGGAACTTATTAACCTGTAGACATAGAAAGCCTCACAAAATCATGCATTATAAGTCTGACAATTGTGTAATTGCTATACAATAATGCATGATTTTGCAAGGCTTTCTATGTCTACAGGTCAATAAGTTCCACGAAGCAGGTAATTATTTTCCTGGTTGGAAATTATTAACATGGTACAGACTTCTATGAAAAAAGTCATGCATTATAACAGATAATACATAGATTTCTTCGGTCATTATTTGTCATAATAACCTCGAGCCTTCGGCTCTCGGTAATTATAGCAATAATGACCTCAAATCTATGCATTATCTATTACTTAAAGTAAAGAATCTTAAATATCCATGTCTAGCTCACAAATTTCATTTCTGAATCACTGTCTATGCAACGCCTTGGATTTCATCTTAATTGCGTTGGAATACCAATGCCAATGATATCCACTTCTATCGGACATAATTGCAAAATTCCTCGGACGATAACTATTTTTGTAGTGAAGACAGAAAGAACATACACAGTGTGCGTTTGTAACAGAAGAAATATTTTGCTCTCGGAATTTTGCATTTCTGTCATCTAAAAGTGGATACTATTCCTACATTATATCCATGAAGTATTAGGTATCGAAAAGATGTAGGTTTATCATGTTGTTATTGTTTAAGCTACGAAAGCATCAAAGTAAGTGCAAGATACTTAAAAACTTAGCACTTCTATATGAATCTATATCCACCTTTTATAGTCATTAACATGACATCCAACTGGCAAAAGAGCATAGTACGAATAGCAAGAGGTGTGTATCAGCATGTCTATCAGAAATACATAACTGAAATTCGATAGGCAATAAAATAAATGTTATTCAACTTTTGTACATAGTTCATAATGTCCATAAAGTACTAGCATACTGTCTAAGCCAGGCAATATATAATATATTGCTTTTTATCACCAGCCAAAAACTATTTACATATTTTATGGAAAATTATTCCTGAATGATCTGTTTGTGAAGACATTGAAATATTTTAATCATACATAGTCATCATACAATTATTTGCAAAACTACATGATTGAAGAAAGATGTGTAAAAGAGAATGGGGTTTACTGTTTGAGAACATCTGCTATAGGTTTGACTGGTCAACAACGTTTCTTTCAAATACTGCGAAATTCATTTTAGGGTAATTTAGGTATTTTCATTTTTATGCAACTTGTCGTCAATGCTGCAGTTGATTCGGCAAAGTGACCCATCTGCAAATTAAATCGGCAATGCTTCTCTTGATTCGACAATGCTTCATTCCATCTGACGTTTGTCAGCATATAGAGCGTAATCACAGGCAATGACGAACTTGAAACGGCAATGTTGCAAGAGGAACAATTAATGCAACTTGATTCGGCATTTTCAATCTTGAAATGGCAAGTGTTGATCTTGACCAGTCAAACCTATACGATTTCATCTCAATACAATTACTATTTTGATTTATCCTTTTCACAACATTAAGATGTAAAACCTTCCTTAACTTTTTTGTGACCAATAATTTTGAAAACGAAGATTTTCGCCATCGAATTTATAGTAAATAAATCACTTTGACCAATCACACAAGCTTGCGTTTTTTTTGATGAATGCGTGTGCGTGCGATCTCAGTCATGACATTCATTGTTGCGATTCATATGCTTGATAACTCTACTAGACTGCTTCGAAATAGATTTTCTTTAAACTAACTTTTCAATGCAAATATACACTGCGTTGTTGGTTTCGTCCCATATTCAAAACTCAGTTGTGGACAAGTTCGGACTAGAGATGTTGAAGCAGCTTGAGGAATTGCATGCATGCCTGATAAGCACGAGGTCATCGGACCCTCTGTTGAGAGAGTGGTTCAGTCAGTTAGGCGCTGCTTTATCGCATGCACGTGCAGGATGAATTACTGCCGCATCTGAAGTTGAGGCACTTCACGGAGGCACCTCTCAGTAATGCTTCACAAAGGAATCTTTCTTGTACATAACTTATCAAATAAGAACAAATGTAGTCACTACAAAACATACTTCAACCTGTTTAGCCCCTTCAGTGTGTAGCTGGTTCGAGCCGGAGAGATAGGATCTAGTGGACGTGAAAGCATGCCATCTAACCACAAGGCCAGTTGACCATCTGTTGAAAGAAAGAATAAATCAAATCCTTCTGCAGGCTTACGATGAAGCAATGTCTCTGACTAGTTCATGCTCTCAACAGAAAGTTGGTACGGTGGCCTTGTGGTTAGAAAGGGTGCTTCCACATACTCTACCTCCAACGTCGCTGGTTCTAACCAACGACCTGCTGATTAGGCCCTCTAGATAGAACTACATGCATCTCTCGTAGTGGCTTCATCTGTTGGGATTTGATTGAAAAAATCAACATAAAACGATAAAACTTTTCAATGCTGTTGACGCGCACACATTCTCGAGCGATTTGCACTTGATTTTTTGTGATTAGTCATCTAACAATGAATATTTATGTGACCATCCTTTCGATTATCAACATTGATTTATTTTGAGATATGTTAAATTAATTCTGAATATATTTTGATTTTATTGGCGAAAATCTACGATTTTAAAATTTAAGATATTATCCCCTACAGGGGTCGTCTTGGTCAACTCCCTCAATCGGACACGAACCAGGGCGTCCGATGTTGACTCGTCTGCAGAAGCCATATCCTCCTGATTTTGGTGCTTCCTCATCTTCTTCGGGCGGCCTCGACTCCTTGGGCCTGGTATGGACACCTGAAGGAATTGCTGTGAGTAGGGGTGTGCGGTCACTTATTCGGTTCGGTTATTTGTAACCGAAATCATCTAATTCAACCGATAATCGGCTCATTTCGGTTCGGTCGTATTCTGCCGAAATTACAGTAAGAACAGTTTAATGGCTTCTGTACTGAACTGAAGATTTTGGAAGTTTTTAGACTTCAAAAACTTCTTTGTACTAAATACACCTAAAAGATTAAGAAAATATTCAAAAAATGAAAGTATTTCAAAATTCAACATTTATTTGTAGAATTTCAAAGTCTTTTAGTAAATTAATTGAACTAATTCAGTAATTTTTGGAAAATGAATTTCCCCACTTAAATTTTTCGAAGAAATTCAATATTTAGAATGAAACAATAAGTAACAATCAAACACACCTTGTAACATTAATGAAATTGATCAAATGCATCAAATATGCCAGTGACTTATCAATCGAATATAAATTCACCTCAATGTAATTGAATATGAATGAATAGCATAATTGAGTCAAACTGAATTATAAGATATTTAGGTAGCCATTTGAATTCTAAATAACGGAAATTAGATTATGGTAATATCAAGCAAAATGAGTTAAAGCCTTTCAAAGTCAGGTTTTTCTTAAGGAGCAAACATTTGTTGAGATCGAAAGGAATTTATAATCCGATATATGCAATGGCGCTGATTTATTGTACTAGCTTTAGAAAAATAGTTTTGAACCTCCTTTAGGGCTTGCAGTGTGAATATAGTTTTCAGACTTTTAGCGATTGGTCATATATCAGTATTTATTGCAACTGCCTAGATCTTCTTAATCGATAGTTCAGCATCAAGATCAGCCCCATGATCACAACAACTTTCTGGTGTTCCTCAGCCGTCTGTTTTCTGATCATCATCATATTTCGAAAATCGTCAACGAACACATATTTCTGCAAACTAACTTGATCCATGTTTGAAATCGGCTAAGACTCATGACAACAAATAGAGCATAAACGTTTGCAAAAAGTCTTGCATTACATCAGAATTGTGATATATTCGTTTTTTCACTGCTACAAACAACAAAAAAGTCGTTAGACAGCTAGAAATATATGTGTTGACAAACGCCGAGTAATGTTACCTACTTATCAATGACACGAAATGAAATGATGAAATATAGGTACGTGAATATTAATAATGCGATTGTTGTGAACAGTCAGAATATAACCTAAATAGGATATTATGAAAAGCAGATAGAAACCTCAGATTCAATTCTTACTAGTATTTGGTAATTCAATTTACTACAGGCTGATAGCTTAAGAATTCTGAACATAGTCTAATACAATGTCGTCAATGTATCCGACGTTGCACTTTTGCAGTTACATTCTCAGACATTAAGACCTAAGAAATCAAGTCCATTTCTATATATGATGAACATGGAATAGCTTCTTCTTCAAGTAGAATACATGTAAGTCAGTGCACTATCTTTAAGAACCGAATTGAGATCCGAACCGCAATGATCAAGTTTGAACCGCACACCCCTAGTCGTGAATGATTGAGCGTCGTTGCAAATGCCCAAACCATTTAGACCCACTTCACTTGATGATCTCTTGGCTGTGTTTCCAGTGTTCAATATTACATGCGGAGTAAATACGTTTGACGGTGCAGGGATAATCCAAATTATTTCCATTTTGAGAGAGATATGTTGGTTTTCCCATTGAGAACTAATCGGTTTGTATATGCTACAGACCACTCTTTTAGTTGGTGGTTTCTTATCTAAAGTAACTTCCAAGAGCTGCACTGAAATGAAATAGCCCGCATGTTTTTCGATTTTTCCTGTAGTAAGTGGTTATTTTTGTTGATTAACGATCCACAAAAAATATTTTCTTCCTGCGTTCCAATGGTAAGTAAATGAACACCTTATTTTTGGGGCATGCAGGTATACGTTGTAACTGACTATAAACCTAAAGCCTTCACACATAAGTGCATTCTTACATGGACTTCTAGAACCTGTGATTAATCCATATCTCTTCATGCCAGCCAAGAAAAACCAAAATGTATCCATTCTGCCCTAATTTAATCTGAGAAATGAATGACAATATGTCTTATTTTGTGTTTGAAAAAATCATTTGGAGGAATTATTCTGTGGAATTATTTTTGGATGCTCTACACCTGATACCCATGATGGGAAACTTAGCGACAAAGACTATTCACACGTCCTGCAACTGTCATCTCTTTGGTATGGTGTATACTGGACAAAAATCTTCCAAGCTTTTCAAAGGGATCATAGATCACCACAATATGTGCACTACATCCTCTTTAGTACCATTGAATTCAAATGATCATCACCTTGTGCTCCACAATCTTTCATATCTACTTATAAGCCTGACGTAGGAATCAGTGGGTTTTCTCTTCAATCGAGTTACCTCGTTACATCATAGATACAATGCTTCGCTTGCTGCTTTTTCACAATGGCTTCTGCTTCATAGCAAATTTGTAGTACCATATGTCAAGTTGAAAGCTTGTTATCTGTCATTAAAAAAAACTGTTACTCTTTGTGCTGATGGCTTTTTTTGGAAGATGAGGTCCATCATCAAGTTTTTATTCTCTTACTTTTTTATTCAATTTATACATATAGTACCTTATTTATACGTAGTGGTCAAAGCTACAACATTAAATGAGAAATCATATATTTGAAATGAAAAGGTTCAATAATAATGAGAAGCTGTGTAACTGTTTATCTTTTGTCTAAGTTGTTGTTATCGATTACATATTATAAATGTAATTGTTTCCATCTGATATCTGATCTATAGATTACATTGAGAGCGTACTCTACGATTAAGAGCCTACAATATGTGACAAACAAAGATGAACATTTTATTCTCAAAGCAAAAGACTTGGCTTAAAAGTGACAGTTGCATGTCACAAACACTATGCCGAACATAAGTCGTCATAAAATACTGTTGGCATAAATAATTGAAAATGTAATTAGTGAAGACGACTTCATCACAAAAGTAAGCTGAGTACGATTGTCAGGTGATGCTTGCAAGTATCCTTAACTTGTTATATTGTATGGCTTTCACGTGCTATAAGGTTGAATACCTTCAAAAGAATTGAAAATCTTGCAAAATGGTTTCAGCTCAATTGAACCTTTTTGCACTTGCATCCATGTATTTGAAAAGTGAAGCAGTTATGATTAAGACACGCTCTATGAAATAATAAATTTTCCTACTGAAAATTATGACGCACAATTAGACAATTGTATGTAAAATTAGCTTCCCCTTGCTTTCAATTTGCCAATATGTCTTCTTTGATTCGATGACGTCATCATGTGCACATGTCTTGAACAGATAGGCTATACCATCAGATAAAATAAGTAATATAGGTATATGATGCCGCAGAAGTAGAAAAATCAAAAAACACAGAATTAAAATATCATCCAAAAGAAAAGTCATTGTCTACTGAACGAAAGATGACATTGTGGCATAGTATAATTTTTACAGTATCACATCATCTTCGAGCAATGCAAGTTACTCAGTGTTTTCCCATATCCTTATATGTGTAGGATATTCAATGCCCATGTCCATCAAAATGAATCAGCATTTCCTAATTACGAGAAAAGAATATTCACATGAATTTCAAGTTTTAGAAAGCGTGAATGCTAACATGCGGAATTAATTGGAAGTGACGAATACTAGGCCCCTTTTCCTATTAGTACATGTGTAACTTATTGCCAAGCTTTTCGAAGTTATATGCTCAATGAATGTTCAAATCTATTTACTATAATTGTAAACTAGTTCTACATAATTAGAGCATTAGAAACCCACAATTGATTCGAGACAAATTTGCTTGCAACAAACAGGTGTCAATTTCAATTTGCTGAACTGAAGCGTAACATGACAGGAATTTGAAGATTGATTGAAATTTCGTATCATGCAATCAGCTGATCTTCATGAGAGATAAATTTTATCTCATGTCTATGTCATTGACAGCATATGAAACAAAACGCCATTGAAAAACAATGGCTAGATCAGCAAAATCCCTGCTGAGTCAACAGACAGCGCGCACAAGTAGTTCTGAGGATTACACGCGTGTCAGAGAATCTGTAAGTGAAAGAAGACAACTTTCCTGCAGGAAGTTAAGAACTACGTCATCACTGACTTTTTCAGGCTTCTATAAACCACACGTTCCTATTTTGGGCATTCAGAGTTCAAATTCTATTAACCTTAAAACAACTACGAACTCTTTAAAGTCGAGACAATGTGAGCAAGGACTTATAATAAGAAAATCAATTGAATTTCTTGACAGCCAGTTCACATGACCGAATATTTTTACGGCAGTCTATTCACACTCCGCCCTGAAGTGCATAGAGATCCTGCAGGCGGTCCCCTGATTAATTATGAAGTACTACCACTAAAGAAAGTCATTAAAGAAGTTTATTATGTGTCTGAGCTTGGTAGGCCTATTCATTTACTTTTCCTCGCTTATCTACATACTAGAGAATTTTGTAGTTTTGAAATACTTGTTTAATCGGAATTGTGATTGTGCGAATCCCTTAATGATTGCTAATTGTGATCCCAAAACAATTCTAAAATACGTAAATGAAATGTAAAAGATTTTCTTTCATAGCTATACGTTGCAATATGCATGTCTCTGTGGAATGATGGCTCATATTATTCGGACATGCAAATTGAAAACAATATTACGTCGTTGACATGCATTATCATAGCAACTATTTTTAAACGGTGGCGGCTTCCATGCAGCTACTGACAGCGGTTAGGTATCGGATCTTTTTCAGTGTATTTAGTAAAGATTCACGATTATTACCATTTCTCTGTAGTAAAACAATTTTGATAAAATGGCGCACAATACACGGTATTGCACCACCAACCTGCAACTATTGCATGTCTCTCAAAATTGATCCTTTTTACGAGCTAGCAACATTGCCATATATCAGTGCCTAGCCGAGCAGCTGAGATGACCGTGAACAAACAGCTATTGTCCATTCTTGTCCCACTAATTTAAGCAAACTTGAAAAAGCTTCATTTGCGTCTCAATGTTGGAACATTCCTGGACTAAATTACATGTACATCTTGATCAAGTGCTACGATTATAATTTTCCTATTCTTGTCAGCACCTGCTTACCGCTGAAATAACGCGATTATGCAAAATTATTGCTTACGCGTCTCTGAACTATGCTTAGAGGTCAATCAAATTATCAACAGATTTCATTTTCATTTCGAAATTTGAAAATGAATTCAGTAATTCATATTTGTGCTTCGTTGATGCTTTTAGTGCATCACATTCCTCGATTCTTTGTCAGATTCAGACTCTTAGACTTTGCGAACAAATAAAGCATTGAGATATTAAAGTAATGAGGAATTAAGAACGAGGAGAGAGATTGTCATGGTAACCGGATATTTAACATTATCGATGAAGCTTCACAGAGGATGAAACTCTTCTCCTTCACAGTAGCCTCTCATCTTAGCGAGTCAGGCAACACGAATTTGACGAAGGGGTTTGTCAATAATTGTTGACTTTGTCAAGAAATTTTGACGTTTGTGATGACCTCTCAAAGCGATAAGAAATTAATGAATTTCATGACTATGTGGATTCAGTCCTGGTATATTGAAGCTTCTTTTCAATTTAGTTTTATGATTTCTGTGATTGACAAGTCTGAAAACGGAGTTTTCTTTCATAATACAAATGTTCAGTTTGAGATGAAAGATTTTTACTTGAGGCACACAACACAGTTCAAGGAATAGGCAATGAAATATAGCGAGAATCATTCGTTAGAATCAAATGTCTTTTTCATTATTCTGTCATGCATGTGTCTTTCAAATGAAATGCGCAGTTGTTTCTGGTGTGCTCTAAGGCTGTGAAAAAACTAATTACAAGCCGAATTTGGCACAATTTTGCTAAGTATTTTCGATATGCAATTAGTGTCACCAACCTTGCAGGAGTGAATTCCTCGGTTGCTGGTCAATTGCATGTATAAAGAACGGAATTAAATTTCTGAAAGTTCTAAAGCCGTTTAGTGGGAACATAAATAGTAAGTTAACAGAACATGTCACGGAAGCCATTTCTGAAGTTACTTCATGTGACTCAATTAGTGCTCCATGTCTACTTTAAATAACTCTTGTAGGCCTTTCTTATGTAATGGCCGACAAAAATTGCGCATTCGAAAATGGTTATTTTATCAAAGTTGCATTTATTAATTTCATCAATCATATGACAAGTATAAAGACGATAGATTGTCAATAAATATTTATAAACAACTGATGATATCACTTCCATTGATTGAGTGATTAAATGACATCCTCGTAGATGTGAAACTTGGGCTATATTTCTCGGTTCCATTATTTGATAGAAGAATAAGTTATCGGAATCATCATTCTTATTGAGTCGGCATCAATGGATATGTTTCAACATTTTGAAAATGTTTGCTCAGATGCTCACAAGTATCGTTGCAACCACAGAATTAAATGTTTTGTTTATCTGCTTCGGTTCGAAGCGCGCGCAGATGAATCTAATTCTGTGGTTGCAACAACTTGATCCAGGTCTAGTGGAACTTCCCTTTCATGTCGTCACCGGTTTATACCCTTTATAGAATTCTTTAATGATATCTCGAATTCTTCTAACTTTGATAAAATTCTCCCTACCCCAAATATCACAAAAATTTGGCATGAAGCACGAAAGGAAATCTAGTGACACATCTAGAAACACTAATTTCATATACACCCACATCATGGAAAAGCCTATGAAATATAGTTCGGAATAAGCAATCATTGCTACCCACTTAAAAGCTCACTTTATGTCAAATAATGAAATCATATTACTGTTACCGTACTTCTTCAAAATTACTTCTACAAGTTTAAGATGTGCTTATATTCTCACTGTTGATTATTTTCATCAATTCTGCTAAATATTTTCCATGACCCCGCTTCGTTTCAGAATGCTGCCCAAACGTCAGGGTATATTAACCCCGTTGCGGCATTGGCAATGCAGCTCCAATCGATGAACCATCTGGCGCTGCAAGCAGCTCAAGTGAATGGAACAGCACTCACATTACCACCTGCAAGTGCAGGTACGACAATTTCAGGAATGCCACTCTGAAGCACTCATGTGGTGGGGGTGCATTTCCCGCAATCGGTTAGATTCATAATTATTGAATAATGTACAAACTATTAGATATTATTGTATTTGTATTAAGTCATTTAGTAATAATTTCCACCCTTACATGGGTTGACATAACCAGCAACTTTCACATTAGGCCCTATACCGTGAAGGTTATTGCATAATAGGCTTCTATATTCGTATGCAAATAGGTTTCTTACTCAAAATTACGTTCTTACTCAAAATCCTCTTGTTTGAACGAAATAATGATTAAGGTTTGTTTTGTTCATTACAGAATTACAAAATTTGCTGTTAAAACATATTTTCCAAGTAACGTAATGCGAGGTAAACATGATGCCATCACACATCACATCGATCACATTCCTACAAGCATTTATAGAATAAGGCGAAGTGATTTACAACTACTCGCTAATGCCAGTAGGATATTCATATTTTCATTTTATTAATTTCTTTCCAATTATTGTGGGATTTCGTTATATTCCGATAATTTGAAATTAGAATGAAACCATTCGTATAGACTTTTCAACAAAAATTACTTGAAATTAATTTAAATATTAACTTACATTTTCATTGTTTTTTTTAACGATCACATACTTAACACTCGGCATCGTCGAAAATGAGGTTGCTTGCGCAGCCTGTGAAGTTCTACTCCACGTGAAAATTGAAGCAAATACATGCAATAGTACCTGAATGACATTTTACCTAGCATTAAAAATCGAAGCTCTCGCCTTTTGTGCGCTTCCTCATTGATCACTAAAGTGCCCTGGATTTTGTAAAACTTTCTAGTCTCAAATTTGTCTTCTCCATGACCTTCTGAAGCATGAGCTACCCACGCGTTGATTGAGATATTTTCACTGCACATCTTGATTCAATGATAAACAGGACCATGTAATTATCAATCTGAACTTTCAACTAAATACCATTAGGAATAACTGCATTTGTCGATTGAATCTAGATATTCAATGATCATCATTTTCTATTTTCTGCAAATCTGCGGGTTTTGCAGTGTGGTCTGTACGTGATTCTATGGGGTGCATGGTCAAAAAATTTGATTATGCATTCATCCCTGATGATAGGCAGTTTTGTCGAATGTCAAATCCTTGACTTAAAATGCTTCCGTGTGCTAAATGTGCTCGCCAACATTTTGCAAGATTTTTTTATAATTTTGTTCACTAGAAATGAAATGCAATCAGTTAATAACTTGATCAGAAAATATAGATAATGTGAGCACCCACCAATGTTGATGTTATATTGAAAACATGAGAAACGCAACTACCGCCAAAATAGATAAAAGAGCTTATTTATACTCGGAAGTCGCAGTCTTCCTTCCATTTGATCGAGTTTTTCTTAATCACTCTCTCATTCTTTTCGAGCTGAATGTTGAACACGACTATAGCGTGTGACTACTTTAAAAGTCTTAGATTTGATGCGACCAACTTTTGAACTCATGTCTGCCGCATACAGATCGAAGGTCACTACGTACTCCACATGAAAGCGAATTCTGTTGTTATCATTGACAACCGATTAGCTTCTCATCGAAAGGGAGACGCAATAATGTCTCATACAGCAATTTCATGGACAGACTGTAGGCTACAGAGCTCGATGCGATGCACGAATTCCACAAGAATTAGTATTTATGAATCTGTGTTCTTCATAGTACATTCTTGTGCTTAGTAATGTACTGGAAGAAGGGAAACAACTTACATTTGATGCTCATGTACAACAACGTTGGGAATCTAATTCATGTTCTCATTGCTGCCATAATATTCTAGTGGGATTCCAACTTTTGATGATGAAGTTAAATGGTTTTGTAATTAGTTTAATGTCAGTTATTTTGCCGCAAAAAATACACTGTGAGCATGTACTGTTACAGTGGACAAAGGCAGTGGTAGACCTCATTCGTGATTTATGACAAGACTCGAGAATAACAGACAAACAGTTTATCCTTCTGGTGTTTAGGCTATAGTCCGATAAAAAAAGAACTTTGCCGAGCTTAGAAAATACTAAACATAATTTGTTTTCTTGTCAATAACACAAGTAGAGAGAGAGAGAGAGAGAGAGAGAGAGAGAGAGAGAGAGAGAGAGAGAGAGAGAGAGAGAGAGAGAGAGAGAGAGAGAGAGAGAGAGAGAGAGAGAGAGAGAGAGAGAGAGAGAGAGAGAGAGGAGAGAGAGAGAGAGAGAGAGAGAGAGAGAGAGAGAGAGAGAGAGAGAGAGAGAGAGAGAGAGAGAGAGGAGAGAGAGAGAGAGAGAGAGAGAGAGAGAGAGAGAGAGAGAGAGAGAGAGAGAGAGAGAGAGAGAGAGAGAGAGAGAGAGAGAGAGAGAGAGAGAGAGAGAGAGAGAGAGAGAGAGAGAGAGAGAGAGAGAGAGAGAGAGAGAGAGAGAGAGAGAGAGAGAGAGAGAGAGAGAAAATGTTTATATTGTATCGTCGAATAGAAATCAGAAATAGAATACACAGATAAAAGTAGCAGAATGACAGTTTTGTTTAGTCGAAACTAAGAACACGTTCGTATACGCGTACAAAAGCAAGTATAAAACTAATAGTCACGTTCATTTAGTGTCTCATAGATGACCTTGAAAGGGTGCTACAAATGCGTGGAACAAAAGAATTTTGACGACGCAAAGTTCTACAGAATGGTACGGCGAGACTCCCACTTGGTAAATAACTGGGGAACAATTGTCTGATGGAAGTCTCTAATCTTTCCAGGCTGTTGAAGGTGTTGATAGCTTGCGACCATCTTCTAGCTTCAATGTCATCCAGCTTCAGATCACGCGATTTAATTTTCAGACAGCGCCTCTGAATCTTCTCCAGTCGATTTGAGTCTGTTGAGGAGATTCCTACAAACACTGGGGAGCAGTACTCTATCAGCGACCGAACCAATGCTTGATAAATGGTGGTGAAGTCATCAATACTAGTGACAGATCTGACCCGCCTCAGAATGTACATGCGTTGAGCACACTTTTTCTCGATGAACTTTACATGGCCTCTCCATCCAAGGTTCGCATCCAAATGAACCCCAAGAAACCGAATGCTGTCTTGGAACTTGACAGTTGGGATGGCACCCTCGATACTGCAAATGCTCTTGAATCCACCGCGGTAATTCACTAGACCAGTGGTTTTCTCCGTATTCAAGGTCAATTCATTTGACGCAACCCAATCTGAAATATTGTCAAGATCACTTTCGATCTCAGCAAGATCCTTTGGAATCCATGAATCCACATAATCTGATGAATTCACATTACATGTACTATTCACAGATTGTTATTTGACCCATTTAAGCTCAAATGGTTGTTCTGAGGAACTTTCTCTCTTCCCCGAATTTTTTAGGTCAAGGTGACCTTATAACGGCAGATCAGTGTAATTCTCAATTTCGGCAGATCAGAAAGATGCACGCTTGACATCGCACAATGCCTACTTGTAGAAAGCGTTGACTGTGATTGACTTTTTTGCATAAATGGGTAAGAAAGAATAATTAAATGTCTGATTGCCAGCAACAAGGCTTGGAATTAATGCGATGCATTAGCACTTGTAATAGCCTCAATATATGTGTCTTGAGTACTTTAATCTTTCTGCGAAAAGTATCTATAGAATGCAATCATTATACTAACGCTTGAAATATGTGCTACAGTTTCGGTCTTAGTCGTATGCCCAATTTTAACTAAATTCAATATAAAATTAAAATTAATTATATATAGTGGATGTGTATCTCTCGCATTTCAGGAAGAATCTGAATGCACGACTCAAAGAAATTAAGCATTCATCATTTCCGCCTTTTACGACACTTGACCACATGCATTAATAAACCTTTGGTCATTGATACCGTCAGAGGTGCACGTCAAAACCGGAATGCTCTACCCGGAGAACAGGAATCCGAAGTTTCATCATCTCACATGATTACCTCTGGTCCCCTTCCGAATGAGTACCGAGAAAAAGTAGTATTCGAAACATAAATTTGTTCCAATATGACGTCAAGTCCATCCTAAGAAACAGAAGCTTGATGTTGCTTAAGGCTCCCCCTACTGCCATCAATCACTAGGGGCCCCTACCTCGACCGACTGCCTCGGTAAGCATGCCAGCTTGCTAGGTGGTGGGGACCTATTGTGCCGTTGATTTACCCATTTCTACACGTTAAGGGCCTATTTCCACTCAGCAAAGGCTCTATTTCAGGCGGCAGGAGCTCCTTCAGTCATCCTTGGGGTCAATCTCGGGTCGAAAGGGGCCTAGCTCCCATTGTCCTTATGGACCTTTATCTCGTGCTGAAAGAAGACCACAGTTCCTTGTCATTGAGGTACCCATCTCAATAAGTAACCGTGGGATCCTTCTTGTGCAAAAGTTCATATGTATAGCCGCAAGACATTGATGCTTACTTTTCTGTAGATATAGCATTCCCACGATCAATATAATGTACAAAAAATGAAAATGTATTGGTTCTGGCATTTTGAAAGGTCTGAAAGGCTCACCTACTTCATCCTGGAAATTTTCTGTTTTAAGTTTGATATCGTGGGCGTTTTAATTTCAGCTTGAAGATAAAGCCAATCTAATTGACTACTGAAATATCATCCGTCAATTTTGATATTCGTCCTTATTTACCAACAAATAGAATCCACACGTACTTGGCCTAGATGTTAGTTGAATGTCTATATTGTCTAGGCTGTAAATTTCAAGTCTAATAAGTTCCTTGCACGATGGGATGTTGCTGCTAAACAATATCTACTCACTCTTTCATCTATCTGTTATGTTTGCAAAGTATGTTCAACACACTGACGTATTTTAAGGGGCGAGGTTGTTGCCTTCAACAGGGCGTGGTCATTTAGTCATAGCTATGAACAGCGATCATGTGATAATCAGGTTTCAAAATTCATCGAGAAATAGAAATTTCATATTTCCTTTCGACGCAGTAAATTTCGGTTTTGTCATGACGTAAGTTCCTCGCAAACTCCAACAAAATGAAAGGCTAGAAATGAAATCGCAATTCCTTTAATGATGTAATTTCCTACTCTGATGCAACTTTCCATTATAGATGAATTATGGAAGCGTTTAAGGAGAAAGAATCGCGATTTTATTGAACGATTGAATTCCCACTGCAGTTTAATGCACACACCATTGTATAAACCAACAATGGTAGGGAACTTATTATTAATCATTTCAATCAAATATTCGAAATGAGAAATCTACTTGTTGCAGATTACCTTCGAATAAAGAATTGTATTCAAAATTCTCCTACTACCTGTAGTTTTAGAAGCAATGAAATGATAAGCTTTTCACTGAACAGAATTCAGCTACATTTCACTGCCAGCATCACCTTCTATTAGTGATTGTAAAATGTTCCGGATAATTCGAATAGTGATAGTGCTGACATTGTAAATACCGGATAATGACAAGGACTGTGTTAGAAAAACACAAGTTAACAGTCGAGAATTGTACTAGAGAACAAATAAAATTAAATGCAACAACAGAATAGCGACAGCGGAATTGCCAATTACAGTACAATAACTAGCAGCTTCCGTCTCTGCTTAACAGTAGACCTGACAGAGCAAATTGAAAAGCTTAAAAATTAAATCAAATCACGACATATTCATGAAAATAAAGCATGAAAAACTGAAAGGGGTTGGAATAATTTTCTCTCTTCATGCGATGTGAACACCATGGGAATTCCAGCATTCTGTCAGTGGAGCTGCGATCGGAATAGGACTGTTCCCTGTAACCTACGTCAATAAAATTACAGAATTTTCAAGTTTTCTCACATGTTGCTTTCACTCATGATCATCGTTCATGTTTGCTTTCTTATTTTCCTATCTATTGGCCGATTACAAAATTGCAAACTGTCTCAAAACCATCGTCTCTTTAACTTTTAGATCTGGCTGATGTCTTATTACAGGGAATTCTTGAAAGGTGTGCAAATTTTGTGACCGAAAAATCACTCTGTCGAGATAAAGTCATTCTCTGCCTTGAGACAGAGACTGAAATGATCAAACTTATATTTTGTATCCGATATCATTCTCTAATTACATTTGCGTTAGTTGTGAATCAAAAAGCGATGAATTTCTGCGCAGGCACGTTCAGTTCATATTTTCAAATGTATCTTTGTTTGATTTCTACGTCTGAGTTCAGTTCGACTGCAGGTCAACCGAGGCGAGGGATTCGAATTATCGGCAGAATTTTGCATGCGCCTTGACGTCTCAGTTTCAAATATCGTCGTTCTCTCGTTCCTTCCCTTATAGTGCAAATTGACTAAAACATTCTACTGTAAGCAAATGCTGCAAAGTCAATGTTTTCAAGACAGTTCATTGTCAAAGTTGACTGCGGAATGCAAATCTCAGTAATTTAAATGCTTTTGCGGAATGATAATAATGGAATCAACAGATTATTCGAGCAATTAGCATATCAAAATATCGAATAGCTACCGGATAATTAGCTTTTTCATGCGCTACGGTTGATAAGAAGGAGAGTAAAAAGTAGATGGACAAGAATCTCGTTCATTCTCAGAAGCCCACTAGGCGAATGCTTTTCATCAATGTGGTAGTGCGCTGATCATTTAGCAAGAATGCTAGGTATACCTATCTCAAAAGCCGTGGATTTGACCTGACCAAGGTTTGAATCATTGAAATCCAATTGAACGGGCATGCACATTGAAACCATAGAAAATGATAACAATAAGACCTCGAGAATAGAAGTTACAATGCACAATAGTGGCACATATTTCTATTTAGAGACACTTGTCAACCACAACAAAGATTGAGTTATAATCAGTCACATATGTAATTCTAAGCGCCTCATTGGTCACGCATGGTTTGCCGCGACCTTGAGTCAATTTCAATCATAGGGGCATTAACTAATCATTAACTAATCATTAGCATTAACTAATCATTAACTAAAATTCTGCCGACAGAAAATTAAACCGATTTAATATTCTGCCGGCAGAATATTCTGCCGACTTAATGAGCGACGGTATAATACTGAAACGGACTGAATATTCTGCCAGTTTCGGTGTTATACTGTCGTTCATCAAGTCGGCAGAATATTCTGCCGACAGAATATTAAATCGGTTTAATTTTCTGTCGGCAGAATTTTAGTTAATGAACAGCCCCATAGGCAACTTTAGATAAAAAATTTGTTTCTATGTTTAAAGCAATTGCTACACACATCATAGACATGCATGCGCGTTGTCGTGACAACGGTGCCTAAATGATGGCGGCTTCCAGCGATTGACTAGTTATCAGCACCTGTCGCAGGACGAATACTCTACCACATGACTAATTAGCAGATGGATCTGATTATTTCATCGTTGCGGCCTCCACATGACTTCAAGAACTTTTTCAAACCCTTAAAAAGCGTATGCTTTTTATGCCTAAAAAGCGTTCGCTTTTCAATCTCCATCGCTTTTGCGAAATATCTTGATATTCAAATCCGAAATAGCCAGGATCGTGGGATTGTGATCTCTACAGATCCGAATCAAGAATGCCTCCTCCAGTTCGACTCCTTACGTCGAGATATTGAATCAACGTCCTATGGGATTCTAACGGGATTTTCTATGTATAGCTGAAAATTTAAAGAAGATAATGATGATTATGTCTACAAAACACACCACGCTTTCGATTCCCTGCTACACTCACCTGAGATAGGATTCGAACTTTGTTAACTATCTTCGTTATGTCGATAAACTGTCTTCCTTCCTACGCAATGGATGAAGGTTGCCGTTCTATTTCGCTCTTATAATTAGCGGACGGCAAGCTGTCGATGTACTTACAGGTGACTCCTGCCATAATTTGCACTCCTTTTATGTCAGCCGCCTGGTATGGTGAAGAAGGCGCGAGTTCGTCTTCTCCGCTGACCGGTTATTGGAGTCTTTTATAAACTTGATAGTGCTCATTTTCTCTTCACATTGATTGTTACAACAGCTACATGAGACATCGTAGACAGGCTTTCTTGAGATATGATAATGCCAGCATGAATTGCCTGAAGATTGAAAATCAAGACGAACAGAAGCTAAGATAGTGCTTAACACAGCATTGTGAAGTCTATGCGTGATGTGAAGTCTAGAGATGATGTAAGTTAGCGTAAGCTAGGATTCAGAAGCCTTGATGCCAATTCAAAAGGGTCAGGAACTAATAAAGTCTTCCTAAACCGGGATATAGTACTCTGAGCCTTGACAAAGTATTTCCAAAACATTATCGAAATTTCTACTCCAAATAGCGTCATGATTCGGTAAGAAAGTAAATTTTTCGACATTTTCATTTTTGAATTTTTGAGATAGAGATTATTATTTTGAATTCTAAATTCAATGTCCGTCTGATATTTTCATGATTGAATTGTTATTTTCCATTCCAGCCAATCCAGTAGTTAGCGTATCAGCAGCCCAACAGCACAGTGGGGGAGCAGCGGCTGTCCTCGCGTCTCCCACTGCTGGGGCAGCCGTTCCTCTAGCAGCCATGCCAGCTGCTGCAGCCGCCGCTGCCGCAGCCCAATCTGCCAATGGTCACACATCCACAGAGCAAGCAGCAGCTCTGTACGCTGCAGCACAAGGAGTTCCTGCTGCTGCGGCTGCAGCCGCCGCGGCTGCGCCATATCTCAATGGAGCGACAGGTTAGTGGGATTTAAATTCTAGATCACCTTTTCCTTCTGCATGTCATCTTCACTACTAATCAAATATGTGACAGTATAGAGCGGCAGCCCAGAGCATTTATTCAATGGAAAGATGGTAGAAGGTTTGAGCATTTGGAGGCTTATTCTACTAGTAGGATTGTCTTCAGCAGTTTGCAAAATCATTTAAAATAGAATTTCTCTTCGCCACCCGAAAGTTTGTAACACCTGTCGAAGTAAAATGGAAGAACAATTTCCATCTGCTGAACAGTGATCAAAAGCACTTGCTGATAGCAAAGTTCCATTAAAAATTAGGGTTTAACTGCAATCATGCGGAGATAGGCTTGTGCTCTCATAATAATTACTTGGCGTATATGGTAAATGTTTCATCAAGGACCAATAATGAAATAGATAGTAAATCCTGACACGTAAACTCATTTTCATCAAATTACGAAAATAAAAGTACCTGTAGCATCATTAGGCAATTGAATTAGAAAAATTATTACTTGAATATTAAATTAAATGATGAACGCATTCTTTGAAAAATTGGCCTTGTATTTGATTGCTTTTCATATTGGGAGCCCAACCTTAATCTTGCAGCTTAATAAAACCGCACTTGAATCCGGTAAAAACGATGTCTTCATTATATCGCAAGATCACCTGGTTGTCAGTCAGTCAGTCAGGAACGAATTATATTTGAGTGACATTTCACATGTTTACACGTCTCAAGGCCACTGTACAAAATTTCATCAAAATTATAATAATAAAAGTATGTAAGTAAAAAGCATTTAGTACAAAAATTACGTATTACAGGATTTTAAGAAATGCTGCTTAATTGATTTCTTAAAAATATGCGGTTCAGAAATGTTCGTTATATGCGGTGGTAATGAGTTCCATGTACGAGAGGCTTGTACACAAAATGAACGTCCCCCGATAGTTGGGCACTTTACCCGAGGAACAATTAGTGATTGTGTTGTTGAGGATCGAAGACCAGGGCGTCTTGAAGAAGTGTATTTGAAGTCGTGGGCCAGGTAAGAAGGAGCTTTTCCATGAAAACATGCATGTGTCAACGCAGCCAGCCTATAAAGCGGACGGATGTCCGCAGGAAGCTAACCCAGATCTCGAAGTAGAGGACTTACAGATGAAAAGCGTGAAGTTCCAAAAATCAAACGTGCACTAGCATGTAACACGGATTGAAACTTGTTAGAGAGTTTACGTGGAATACCGGCCAGGATAGAATTACAAAAGTCGAGGAGAGGCAAGACCAATGATTCTATTAGTTTGATAAGGAGAGGACGAGACAGAGAGCGGCCGATGGAACGTATCTGTCGCAAGACACCAAAACACAAGGATGCAACATGAGTCACATGAGCACGAAAAGAGACCTCCGAGTCTATGATAACACCAAGACAGCGAACAGACGAAGATGGTTTCACCATATGATTTCCAACGCGAATGGAGTCATTAGGAAGGGATGAAGCACGACGGGAAAATGAACACCACATTATCTCGCATTTGCTTGCATTTAATAGTAGACGATTCGATGAGCACCACGCAATAACCTGATCTACACACTTAACCATGCGAGAGACCAAGTCACTTGAGTCGTCAGGATGACAGTGACCATACACCTGTACATCGTCGGCATACATTTGTAGGGACAGGTCAAACTGTGGTATGATTCTGGAGAGTTCGGATGTATAGAGAACAAACAGTAGCGGTCCAATCACGGAGCCCTGTGGAACATCAGCTATCACAGGACTGAAATCAGATAGTGTAGAATTAAAAGCTACATGACTTGATCGTCCACGTATGAATGATTCAATCCACAGCAAGGCAGTACCACTAAAGCCAAAATTTGATTGTAAACGGGCCAGAAGGATGTGATGATCGATCGTGTCAAATGCGGCTGACAGATCAAGGAAGGTAAGGAGACTTATGCTGCTGTTGTCTGCAGCAAGAAGAACGTTGGAGGTTATACGAAGAATGGCAGTCTCACACGAGTGATGCGGCCGATATGCAGACTGAGTCGCAGGCATTAAGTTGTTTGCATGCAGGTATGAACGAAGTTGCGCGGATACCAGGCGCTCAAAAAGTTTGGAGACGACAGTAATGTTAGAGATAGGACGGTAAGATGTCGCGGCATTCGGATCACTGCAGCCCTTCTTAACCACAGGGGTAATCAAAATTCGCTTCCAACGGGACGGGAAAATACCTTAAGACAACGACATATTGAACAGGTGACTCAGAAAAGGCAGCAGAGATGGAATGAGTTCGAAAGAGTTGTAGGAATTACATCACTAGCTGATGATTTGTTGGGTAAGTTATGTACAGCATTTAGGATGTCTTCATCTGTAATTGTTTGGAAACACTCAAAACTTGAATCGGATACACTGTGAGAGAAGTGCGGAGGAGAGAAATCAGTCGTAGCATCTTGGATCCCTTGTATCTTCTGAGTGAATGTCTCATGAATATCTTTAGCACTGAGGAAAAAAGGATGAGGTAGGCGACTTCGACCCATTAAAGACTTGAAAGAACGCCATAAACCCTGAGGGTTACCGACTTCAGATGTAACTTTTGAGTACCAGAAGGATTCACGTTTTTCTTTCAACAAGGAGCGATAATACCTCACAGCAGCTTTAAAAGCTTCAAGATTAGAATAATGTTGAGGATCGGATGAGGACTCAGTACTATGAAGTCTTCGTAGGGAGCGTTCAAGTTGACGAACCTGGCGTTTGGCGTCTCGACACTCAGTATCGTACCATGGATCAGATGGACGTTGCCGAATTCTTGCAGTGCGTAAGGGTATCTGTTGATCAATTGCTGCAGTCAGAGTGTAGTCATATAGAGAAGCCAGTTCGTTCACATCAAGGCCCTGCCATTGGGATTGATCAGACAAGGACGAGGTAGCTAGGGTCTCATAGAGTAATTCTTTGTTGAGACGGCACCAAGGTCGATAGGTAATGCTCGTATAACGCGGTGGAGGACGACAGCCGGGATATGACCAGGAAATGAGGGAATGGTCGGAGAGGCCGACTTCTGTGACTTCAACTTTAAGTGGCAAGCAGTCGTTTTGAGTAAAGAGAACGTCCAAGGATCCACCCAAGTTATGAGTAGGACAATTGATTCGCGAAAATAATCCATCAGAAGACATGAGGTCAAAAAATTCACGAGTATGAGGATTATCATGTCGTTCCAAGTGAATGTTTAAGTCTCCCACGACAATAAATGGATCGGAGAAGGTTGCTAGGGAACAGATGATGCGTGATAATTCGTTGAAGAAAGACGACGAAATCGGACCTGTACGATAAATCAGCAAAACAACAGCGCTGAAGCTGCTGCATGACAGTCGAACACAGATAAACTCCAACGTTTTTATTTCCAAGTCAATTTGGATGATCTTATGATGGACAAAGGGCACAGAGACGACAGCTACTCCACCGTGATTGGTAGACATGGTATTCGTCGATCCACGATGACGAGGTCGATCGGCAACATTGTAACCAAGTTGACGGAGTCTCCTGATGCAAACGGAGTCTCCGTCATGCCACGTCTCCACAAGGAACATGGAAATGAAAGATCGATCACTTAAGAATTTCACAATGTCATCATCTTTGTGGAGGAGAGATCTAACATTTAAGGAGCCGAAGTTGAGTAAGTTAACAGTCTCAGAAGAGCCGATGTGAAGATGGTGACGGTCCAGACGAGGTAGAGTACGGTGATGTCGTTGACGATGGTTGCGGTCATGGCCACGCTTCACAATTAGAGTTGAGCGTCGGGAAATCCTAACTGGAATTCCGCAGCTGTAATTAGCATCGTTGTTAGTCAGTGAGAGAGGAACATTAGCAATCAGAGGCCGTGAATGGGAAGTTAATGAGTGACGTAGTTGATCCGTCGAAACAGAGGGAGAATCGTCAGGATCATTGCCAGTGAGGTGGTCTTTTCGGAGAAAGGGGAGTTGGGGAGTTCGCTCTCGCCCAGGCTTAGATATTAGGCGGTGAAAGAATAAACGCCGGCGCACTTTCCTTCCCAAGGGAAGATAGGGCGAACGGAGGCGAAGGAGTTCTTCACGCGAGTATCGCAGTGGGAGAGAGCCAAGGCAGCAGTCAGCTTCAATACACGTCATAATGTGAAAGCATCAGATGAGGCGAAGGGATGGCCAGATTCATGACTTAGCGAAGGTCACTGTCAGCGGACTGTAGAATATGTTCACAATTGGATAGAGAACTACATGTCTAAGGGCGTGCGCGCACTAAGCGGCCAGGTCGCGACGACCAAGTCGTGGCGGCCACAGGAATGCTTTGTCATTGTTGCGGAGATGGGAAGTCGTCCACTTGCGCGCGCACTTTGCCGACGCGATCAATTGGTCGTGGCGGCCATCAAGATTTGCAGCGACGCACACGCGGTCAGGATGTCGCGGCGACCAGTAAAATACGTTGCAGCTTATGACAGAGCGCGCACTTGGCGACCATTCCCGCAACAAATAGATAATAAATTGCTGAAACCTCTTCCTCATTCATTCGTTTCCTCAACAAATGGCGTCGATCTGTCGCTGTCGCAGCCGTTTTCATGGTCGTACATTTTTTTAGCCGCGGCGGTCATGGTCGCCGCGACCTGGCCGCTTAGTGCGCGCACGCCCTAAAGTAGTAGCAGCGAGAATGACGAAATCAGCGTGATGGCCATGACTCAGAGGTTGAAAACAAGCAGACAGGACAAAGAGAAGTAATGGGCGATGGTGACGATTAATGAAAGTCGATCAGCTAAAAAGTCCAGATCGGCCTTGAAATACGATGAAGGCTCAGGCGATAGAGCAGTAGAGAAGCAGAATATCTAATAAGTTTGCAAGTATAAAAATCATGTGGCAAGGTGAACTAGCTGTACGTGTAGAAAGCGAAGTGCGTAGTTGCCTGAACGAAGGAGCAGATGATGCGACCGTTCGCTACGGCGTCAGGCAAAGTTATGGTTGTGCTCCCCATGTGGAAAATGAATGCATGTAAAAGAAATGGAAGCAAAGAAAACCGCTCTCTGCACGAAGCGTTTGCCTGCTGACAACGAATTTCTATTTTCGTAAGGAATCATGATATTGGTAGTGTGCGGCAAAATTGGCAGGCTATTGATTTTTTGTCACTAAAATATGACAAGGTAGGAGGTAGCTTGAAATGCTTCCCTTTCCATTAAGACTCAAAATACTGCGATGTATTAATGTATTTGATGAAGCCTTGAATTTCACAATCGTCCACTCATTTATTTCTTTCAGCGCAACATTTGAATACAGATCACTTGCAACAAGTCTACGGCGTGCAGCCCTATGGTCTTGGTAAGCTTGAATATCTACATTTCAAAATTTGCATGCACAATAGTTCCTTAACTCAAAGATGATCTGATTCACCAATTGGAAGCGCCTGCGCCGAGATGTCTGCAATATCTCGTCACTCTCAAACTTTAATCACAATCACAACCTTGTTATAACTGGGTTTTGTGCACATTAAAAGAGAGAATCTCAATTAGAATGATAATTTCTAGCAAACGGATGCACTGAGCATTTAACAGGAGAAACTCAGAATTGTCAATGCTGGCACCACCTTTCAAATACCTTAAGTGAGGCATGGAGCAATGGAGATGCGGACTTCTTGAAAGCATAATAATTTTGAGATCGCTTTAGTTGGTGACTATGTTGATAAGTTTACTTTTCTTGCGTGAGTCCTGAGATATGACAGCTGATTATTCAAGGATAATTTACAACAGTGGTCAATGGTCAGTAATTGTAAATGAGTCGGGCCGGAGCAGCCTGATGTCACAGAAAATTAGCTGCATTCTCTGCTTACATGAAAGCAAAGCTGATTTTGCTGATTCCAACCATTAAACAGTAAAAAGGAAAAATTAGTTTTCCCTTTTGACGCATACTTATACGACCTCGACATAAAAATAATCATCATCGCTGATTATGATCGATTTAAGGTATCGTTGGAAACCCGTAATATTTCAGTACGAGACGCGATAAATTGCGGCGCCATTGGAGTCAAAGTCTCAGCTGGCTTATATCCGTTTCATTCGTAGACGAAATTAATTAAAAGGAAAATAATTTATGGCACAATTCTGCATCAAAAACCAGTTTTGATAAAATGGTGCCCTAGCTTCAATCCTGTGGGTGACTCAGTTGATAAAGAAAGCAACTTGTCTGCTGGAGGGCAATCGTCAATCGATAGTCTCTATAAATGTATTATCCAGCCAAAACGGAGAGCATTTTCAAATCTCTACAATGTCTTAACAGTACTGTTAGTCATAATATTGATCAGTGTTGTCAGTCGATATATCCATGCCGGAGGGGGTATTCACCCCCGTCGTATTTGTGCTGCGATTCTCTTTTGACTGAGTCGCCCAGGCTGCACTTTCATGACGTTTAGTTTTAGGATGCTCTCAAGCCTTTCATCGAAAATCGTTCGATTTGGTTCAGGAAAGTCAAACTTATGACCCTCAAGAGTGCTTTTTCGAAAGTTTGAGCTGTTTTTGCAAACATTTTGTGTCATAAATTCAACGAATCACATCGATCTGCAATATGAGTCAATCATTTTACCATAGACATCGAATAGTTTACTGGAAATTCAAGTGTTCAGTAAATGCGACTTATTCAATTGCCCGCATGTTCGTAATGACATATTTGACTAGTTTTGCGTCTTTCCCCATCACTTGAATTCGTTCGGCATCTGCAAGTCTTCCTTTTTGTTTATCATTCCATTTGAAGTTGCTTACATGTAGATCTGTGGAACAGTGATTCACAGATATATTGAAATGATTGCCTTTAAAGGAAGATCTTCCACATCTCATATAAGCTTATTTGAGTCATATAGCACAAATCAATCTTGTCATTCTCTTTTTGTACTCAGAAGCAACTTCTCAATACATTCAACCAGTGTAGCATCAGTAATAGCAATTATTATTATTAAAGATAATTTGCAGCCATATTTCAGCAAAACTTCAAATCTGTAAAAATTGTTGATTTAAAATTTTGAACCGCTATTTGTGGTATGAGGATGAGCTTACTTACTGGTTACTGTAAACGTTTTCATTCGTTCAGGAAAATGGCCTCCCTCCTCGTTCTGAACCACAGACTTCTTTCCCCCGCAATTCTCGAGAAGATCTTGAGCAGCTCGTCTCTCCACCTTTGTTTTTGTCTTCCTCGTTTTCTTCCGCCGTCCCTCGGTGTCCACTCCGTTGCGCGTGCAGTCCATCCTTGAGAGGATTCAGTTGAGAGAGAGTGAGAGGAGCGCGCTCAGTTCTCCTTGGGAGGTGACCGGCGCAACTCCATTTTAAATTTCTCGCTGTTTGTATTGCATCTTTCACGCCTGACCATCTTCTTATCTCCTCGTTTCTGATCTTGTCCCTTCTTGCTACTCCCAACATTCTTCATTCCTGTCTGTGTGACTCTTCGTCTCTCCTGTTGGTTTGCTGTTCATGACCATGTTTGTTTGTAGCATTACAGGAAGAACACACATATTAAATAATCGTCGTCGGTGTACAATTTCATCTGTCTCGAGGTCAGATAGTTGCGAAGTTACCAAAATGCTCTCCACGCTTTCTGTATACGCTAATCAATTTCTTTGTTCTGTCGGTCTTCGAAAGCGACGATTTGTCCGAGGTATGTGTATTCGGCTACATATTCAATTTCTTCCTGTTCAATTCTGGTTAGAGTTTGGGCTGCATTCGTCATCATTTTTTTTATTGATGTTGATCTTGAGTCCAACTTTTTGCTCTCAGTGTTTAGTTGGTGAACCATCTCTTGCAACTCAGTCGGGCTTGAGCTAAGTAAGATTAAGTCATCGGTGAATCTCAACGCACCAAGATGTTCACCATCAATTCGTATACCACCCTTGTCTGGGAAATTATATCAACGAAAGACTTCTTCTAAGACTGCCGAGAACAGTTTTGGTGATAGTGGGTCACCCTGCTTTACTCCTTTACGAACATGAAATGTCTCCCCTGAGTTTTCTAACTTTACTCTTGCCGTTGCTCTTTGCTGAAGAACTTTGAGTATATTGTGTTTCTTCCCTTAGATGCCTTGCTCTTTTAATGTACTAGACAATTCTTGGTGGTTAACGGAGTCAAACGCCTTTTCGTAGCCGATAAATAAAAGATAGGCTGGCAGGCTGTATTCTTGGCTTTTCTCAATTGCTTGGTTAATCACATGTATGTGGTCGATCGTTGAGAATCCTTTCCGAAAACCTGCTTAGTCTCGTGATTGACGGTGATCGAGTGTTTTTTCCAATCGTCTTTGAATAATCCACATAAACACTTTGCTCAAATGGCTAATTAGGCTTATTGGGCGATAGTTTCGTATGTCACTTTTAGTCCCTTTCTTGTGTAGAAGTATGATGTTGGAGTTGTTCCACGATTTAGGTATTTCATAGTGTTCGAGAATCTTGTAAAAAAGTTTGGTTAAATATTCTATAATCTCATCTCCACCGGCTTTCAAATATTCTGTGATGATGCCATCTTCTCCGGGAGCTTTGTTATTTCTCATGAATTTTAAGGCAGATATAACTTCATCTCTCAGTTGGTCCTTCTTCCACTTCTTCGTTTGCATAGTTATTATCGTTGTCAGTTATTGTAAGTGCATCTCCATCATATACTGGTAGATTCCTTTCTTTTTTGAGGATGAGCAAGTTGGGGCAAATGAATACCATCATTCAGTTCACACCACAAATGTGCTGTACCATAAGTTTCATGTGTTTCGGAACAATACTTTGGAACTTTAGAAGGGAAGGGGGAGCGGATCTCCCTCCTCCAGGCATCTCGATGGATTTCAGTGGTATAAAAAGTCTTTGACGACGAAGATCGCGCAGGATATGATATAATTGTTGCATTGACAGCGATTCTCTCTGATCAGAAACGGATTGCCGGTGGTGTGTTATATAATGTAGTGTCAACCGTAACCAAAATCTTATTTGCGCAATGAGTGTATCAGACTAAACAACCTGCGTTCTTTGATGAATAGTTTCACAAAGTTGCGAATCTTAAAAGCAATTTTAAAGTACGCAGAAAAAGTAAGAATCGTTCGCCTGGTTGCGAAGACATCATCTGCAGGTCCGATTTTTCAAAAATAGGACCGTCCGAGTGATGCTTTCTATAGACATCATCAGGTTATGAAAGCACGATGAAGCTGCTTTCAATACATAACCCTGTTGATGCGTCAGATTTTTATTGTATGGACATAGCGCTGCCGTTTTAAGAAATGTACTTAGGCCTATATAATGAAAGTTTTTGTTTTCAGTTAAATGCCTCATTGTCCATCAAATATAGTTTATTGCTGCGCTGCTTAGTATTCAGCATGTCCCATCTCTATATTCTCACCTGCTCAAATTTGCAGCATCCAGATCCTTCCGATAAACGGTTGAGAAAAACGACATTTATATGACCAAATAAAATACTTTAATATGCAACAATATATTTAATGTACATGGAACAATTACGAGTAAAATTATCATGTAGATCCTCGAACAAAATTTAAATTTTGTGAACAATTTTACTTGATAGAACCATTTCTTGGCTTTACATTTACAATGCACATTAGTTTTTGAGCCTATGTATGCAGGAGGCTGCTTGATCGAATTTATGAGCTTTTGGTATAGTCATGCATTTGGATATTCAACCTATCCGAGAATGTAGACGAAATGCCACATGTATATAACTGTTTCCTAAAGAATTTTCCATAACACGTCTACAAGTAAATGCATGTACATGTCCGTTCAAATATATGCAAATATATGCGTTGATTCAACAAGTTAGCAAATGAATTCGAAAACCTATTGATGTCGGTTCATGGCCCGTGTTCAATTTAGCAAAAAAGAGCTTACTCATTTCTACAATTCTACAAATCTTGTATTATTTTATTATGTAGTTGACGTGTATGACTGCTGAAAAATTTTGAACTGAAATAGTTTAAAGCGTCCTTTCAATCTCTCTCGGATATTGGATGTCTGTTCTGCATTTCTCTATCAAATCAATGTTTGAGTAATGCAATTAAAGTTTTGAAACGATTGTAATACTGGTTGATAAAATAATGAAATGATCGTGCACTTTATCATCATCATCATTTGATTATCGGATTTCGACGAATTCATCCACGTGCAAACTACCTGTTTTCTTCTGTTGCTCTTTCCTTAACCTTGCATTCATGAAATAATGCGAAATAATCATATTTGCTCTTGAACCTCTCTTATCATTGCGCTTTTAGACTGAAGATGACATTCGTCGATTATTTATCAATAAAATGGCAATGCTTACTTTAATTTTAGAAAGTAAACTCTCAGAATCAATTGCAATAGCAATGGCACATTGTCTAAATATTGAGAATTGGGATTTTGTCAAGCAGACATTGTACACTGTAAATCGCTGGATACGAAAATTACATACAAACATATACCAAAATTACATACAATTTGAAACTAACATCTGATACGAGATTCTCGTATGTTTACAGAGATCTGGTATATTTTTCATACCAAATCTCATTTACCTTCGTATGTGATTGGTATGTAGTGATACGAACTATTCTATCTGTGATTGGATGTTTTACACTGAAATACGAATTGTTGGTATGTTTTATATACGAGACCCGATGCAAATTCATCCTTATTCGTATGCATCTGGTATCCATTTGGTATGTGCAGCTTTAAGCTACATAGCAAAAAATGCATGTATTACATACTACTTTCAAATAACTTTTTTCAGTACCACCAGTCTCGAATATTTTTTGTTTGATAGAGTGATATTTAACTAGATTAGATTTATTGTGAATTATATGCCCGCGAGATTGTCGTTGTTGCTACTTGTCTAGCAACATCAACAGGACGTTTACTTAACTCTACTTTATGAGCCAAGTTGATAAACGTCAATTCATTCAAACGATATCTTTCGTGCAATCATGTTGACTTATATATCTCAAACATAACTATTTTTGCGTTTAATGAATTATAATGTGTTTTTATTTCGGATTGATAATATGCTTTATTTCAAAATTGCATAATCCATAGTTGTTGATGGTGTAATACTTATTGATTATTCATGAAATGCCTTAGACTTGCGTGTATTAAAATCCAATTCAGTATTGAAAGCATGACTCTTGAATTTCGTTATCTCACTACTTGCAAAACAGTAGTAACATTAGTGTGATCTTTATTGACAAAAGGCCTTAAATCAACATACTTAGGACTTGATTTATGCTTTCTTTTAACATTGTGCTAGTATGGCTTTAGTATGTAAAGCATACAACATTTGAAATAAGATACGAAAAGCATACAAATATATACCAAGAGAATACAGAAATATACCGAAAAAATATTTTGGTATGCATCCTTCGTATGTGATTGGTATTGAGCGATTTACAGTGTAGTTTCGTATGTCGCACTTTTTGAGACCCAATTCCCTTAATTTTATATTTGAACGAATTGTAGAGAAAGAAATAATTGCCGACGATGTGGTAGTGATTCTATGCTCATGTCATTTGCTTGCGATCACAGTTAGCAGGAAATATACCAAACAGAGTACTTTTCTGGTGTTTGGTCGATTGGAAGTTGTAGGAGTCGAAATGACACAAATCGATGGATAGAGACTTCGCTTGTCATAAGAATATGCAAATCATCTAAGTTGCATGGAATGAAACTATGAACTAAAGTCATGGCGGAAAAATTTTGATGAATTCACGAATCGCGATTATTCGCCAGAGACGAAGAGCGAATTGGAAATTAGTTCTTCGTTATTTTTGGTTGCACATACAAAAAAAAGGAATTCAGTATCATATGATCATATTTCATCATTAACATAGCTATTCACTCATTTATAAAATCTCAACAAATCCTCATCTGCCATTATGCAACATACATGTACATAGGCGCGGGAGTGATGAAGCGAATTAACTTCAGATTCGGGGGTTTCATGCGCAATCCTTCTCCACATACCAGGGTATTTTTCTACATATCAACTAGGGAACCAAATGATTACCTTGCCCCTTCAAAGTGGTTACATTGTCGTGCGAAAAACCAGAAACTAGGTAACCAGTCTTTTGTATCTCTGTTATAAAATTTAGTTAAATGATTTGGAGATAATTAAAATCTTTTAAAATATTTCTCAACAAACAATCTGAAGGTCATGATCACGTGTGAAGCGTACATGTGTTCATCTGAGGTTCATTGATACTCCCACAACCAATTTCTGTGGCCATAAGTTGGCATAATGCTTGTGAAGTGTGAAAATTTTAGCGTCCAACAAGCAATGATGGGGGGTAGACTGAAGTAATATCTAACTTGAATTAGCTAAGTTGACATTAGCAACTATTTTGTAATCGCTGCACACATGATCGCTGGGCTTGTAGACGAAACTTTACTTCAAGCCTATCTCAGGTAGTGAATTCAATCTCGATCTCGCTTCTCAATTTCGAGATCTCGAGTTCAAAATTCCCAAATTCCGAGATCTCAAATCTCGAATTCGAGATTACAAGTAGGCCTAGGTCTAGATCCGATTTGTGTCAATTACTACTTATGTTTAATTAACTACATACAATTATCAATTACTGTACAATAATTCCAGGCCTAATTGTAATGACGTACTCCAATTTGTAACTGAAATTGCAATTCCGACATATATTTTATTATATTTATATTTGGTATTCATTAATGCGATTTAGTAGTTCGATTATGCAGAACAATGTCTTCGCAGCCAATAGGCCCTAATTGTTTCTTGCTGTAACGAAGTCATCTGGGCTCCCAGGCTAGCATATGGCAAAGACTATCGAATTGCTTATTTTGCTCCTGAAGCTATAAAGTTATCCAATCCTAATTCGTCTAAAACCCACAAAGATGTTTGATTGTCTATTATTTTACTGCTATGTTTCTCTATTACTAACATGACAGACAATAAAACCTCTTTGAAAAACAAAACACTTTTTCTGAATGGTGCTGCACCAGTTTTACGATTGGTACACAAGTAGGATGACCAGATGAAAAGTCATTAGTCATGTTCGTGCCGTAAAATCGGCAATAAATGAATGCATGACAGGAACTCAAAACCCAGTTACCGATTTAATTTCGTAATTCCGTCTTTTTTTCATAAATGCAGAAATGTTTCATTTAGGATAAATCAGGATGAATGAACCTTACATGATGTATATACGTAAGTACCAGTGGCGTCGTGTGCTCCCAGACCATAGGCCTTCACTCGGCATTGGAATACTATTTCTATACCAAACACTTTTATGTTACAACATTAATTTTCATAAATTTAAATGAATTTTTAATAACAACATTCCGAACATTATTTAAGGCCAAGTGAATGTGCACATGAAAAGTGATTGCTCATGTCGCTTAACCGCCTTACTTAAGGAGCTGAGACCACATTTTCTCGAGAAAAAAGGAGGCAAGGCCAACAGTTTCCTGTTTCTCACGGCCGGTCAGCCACTCACATGTTTGACATTTTGATGCATTAAAATGTCTTGTGCAGTGCTTCTTATTTCTTTCTCAGTGACTACTTTCATTTTATATCAGGTGTTGACCTACCTTGCTCGACGACTGTCATCTTTTCAGTATATTCCCTTGGGAGGAAAGGCGTGGTTATGATCTCATCTGCAGTACTACGCGTCCGTAGAAGTAACACAATTAATTGAAAAATTCATTGTAATTCAATGAGCTGCTGTCGTCTAAACACAGCAATGATACTACTCAAAAGAAGAAGAAGGAAGTACAGCAGACTTGAGTCTCTACAGACAAAGTACAGGAGTGATTTGTGGATCGCGTTAAATCACTGCGAAATTTTTCACATAGTTCTTGCACTACCGATTTAGGTAGCCGGTAGCGGTCAAAAAGTCCTCATCCCGCTGTACTTCGATTGAATTGATTCGGGGTTTAAACAATCTCATTTTGCTTGCTGCGGCGTCGAATTGCACTCTCCACATGCTGTAAAAATGGTGTGTGGCGTCTCCAAATGTCTACGAACTTTTATTCGAGTCTAATCATTAGACAGTGTTCACTTAGATAAGCTACATTGGTCGAACACGTCTTTTTAGTGACGTCATGAGGGAATATGACAATGCCTGATACATTGCAGGGATAGGCTAAATCACTGCGCATCTATTCCAAGTCGCTATTTCATATCACTGTAGTTAGACATATAGATACAGTAGATCCACGTAATAAATCGCTTAGGTAGCGTATGCGGAGTCCCTTGGTTTTTGGTAAATGGTGAAATACACATGTACATTTCTGTATTATTCTAAGCTTCTACATGTGTTTCAAGACAAAATAAACGACTAACAGAATCACTAAAGGTGCCTCTCATACCCGTTAAGAAATTCGCTAACGGCGTGCTACACTTTTCCCTAACAGCCGTTCGAGACGCTGACATTCTATTAAGCTAATACCCGGTCACGCTAGCAGAGTTCTGTGTCGCTGACTTTCCTGTTACACTAATAGCCGATTCCCTAACAGAATTTTGAGTCGTCGACTTCAGGGTATTAGGGATCACTAATAACCTGTCAGCACTAACAGCGTTTCGTGTCGCCTGCCCCTGTTCAATGAGGTTGAGCGTCTGATTTTGAGACGGAAAGCTGTGCAAAGCTGTCACGAGAAGCTATCGAATTTAAATGAATGATGACACTTTTCATTTTTATAAATGTTGGTAGATAATTTTTGAGGATGCGCCGAAGGCCTCGCATGTACGGAGAAGACGCCACTGGTAAATACGTTATGAATGACGTTTTCCAAATTTTATGCTTCATTATCTCAAGTAGAAAATACTTTGTGTAAGTTCTAGATATCTAGCGGGATCAAGTACAAGCTTAGGAGATTAATTAAATTACAGGGGCAGGCGACATGAAACGCCGTTAGTGAAAGCGTTATTAGTGAGAACCAGATGACTCGGTAATTGACGCTACACCTTCAGCGACTCGAAACCTCTGTCAGCTAGAATGTTTATTAGTGAATGCCAGCAAAGGTGGCAGTCGGATATCTATGTAGGATTTCCCATAAAATTGTTGTTCGCTTTTATTAGATCTGGCGTTATCGTAACAACGCCTGCAACAACCAATCAAATCGTGTATCAGCCATTGAATTCAGTCGTTGAGACAAGCCACAGTATAATATTAAGTCTATGTTGACACGAAGTAGGGAGGCAAACATGGCGAAGAGGCAGCGGAAGAAAGACTACGCGTCCGTAGAAGTAACACAATTAATTGAAAAATTCATTGTAATTCAATGAGCTGCTGTCGTCTAAACACAGCAATGATACTACTCAAAAGAAGAAGAAGGAAGTACAGCAGACTTGAGTCTCTACAGACAAAGTACAGGAGTGATTTGTGGATCGCGTTAAATCACTGCGAAATTTTTCACATAGTTCTTGCACTACCGATTTAGGTAGCCGGTAGCGGTCAAAAAGTCCTCATCCCGCTGTACTTCGATTGAATTGATTCGGGGTTTAAACAATCTCATTTTGCTTGCTGCGGCGTCGAATTGCACTCTCCACATGCTGTAAAAATGGTGTGTGGCGTCTCCAAATGTCTACGAACTTTTATTCGAGTCTAATCATTAGACAGTGTTCACTTAGATAAGCTACATTGGTCGAACACGTCTTTTTAGTGACGTCATGAGGGAATATGACAATGCCTGATACATTGCAGGGATAGGCTAAATCACTGCGCATCTATTCCAAGTCGCTATTTCATATCACTGTAGTTAGACATATAGATACAGTAGATCCACGTAATAAATCGCTTAGGTAGCGTATGCGGAGTCCCTTGTTTTTTGGTAAATGGTGAAATACACATGTACATTTCTGTATTATTCTAAGCTTCTACATGTGTTTCAAGACAAAATAAACGACTAACAGAATCACTAAAGGTGCCTCTCATACCCGTTAAGAAATTCGCTAACGGCGTGCTACACTTTTCCCTAACAGCCGTTCGAGACGCTGACATTCTATTAAGCTAATACCCGGTCACGCTAGCAGAGTTCTGTGTCGCTGACTTTCCTGTTACACTAATAGCCGATTCCCTAACAGAATTTTGAGTCGTCGACTTCAGGGTATTAGGGATCACTAATAACCTGTCAGCACTAACAGCGTTTCGTGTCGCCTGCCCCTGTTCAATGAGGTTGAGCGTCTGATTTTGAGACGGAAAGCTGTGCAAAGCTGTCACGAGAAGCTATCGAATTTAAATGAATGATGACACTTTTCATTTTTATAAATGTTGGTAGATAATTTTTGAGGATGCGCCGAAGGCCTCGCATGTACGGAGAAGACGCCACTGGTAAATACGTTATGAATGACGTTTTCCAAATTTTATGCTTCATTATCTCAAGTAGAAAATACTTTGTGTAAGTTCTAGATATCTAGCGGGATCAAGTACAAGCTTAGGAGATTAATTAAATTACAGGGGCAGGCGACACGAAACGCCGTTAGTGAAAGCGTTATTAGTGAGAACCAGATGACTCGGTAATTGACGCTACACCTTCAGCGACTCGAAACCTCTGTCAGCTAGAATGTTTATTAGTGAATGCCAGCAAAGGTGGCAGTCGGATATCTATGTAGGATTTCCCATAAAATTGTTGTTCGCTTTTATTAGATCTGGCGTTATCGTAACAACGCCTGCAACAACCAATCAAATCGTGTATCAGCCATTGAATTCAGTCGTTGAGACAAGCCACAGTATAATATTAAGTCTATGTTGACACGAAGTAGGGAGGCAAACATGGCGAAGAGGCAGCGGAAGAAAGACTACGCGTCCGTAGAAGTAACACAATTAATTGAAAAATTCATTGTAATTCAATGAGCTGCTGTCGTCTAAACACAGCAATGATACTACTCAAAAGAAGAAGAAGGAAGTACAGCAGACTTGAGTCTCTACAGACAAAGTACAGGAGTGATTTGTGGATCGCGTTAAATCACTGCGAAATTTTTCACATAGTTCTTGCACTACCGATTTAGGTAGCCGGTAGCGGTCAAAAAGTCCTCATCCCGCTGTACTTCGATTGAATTGATTCGGGGTTTAAACAATCTCATTTTGCTTGCTGCGGCGTCGAATTGCACTCTCCACATGCTGTAAAAATGGTGTGTGGCGTCTCCAAATGTCTACGAACTTTTATTCGAGTCTAATCATTAGACAGTGTTCACTTAGATAAGCTACATTGGTCGAACACGTCTTTTTAGTGACGTCATGAGGGAATATGACAATGCCTGATACATTGCAGGGATAGGCTAAATCACTGCGCATCTATTCCAAGTCGCTATTTCATATCACTGTAGTTAGACATATAGATACAGTAGATCCACGTAATAAATCGCTTAGGTAGCGTATGCGGAGTCCCTTGGTTTTTGGTAAATGGTGAAATACACATGTACATTTCTGTATTATTCTAAGCTTCTACATGTGTTTCAAGACAAAATAAACGACTAACAGAATCACTAAAGGTGCCTCTCATACCCGTTAAGAAATTCGCTAACGGCGTGCTACACTTTTCCCTAACAGCCGTTCGAGACGCTGACATTCTATTAAGCTAATACCCGGTCACGCTAGCAGAGTTCTGTGTCGCTGACTTTCCTGTTACACTAATAGCCGATTCCCTAACAGAATTTTGAGTCGTCGACTTCAGGGTATTAGGGATCACTAATAACCTGTCAGCACTAACAGCGTTTCGTGTCGCCTGCCCCTGTTCAATGAGGTTGAGCGTCTGATTTTGAGACGGAAAGCTGTGCAAAGCTGTCACGAGAAGCTATCGAATTTAAATGAATGATGACACTTTTCATTTTTATAAATGTTGGTAGATAATTTTTGAGGATGCGCCGAAGGCCTCGCATGTACGGAGAAGACGCCACTGGTAAATACGTTATGAATGACGTTTTCCAAATTTTATGCTTCATTATCTCAAGTAGAAAATACTTTGTGTAAGTTCTAGATATCTAGCGGGATCAAGTACAAGCTTAGGAGATTAATTAAATTACAGGGGCAGGCGACACGAAACGCCGTTAGTGAAAGCGTTATTAGTGAGAACCAGATGACTCGGTAATTGACGCTACACCTTCAGCGACTCGAAACCTCTGTCAGCTAGAATGTTTATTAGTGAATGCCAGCAAAGGTGGCAGTCGGATATCTATGTAGGATTTCCCATAAAATTGTTGTTCGCTTTTATTAGATCTGGCGTTATCGTAACAACGCCTGCAACAACCAATCAAATCGTGTATCAGCCATTGAATTCAGTCGTTGAGACAAGCCACAGTATAATATTAAGTCTATGTTGACACGAAGCAGGGAGGCAAACATGGCGAAGAGGCAGCGGAAGAAAGACTACGCGTCCGTAGAAGTAACACAATTAATTGAAAAATTCATTGTAATTCAATGAGCTGCTGTCGTCTAAACACAGCAATGATACTACTCAAAAGAAGAAGAAGGAAGTACAGCAGACTTGAGTCTCTACAGACAAAGTACAGGAGTGATTTGTGGATCGCGTTAAATCACTGCGAAATTTTTCACATAGTTCTTGCACTACCGATTTAGGGAGCCGGTAGCGGTCAAAAAGTCCTCATCCCGCTGTACTTCGATTGAATTGATTCGGGGTTTAAACAATCTCATTTTGCTTGCTGCGGCGTCGAATTGCACTCTCCACATGCTGTAAAAATGGTGTGTGGCGTCTCCAAATGTCTACGAACTTTTATTCGAGTCTAATCATTAGACAGTGTTCACTTAGATAAGCTACATTGGTCGAACACGTCTTTTTAGTGACGTCATGAGGGAATATGACAATGCCTGATACATTGCAGGGATAGGCTAAATCACTGCGCATCTATTCCAAGTCGCTATTTCATATCACTGTAGTTAGACATATAGATACAGTAGATCCACGTAATAAATCGCTTAGGTAGCGTATGCGGAGTCCCTTGGTTTTTGGTAAATGGTGAAATACACATGTACATTTCTGTATTATTCTAAGCTTCTACATGTGTTTCAAGACAAAATAAACGACTAACAGAATCACTAAAGGTGCCTCTCATACCCGTTAAGAAATTCGCTAACGGCGTGCTACACTTTTCCCTAACAGCCGTTCGAGACGCTGACATTCTATTAAGCTAATACCCGGTCACGCTAGCAGAGTTCTGTGTCGCTGACTTTCCTGTTACACTAATAGCCGATTCCCTAACAGAATTTTGAGTCGTCGACTTCAGGGTATTAGGGATCACTAATAACCTGTCAGCACTAACAGCGTTTCGTGTCGCCTGCCCCTTTTCAATGAGGTTGAGCGTCTGATTTTGAGACGGAAAGCTGTGCAAAGCTGTCACGAGAAGCTATCGAATTTAAATGAATGATGACACTTTTCATTTTTATAAATGTTGGTAGATAATTTTTGAGGATGCGCCGAAGGCCTCGCATGTACGGAGAAGACGCCACTGGTAAATACGTTATGAATGACGTTTTCCAAATTTTATGCTTCATTATCTCAAGTAGAAAATACTTTGTGTAAGTTCTAGATATCTAGCGGGATCAAGTACAAGCTTAGGAGATTAATTAAATTACAGGGGCAGGCGACACGAAACGCCGTTAGTGAAAGCGTTATTAGTGAGAACCAGATGACTCGGTAATTGACGCTACACCTTCAGCGACTCGAAACCTCTGTCAGCTAGAATGTTTATTAGTGAATGCCAGCAAAGGTGGCAGTCGGATATCTATGTAGGATTTCCCATAAAATTGTTGTTCGCTTTTATTAGATCTGGCGTTATCGTAACAACGCCTGCAACAACCAATCAAATCGTGTATCAGCCATTGAATTCAGTCGTTGAGACAAGCCACAGTATAATATTAAGTCTATGTTGACACGAAGCAGGGAGGCAAACATGGCGAAGAGGCAGCGGAAGAAAGACTACGCGTCCGTAGAAGTAACACAATTAATTGAAAAATTCATTGTAATTCAATGAGCTGCTGTCGTCTAAACACAGCAATGATACTACTCAAAAGAAGAAGAAGGAAGTACAGCAGACTTGAGTCTCTACAGACAAAGTACAGGAGTGATTTGTGGATCGCGTTAAATCACTGCGAAATTTTTCACATAGTTCTTGCACTACCGATTTAGGGAGCCGGTAGCGGTCAAAAAGTCCTCATCCCGCTGTACTTCGATTGAATTGATTCGGGGTTTAAACAATCTCATTTTGCTTGCTGCGGCGTCGAATTGCACTCTCCACATGCTGTAAAAATGGTGTGTGGCGTCTCCAAATGTCTACGCACTTTTATTCGAGTCTAATCATTAGACAGTGTTCACTTAGATAAGCTACATTGGTCGAACACGTCTTTTTAGTGACGTTATGAGGGAATATGACAATGCCTGATACATTGCAGGGATAGGCTAAATCACTGCGCATCTATTCCAAGTCGCTATTTCATATCACTGTAGTTAGACATATAGATACAGTAGATCCACGTAATAAATCGCTTAGGTAGCGTATGCGGAGTCCCTTGTTTTTTGGTAAATGGTGAAATACACATGTACATTTCTGTATTATTCTAAGCTTCTACATGTGTTTCAAGACAAAATAAACGACTAACAGAATCACTAAAGGTGCCTCTCATACCCGTTAAGAAATTCGCTAACGGCGTGCTACACTTTTCCCTAACAGCCGTTCGAGACGCTGACATTCTATTAAGCTAATACCCGGTCACGCTAGCAGAGTTCTGTGTCGCTGACTTTCCTGTTACACTAATAGCCGATTCCCTAACAGAATTTTGAGTCGTCGACTTCAGGGTATTAGGGATCACTAATAACCTGTCAGCACTAACAGCGTTTCGTGTCGCCTGCCCCTGTTCAATGAGGTTGAGCGTCTGATTTTGAGACGGAAAGCTGTGCAAAGCTGTCACGAGAAGCTATCGAATTTAAATGAATGATGACACTTTTCATTTTTATAAATGTTGGTAGATAATTTTTGAGGATGCGCCGAAGGCCTCGCATGTACGGAGAAGACGCCACTGGTAAATACGTTATGAATGACGTTTTCCAAATTTTATGCTTCATTATCTCAAGTAGAAAATACTTTGTGTAAGTTCTAGATATCTAGCGGGATCAAGTACAAGCTTAGGAGATTAATTAAATTACAGGGGCAGGCGACACGAAACGCCGTTAGTGAAAGCGTTATTAGTGAGAACCAGATGACTCGGTAATTGACGCTACACCTTCAGCGACTCGAAACCTCTGTCAGCTAGAATGTTTATTAGTGAATGCCAGCAAAGGTGGCAGTCGGATATCTATGTAGGATTTCCCATAAAATTGTTGTTCGCTTTTATTAGATCTGGCGTTATCGTAACAACGCCTGCAACAACCAATCAAATCGTGTATCAGCCATTGAATTCAGTCGTTGAGACAAGCCACAGTATAATATTAAGTCTATGTTGACACGAAGCAGGGAGGCAAACATGGCGAAGAGGCAGCGGAAGAAAGACTACGCGTCCGTAGAAGTAACACAATTAATTGAAAAATTCATTGTAATTCAATGAGCTGCTGTCGTCTAAACACAGCAATGATACTACTCAAAAGAAGAAGAAGGAAGTACAGCAGACTTGAGTCTCTACAGACAAAGTACAGGAGTGATTTGTGGATCGCGTTAAATCACTGCGAAATTTTTCACATAGTTCTTGCACTACCGATTTAGGGAGCCGGTAGCGGTCAAAAAGTCCTCATCCCGCTGTACTTCGATTGAATTGATTCGGGGTTTAAACAATCTCATTTTGCTTGCTGCGGCGTCGAATTGCACTCTCCACATGCTGTAAAAATGGTGTGTGGCGTCTCCAAATGTCTACGAACTTTTATTCGAGTCTAATCATTAGACAGTGTTCACTTAGATAAGCTACATTGGTCGAACACGTCTTTTTAGTGACGTTATGAGGGAATATGACAATGCCTGATACATTGCAGGGATAGGCTAAATCACTGCGCATCTATTCCAAGTCGCTATTTCATATCACTGTAGTTAGACATATAGATACAGTAGATCCACGTAATAAATCGTTTAGGTAGCGTATGCGGAGTCCCTTGTTTTTTGGTAAATGGTGAAATACACATGTACATTTCTGTATTATTCTAAGCTTCTACATGTGTTTCAAGACAAAATAAACGACTAACAGAATCACTAAAGGTGCCTCTCATACCCGTTAAGAAATTCCCTAACGGCGTGCTACACTTTTCCCTAACAGCTGTTCGAGACGCTGACATTCTATTAAGCTAATACCCGGTCACGCTAGCAGAGTTCTGTGTCGCTGACTTTCCTGTTACACTAATAGCCGATTCCCTAACAGAATTTTGAGTCGTCGACTTCAGGGTATTAGGGATCACTAATAACCTGTCAGCACTAACAGCGTTTCGTGTCGCCTGCCCCAGGATTCTTGACAAAAACTGGGTTGGAAGGAGGCACAAAGTAGGTGGAATCCACCACTTTATCTGCAATGTCAACAAAACAGCATGAATGAAATGCATGTAGAATGCATAATTATTCTACTAAGTTCTTTTTGCATATATGGTAAAATCCAGAAGTTTTAGTGTTTTTTCGCTTGATTCTTGTCCTTTGCATTCTGTGGCCAAGATACAGGTCCATACTGAACACACCACTTGATTGGTCTTCGTCTGCTCTAACCGAATATATCCGTCACTTTAAGCTTCATGCAAGATATTTGACATAAAAATTCACTTTAAATTTTTGAATGCCCATACCAAAAATACATTTTTTCGGTTTGCTATACAACAAAGAAGAGAGCATATACTCGCATTTAAGCAGATTTCGACTCAAAGAACCCTAATACCGTTGAATTAAAAAAAGATCATGAGTTGAGAAATTAGACTCATTTGAATCAAAGCTAGGTCGGCATATATAGTTGTCCAAAATGTTTCCGTCATCACATCGACCCCTCTGGGATTTGGATAGGCTGCATTAATTGAAGCGCAAAGCTGCATTGCTTAACTGGTCTTGATTGAAAGTCAAAAGTCGCTAGACTAATTTTTTATTGATATTGTATCATTGTTCTTGAAGAATACCATATTTTCTGTAAAAAATGACTACAATTCGTCAGCACATCCACGGTTATTTATTGTGATCTCTTAACCAGAGGAAGTGCTAAATGGATATCATTTTTTCCTGATAAATAGCTTGCGCTAAGACTTGCATAATGGTATAACTATATCTGTCATTCGACCTATTGACTTTGCTCCATATTTCAAAAATAGCACAAACTGTCATCACATTGATGCCATCGATATTATGATTTTTAGCGTCGATGTGATGATGGAAACTTAAGTCGCCATCTACACTGCTTAACGAAGATACTTTATGTCCCAAATGTCTTCTGAAGTGTACCGACTGGAAAAGCAAGGCGCCGCGCTGCACTGTTTCTACATTTAAACCTTGCAAACAGTTACTGTGCATTTTATAAGATGAGAGAAGTCCTTGCTTTGACGATTTTTCTCTATTGTAGTAACATGTGCGAGGCCTTTCAGCCGCTACAGGCGAGCATTAGACCAGGAAATTTAGGAACGAAATGTGAGTAACCCGGAAAAAATTTGCGGTACCCTGAAAATTGGCATACACGTAGTTTAGATTCTGCTTATTAACATATCAAAAGTCACCGTAAATTGGTCATGTGCTCTCTGAGTAACAGCCTCCCAAAGATGCAATACTGCATGAGGTTTTCCGAGGTCTATTTTGATGAGATCTGATTCCCTATTGGTGCGTACGTAAATCAGCTGACGCTCTCAACCAATGAGCGTGCTGCTGGTAGTGAGTGGAAACTTGACTTGCAAAATATTCATGATCAAACGTTTTTTGGAGTGTTTATCATAGCTACACCTTCCAATCTAGCATCTAATGGATTGGGTAGCTATCATCAAGATTAGTCACGGAAAATGAAGTAATTGTGACAGTGCATTAATCGTCCATCGGTCATTTATAAAGAAAGTTATTGGTCAACAACGCTTTTCATAACTATGTTGTATCAGGGTCGCTTCACAACTTCTAGCTAAGCACAGAATAACAAAAATATGTGATGATACAGTCACAATCAATTCTCAACTACATTTTCATCGAATGGTCTGTGTGTCTAAGGCACTTAACACTAGAAAGACCGGAGGTGTCATTTGACACTTCCTGATGCATCACAGCGTTGAGACTCATCAAGTATTGTGTTTTGAGTAATGTTTTTCGGAACCCAGGAATGGAATTGCTCAAATATCGGAACACTATCGATAAATTTTCTTCAAGTATTCTAGTTTTGGCCGGACACATTTATATACCGAGAAAGACCAGCAGGTATCATTTGACACCTTTGTGTTATCTGATAGAGATTCACTACTCCAGTATCATCAAATGTTCGTGTGTTGCTCAGATTTTTCACGCTTATAATGTGTGAATGCAACGACAGACAAAGCTTGCTTACACTCGCGACTTATGCCTGTATCACACAGTTCATACACCGCATTGTCCTTCAATTCATGCACCACGTTCCCACTCTATCATCGATCTCAGGTCGCACGGTCTCAGCTAACAATCCATCTCTATGGAATAACGCATGACGGTATGATTCATGAAATGAAAGTAGCAAAACAGCCAGAGCTCGTGTTTGATTTCATTCCTACATTGAATGCGGTTCTGAGTTACAGCAATGTCACGCCTGAGACGGTATGCTGCAGATAGAGCTCTTCAGTTGCTGTTAGCCAGTGATGACGAGAACAGTACCAGTGAAACAGATGACATTATTGATAATATATACAACGCATGGAAGAACAAGTTGAAGACGAAAGTCATTCATCATCAGCCAAGGTGCAATGATAAATGGTAATTACAAATCACGGGATGGAAGTGAGTAGCTAGCAACAACAACTTCTGACAGGCCTATTCGTCCGACAGTAGCATCAAACATTGTTCGAACTACACCTGGACCAACTACGTTCGCGAAACGAACCGTTCGTGATTGTGTTAGTGCATTTTTGAGAATATTCGACGAATCATGCATGCGCAAAGTTTACCAATATACCCTATCCCACATTCAGACAACTAACGACAGTGAATTCTCAATAGACTTAGCAGATATCTACTCATTTGTTGGACTCCTTTTTTCTCGGGGAGTATTTCTTGCGAAAAATGAGCTTCTGTTTTCTCTTTGGTCTAATGAATTTGGTCGAAAGCTATTCACTGACACTATGTCACGTAACAAATTCAAATTCATTATGAAGCATATTCGTTTTGATGAACAAGCACTCAATCACAACGCCGCCTGTATGATAGATTTTGTGCCGATGCTGAATCTCGGTATATTTACAACGCTTTCCCATATCTTGGCAGGGAACTTACTCAGAATCGCGAAGGAATGCAATTGGGAGAATTTGTTACATTGAAACTACTGGAACCATACTTCGGTGGTGGATATAATGTGACTGTCGATAGCTTCTTCACCAGCCTGTCTCTTTCCGAAAAGCTGTTTCGAGAAAGCATCACGCTGGTGGGAACAATGAAAAAATCCAGGAGGGAAATTCCTAATGAACATCAACACGACAAAAAGCGACAAGTCAATTCAGTCGTTGGTGCAAGACATGCTTCATCAAATGCCATCATAATTTCGTACAAAGTCAAAAGTAATAAGTCGGTCATCATGCTTTCGACGATGCATATTGACACTTCGATGGATGGAAACAAACCCGAAATTGTAAAATTTTATAACCGAACAAAAGCCGGTGTAGATTTGGTTGATCAAATGGCACGTATGTATTCCACAAAGTCAGCATCACGACGTTGGCCACTTCAAATATTTTTTAATTTGTTGGACTTAGCAGCGAACAACGCATACACACTTCATCGCGAGATCACAGGATCTACCACAAGTCGGCGGGATTTCATTCTAGAATTGACGAAAGGGCTAATTGACATGAGTCGCCCTCCTTTACCTCGATCAGAGCCTTCACCTGCTCCTAAGAAAGAGCGTCCGAATAAGCGGAAAAAATGCCGCCTCTGCAACAAAAATTGCACAAGTAACCGCTGTACAAAATGTGACAGGTACGTGTGCGGTCCATGCACTATTATTACTTGTAAGGACTGTTTTGAGTAGTTTTCCAATCATCGAAAAACTTTTATTCGGTCTGTAATCAGTTTTTATGTATGATATATGAGCAATTACAAAATTTTTAGAGGATGAATTAACTCCTTTTTATCATATCTTACAGCTGGAATAGGAAATATATTAATTTCATTCATTTATTTATTACAAGAATATTAAGTGTCAATTGACACTTACCGGTCTTTCTAGGTGTAGATATTTTCCGGTCTTTCTAGTGTTAATGACCTGAAATCACATTTCTATCATGAGTTACCTTCTAATCTTCCGTCTTTTTTTGACGATGTTTCCTGAAGAGAGGGAACTAAAAATAAAAAGATATTCACCATTTGATGAATATCCCCAGACATCAATCACAAGAAATGTCGACGAACCACGTGTGGAATTGCTCCTGATATAATATTTCTTGAAGACATGTATGTTGTTTCACCACAAAGCCAATTTCTCGAAAACGCGAAGTATACGACTAGATTGATCGAATGTCTAACGGCAAAAGTTTTGACGGCTGTCATTGCCTACATAGCAATACAAGCTGTAGACTAAAGCCTGATTCCGATTGCGTTGTTGTTTATTCTGTATTTTAAGGATGTGAGAATCATTAAATAGTTGCGCTTGTAGAATGTGGTGCTGACCTATTATAGCCGACTATTAATCTAGTATCTTTTATATATGTGTAATATCTTGTATTCGTAGCAAAAGACGATGTAATATTGCATTGTCTTTGTTCGCAGTTGGTAAGTGATTCACTCATCTTTCTGAGGCAAAATGAACAATATCACGATCAACATCTGCTATAGCTTGTATGACTCTATAGGCAATTATTGACCGCTAAAATTTTGGCCTTTATTCCGAGATGTTCATCAAATGCAATGGTCGCGCTACATCCAAAGCTACCATGAGGCGTGACTATATCATCACATATTTTTGTTATTCTGTGCTTTGCTAGAAGTTGTGAAGCGACCCTGATGCAACATAGTTATGAAAAGCGTTGTTGACCAATAACTTTCTTTATAAATGACCGATGGACGATTAATGCACTGTCACAATTACTTCATTTTCCGTGACTAATCTTGATGATAGCTACCCAATCCATTAGATGCTAGATTGGAAGGTGTAGCTATGATAAACACTCCAAAAAACGTTTGATCATGAATATTTTGCAAGTCAAGTTTCCACTCACTACCAGCAGCACGCTCATTGGTTGAGAGCGTCAGCTGATTTACGTACGCACCAATAGGGAATCAGATCTCATCAAAATAGACCTCGGAAAACCTCATGCAGTATTGCATCTTTGGGAGGCTGTTACTCAGAGAGCACATGACCAATTTACGGTGACTTTTGATATGTTAATAAGCAGAATCTAAACTACGTGTATGCCAATTTTCAGGGTACCGCGAATTTTGTCTGGGTTAATGCCTAGTTTTCCTGGACTACATCGTCTGGCAAGTGAATGAAGAAAGATTGCTGTGGATGAGCTCAAGTCATCACGGGCACTTTTCATTCAACCCGGAACATAGCATTGACTGTCCAAAGTAAAATACAATACGATAAGCGAAAATACACAAAAACAAGTACTACTATTACTTGAATCGATAGTAAAAGTAATGAAAGCTAGAAAGATACAAGAGAAAAGTAAAACGTCAAAAATTCTAGCAACGGCTTAAAGAAAACTTTACTCGATTACTCGATCTCTCAGTCCAAAATGCTTCTTTTATCAATCTTCTCCTCTATACCGGTTCTCTGTCCACCACCTTCATCCTCTCAAAGGCCACTCTATGATCGCTTTCAAATACATGTCGAGCGACTTCCGACCGTTCAACGTCGACATCTTTGACTGCTTGGATGTGCTCTTTTCTTCTTTCATGTAATGAACGACTTTATTCTCCAGCATGCGACCAACCACATTGAGGATCCGCACAAGGGAGACGATGCACCACGCCAAAGTCTTTCGCCGGAGTAGGATCGGTCGGAGATCCTTTGAGAGGATGGAGGTGGTGGACAGAGAACCGGTATAGAGGAGAAGATTGATAAAAGAAGCATTTTGGACTGAGAGATATGCATCGGACAATCGATTAGTTTTCTTCTAGCAGTTGCTAGAATTTTTGACGTTTTACTTTTCTCTTGTATCTTTCTAGCTTCCATTACTTCTACTATCGATTTTAGTAGTACTTGTTTTTGTGTACTTTCGCTTATCGTATTGTATTTTATTTTGGACAGTCAATGCTATGTTCCGGGTTGAATGAAAAGTGCCCGTGATGACTTGAGCTCATCCACAGCAATCTTTCTTCATTCACTTGCCTGACGATGGTCGCCTGTAGCGGCTGAAAGGCCTTGCACATGTTACTACAATAGAGAAAAATCATCAAAGCAAGGACTTCTCTCATCTTATAAATTAATGGCTGGTCCTTTATTTTCTGAAAGTTACTGTGCATGTTTTTGTTTCTCCTTTTCATCTATAAAAAAATCTCCGGTACCGAATCTGAAGAGTTTTATAGAAAATCTAAATAAGGTATCATAGTCTGAGGATGGCATAGCAAAATGAGGATAACCGAAGGCACATGAGAGAACAGCAATCGTCATGACAGCTGGTCTTGATGATCAAACTATACGAGTCTGTTATATTTTGGCATTCGAGTTTTTAAGTACCTAGTTTATTTTAATACTATCGATGACACGTGGATGTTTTTATCAGGATCGATGTCTCACATGGCCTATTTCAAGTCTAAGCCATAGGAATCTCTTCAAGCATGCAAGTAGGTCTAGATCTAGAGAGAGCTAATTATATCAAATCTCCATTGAAATTTCATATAGACCACAATGCGCGTTATGATGATCCTGATACACTGCGACTATATTTTTCATGCTGTACTCAAATCCTACAATCAGGGACGCCGGCAAGGGTGTTGCACCTGCTGCATGCGTGCCTCTTCATAAATTGCGGTAATTTTCCTTTAACTTTATTTATCGGATTGATTTGACCAAATCGTATTACCTAATTTAACACTAACTAAAATTCTTGTGTGCTCGATACTCCCCAACATCGCGGAAATCGTGTGCCAAACAAAATGTATTGATAATGAAGCAAAAAGTGATGGAACGTAAGATAATTTAATCATCAAAGTGTACTAATTAAGATATCTTTTATTATATTATATCATTATTACTTTTTCTGTATTTTACTAGGAAAGCATGCGAAGTACGGAAAAGTCAATATTGAAATTTCATTTTCAAATCAGTGGCTAGCCATAGCTTCAAAGCTTTCAAAGCAATAGCTAGCTTTCCGCAGAAATGCATGCATACTTTTTATACATACATGTACATGTATTGTGCACGTTTTATCTTCAACATCATGTGTAGCAGTCTTCACATCTGCATTTTTTCGCGGAATGCCGGTCCACGAAATCGACTTGAACGATCATCACAATAGCTGCGAGATTGTTTCCACACCTGTGGCAGCGTCGTGTCGTGCCATTTGTGTAACTGGATGTACAGGAGGAGTGAGTCTCTTCAGAAAACCCGAAGAAGTTTCAAACAATTTGGATTGACGATGTCGGCTTAAATCGGATATCCGCTTAAGTTTAGCGAATGTCGGCGTCTTCCACGCGATTGTGCGAGATGAAGGGATAGATTATTCAAAAACGACTTCTGTTTAGAAGAACATCCGTCTAAAATGAATTGAAGCAGCTGACATTACTGCTATTGCATGTAAGCAAAAAGCTCCTTCTTTGGCTCTTGCAACGATAGAAGAATTCCTCTACGTTTTTATCCATTTGATCAATACCCCACGCCAAAAATTGTAATATAAAACGAGTGAAGGCTTCTGCTTCTTCACCAGAATGAGGAATTCAGCCGCATGACGTCATTGTTCTTTGTCATTTGCAAAGATTGTCAACGGAACATGTCGCTTTGTGTTCTTCAGTAAATTCAAAATCTTTCTTCGATGGTTTCGAATGGTTCTCAGAAGTGTTAGGCCTTTCTGAAGCGAATCACATGTTGAATCATGTGAAGTGAACAGGATATCAGTCACGACACATGTATATCGCGATTTGCAGCCATTTCCAAGTAGACAGAAAACGTTTTGCTTAATATAATAGGCCTATCTATTTGAATAGAATTAGACTTTTTTGTCTTGCAGTAAAAATGCGTCCCGTTCATTTGCGTTCATATAGTGTAGTAAATCTACACAATATATAAATGTGCTATACTTAGGTTAAATTTGACGACATGATTTTTACTAATTCGATTAGCGTACTCATGCATGCCAGTTGTTGTCTTGCGAGCATGGAATAGTACTCAATTCAAAGTTAGCTATTCAAAGCTAACAGGCAGGCCTGCGCAAGACCTAAGTAAGCCTGCAACGAAGACAAAAATTTTGGGCTGTGGAACTTGGGTGCGGGACCCCAAAGTGCCCTCCTTGAAGTCGATTTAACACCTGCCCTAAAACAGTGCCGGCGTTCCTGCTTACAATGCTAGATTTTGTCAATCACTTCAGTTGTATTTTTGATACTGTGATTGAATACTATTGCTGTATCATAGCACGTGTTCATGGATAACCCATATTCATCCTAGAATTGGTTGCCTAGTATAGTAAAATGTCTCAAAAATTTCCCTGCCACATGCCTAAAACAGCAAGTTATTGATCAGTTCTCGCTATTATAGCATGGGTCGGAAACATGTTCTTTTTGTTTAGCATCTTCTGTACATGTTCTGCTCCGTAAATTGCTTTATTCGCATTGCGTATACTTCGTCAAACATCTGAACGATAACACAGTTTTCAAAGTCTATGTTCATAGGTTATCCAGTGCTTAAATTTGCTAAACAATATATTTGCATTACTACACTGTAAATTGCTGGATACGAAAATTACATACAAACATATACCAAAATTACATTCAATTTGAAACTAACATCTGATGCGAGATTCTCGTATGTTTACAGAGATCTTGTATGTTTTTCATACCACATCTCACTTACTTTCGTATGTGATTGGTATGTAGTGATACGAACTATTCTATCTGTGATTGGCTGTTTTACACTGAAATACGAGTTGTTGGTATGTTTTATATACGAGACCCGATGCAAATTGGTCTTCATTCGTATGTCTTTAGTATGAGCAGCTTTAAGTCTCATACCAAGAAATATGTGTGTATTACATACTACTGTCAAATAACGTTTTTCAGTAATACCAGTAGTGAATATTTTTTGTTTGATAGAGTGATGTTTATTTAGATTAGATTTATTGTCAATTTTATGCTCCACGATGTTGTCGCCGTTGCTACTTGTCTAGCAACATTAACAGGACGTTTAGTTAGTTCTACTTTATGAACCAAGCTGAAAGGCATCAATTCACATTAACGATATCTTTCGTGCAATCATGTTGACTTGTATATCTTAAACATGACTATTTTTGCGTTCATGAATTATAATGTGTTTTTATTTCGGGTTGATAATATGCTTTATTTCAAAATTGCATAATCCATAGTTGTTGATGGTGTAATACTTATTGATTATTCATGAAATGCCTTAGAATTTAGTATTAAAATCGAATTCATTATTGAAAGTATGACTCTTGAATGTCATTATCTCACTACTTACAGAACAGTAGTAACATTAGTGTGATCTTTATTGACAAAAGGCCTTAAATCAACATACTTTGGACATGATTGATGCTTTCTTTTAACATTATGCTAGTATGGCTTTATGTAAAGCATACCACATTTGAAATAACATACGAAAAGCATACAAATATATACCAAGAGTATACAGAAATATACCAAAAAAATATTTTGGTTTGCATCCTTCGTATGTGATTGGTATTGAGCGATTTACAGTGTACCATATTCAAACTTCATGTTCTGAAGATGCACAATCTCAATCTAATCAACATCAGCAGTGGAAAACTGAATTAAATATCCAAAAGGTGTGTTTATGCGACTAAAACGTTTTCCTTTATTGCATGATTCGAGCTGATTGTAACAATAGGAGCACATTTTTTCATCCGTTCAGCTCATTAAACCTTCATCTATCACATGTATATAACAATAACAGCTTTTAGCTTTGGAACGTTATTGCATAGTCTAAAAGTACTCTCATCAGTTCGCTTCTCTATCATTCATCACTTTGAAATCTTTTTGTTAGGGGCGAGCATGATGCAGATGTATTATTGAAGAAGAATTAGATGTTGTGAAATATGACTTCATTTAGTACATCGCGTGATTAGTTGTCAAGATCAGGGTGAATGAATGAAGATGGATGATTCCCTAGAGAAGCAAATGGTGAAAAAGTAGTCGTAAACTGAAGCTTGAAATTACTTCGAAAGTGCGTGATATGAAAGGAATATGTATTTATTTTTCAAAACATCTTTTCAGAGGATTCAGCAGGCTGAGCATAAGAAAACAAATGTTCTCGCTAGCTTCACGAAGTAGTTTGTGGTTACGGAGAAATTTATTTGATGGCTAACAGCATCAAAATATTTCTAACTCAAAACTCACAATTCAAAGGTGCTATTATGAGTAAGATATCAATGCCTAAATTGAATAGAGGAACGCAGAATGCGTCCATTGTAATTAGTTCAAGAATTTGATAAAAGCTATTGACAGGAATAAGAAGAGCACGAGTATGGAAATACGCGTATAAAAGTGACATCTAAAGAATGTAACGAGTGGAAATTTACATGTAAGTGGATATTACATGTTACATCAGTTTGTAGTATACATAGAAGGAAATGAAATATCGATTTTTATTGATTAATGAGAAATTTGCTTTTCAAAATTATCGAAGATCACTTTGCGAGTTGAATTACAACTCATGTGCCTTTTCCTCTCAGAATTAAAGCACAAGAAACCTAACTTGCTAGTATATATTATACAGGGTAATTCGAAAAGAATGACCCGATTTCATGATACATTAATTCATTTATCAAGCATTCTCATGAAATGAATCATTAACCATTTGGAAAAGGAGCTTCTAAAATGTAAATAAATGGCATGGGAGAGCTGTACTCACTTCATTTCACCAGAAACGTTCAGTTTATATAGATCGCAGTTTCAGTTATTTGTTAACCCTCATAATGGCGAGTCTGCAGCAGAAAGCGTTTTGTGTTCTTGAGTTTGCGAAAACAATATCGATTGTCATAGTTCAACGTGCTTTTCAAGGACAATTTCACATTAATGCTCCTTCTCCCAAGAACATTCGACGCTGGTTTCAACAATTTCAAGAGAGAGGGTGTCTGTGTAAGAAAGAAAGTCCTGGACGACCACGTGTTTCAAAAGCACACGTGACAAGAATCCGTTCTACGTTTGAGAGGAGTCCGCGGAAATCCACATATCGAGCTAGCCGTGAGCTTGCAATTCCTCAGTCTACTGTGTGGCGTGTGCTAAGAAGACGACTACATTTGAAACCATACAGACTATGCCTCGTTCAGGCACTTACTGATGACGACAAGAGGAAGCGAATAGATTTTTGTTCTTCAATGCTGGAGATGATGGACGATGAAACCTTCATTTCACGTTTAGTTTTTAGTGATGAAGTTACATTTTATTTGAGCGGCACAGTCAATCGTCACAATGTGCGTATTTGGGGAACAGAGCACCCACATGAAACAGTTGAGCATGTAAGAAATTCTCCTAAGGTAAATGTTTTCTGTGCTGTTTCTCGGAAAAAGATTTTTGGTCCTTTTTTCTTTGAAAATGATACTGCTACAGGGCAATCCTATCTTGATATGCTTCAGCACTGGCTCTTTACTTTACTGCTAGAAGATAGGCCTGACTTCATTTTTCAACAAGATGGAGCTCTTGCCCATTGGCACCTGAATGTCAGAAACTTTTTAAATGAAAAAGTGCCCCATCGATGGATTGGTCGGAAAGGTGACAACGATCTTGCTCTTTGTGCTTGCCTCCGAGATCACCAGACCTCACAGTATGTGACTTTTTCTTGTGGGGTTACGTGAAAGATCGCGTTTATGTTCCACCACTATCTACAAGCATCCATGATCTTAAACAACGAATAGCAGCAGCGATTGATTTAGTGGACCGTGATATGCTAATAAACGTCTGGGAAGAATTCTCTTATCGTATTGATGTTGCTCGTGCTTCAGGTGGTGGTCACATTGAACACTTGTAAAACAGTAAATAAAACTTAATTGTATGTAGAATAAATTGTTATTTACCCAAGTTTTCTATCGCTTTTCCTGATTACTTTATTGTCGAATGAAATCGGGTCATTCTTTTTGAATTACCCTGTATAATATGCAATAGTATTTATGATGCTTTTGTTGATTTATTGTATGACATATTATTAATGATAATCAGTATGCTACATTAATTATTAATAAATTAATAATCTCTATCTCAGAGCAGTTTGTTGAACAACTTGGTATACAAGCATGACTAAAAAAGTGAATGATAATGAATGTAGGTACATGAATAAATGAATAACCGAATGCAGTAAATTTAAGCAAGGGCTCTCCCAATTAATATCTCCCAAAACTCAAAGTTAAATACCCAATTGGTAGGAGAGAATAAAGTACATGCACATGTAGGTTATAGTATCATATTGTTGTGAGCAGAGAAATGGTGTGAGCTATGGAATGCCAGCACACGTTGATTAGTTAGTCTGCATTCCGCCATCTAGGATATACCATTGTTCTCTCCATTATTTTTATCTAGAGAAGTCAATCATGCTGAACATTTCGTAAATGAAAATCTAGTCTACATTCCGCTATCTATGGTTTCTGACATTCATTGCCTTATCGGTCTAATCTGTCTGATTGTCAACGAATTCATTAACGCATAGAAATCTGATCGTGTAGCATCTTTCAGATAGGGCATAGACTTCGATAGGGTATTAAAGCATCTCTTTCATTGCAATATCTTGGACATACAACAATGAAATGATAAATATCTTCATTCTCTTCTGAATCGCATAATTTACAAATACAATCTTTGTATGTGGTACGATTTTGATATGTTCCAACTTCTGCTGCCAGTGTGTGATTTCCAGTTCTTAGTTTAATAATGTTATCGATTTTGGTTTTATCTCTGCTATCCATTATATAAGGTTTTAATTCACATTGAAATCTACAAAGTTCTAAATATTTCAATCCTTTATTACTAAGTTTGGCACTGTCAATCCAATCTTTTCGGAAATATTCAGTTAGGACATTATTTATTAATTTCTTAATATTTCTACTATATTCCAAGCTCTGTGCTTCTGTGAAATGGACTTTACTAAACAGTTTCGAAACTCTTGCATACCATGTATTTCGATAAGATGTATTCTCCATGCCACATTTAATGGTCTTAAAAATTCGTGTAATTAGTCATTTGTCCTCACTTTTATTTAATTTGATGAAAAAATTTATAGCAGATTTATAGCAATAATACTCAATCGGTTTGACTCCAAATTCACCGATGATGCAATAAGTAGGAGTAGTCATCCTCAAATGATAATACCTTTTATAAAATTGCACAATGATGCGATTTAAATCGGTTAAATTTTTATCGAAGAATAGTTCACTGCCATATTTCATTTTTGAAAGCGTTAGCATTTCAAATGTTTCATTAATGATCCTACCATCCACTAAATTGAATTCCTTTAAAGTTTTGGCAGTTACATATGAAGATGACTTTCCTTTTTTGGTTAGCTCTTCTATGTGTTTCCTATCATTTTTAGCAGTCCAATTGATATTGGATTAGTAGTATTGGATCAATTAGCATTGATCTACAACTTCAACTGCGGACATGTTATCACCCAAAATAACTACCTTGTCATATTTTTGCTTCTCACCAAATGTTATTTTTTTTGTTTTGTCATAATTTATTTTCAAACTATTTATCTTACAAAACTTATGAAGAAGCCTAATTTGTTTGATAATTTCGGTATGCGTTTCACTCAACAGTAGAATATCATGTGCATAAATAAGTGCCGCTAATTTCGAGTTGCCTAACTTTCATGATACAAGTCTGTCAAAAAATCATTGATATATACATGCAAAATAGAGCAGGTGATGAGCTATCTCCTTGTGGGATTCCATTTTCTATCTGAAATTCTTCACTTTCTTTCCCGTCAAATAAAATTTTGTAAGTTTTGTCTTTTATAATATTTTCCAATAATAAAAGATAGTTACCGGTGGGCAGAATGGCCTTCAATTTGCTGATCAATCTGTTTTTTTGGAATCGAATCAAATGCTTTAGATAGATCGACGAAACATGTGTATAGTGGTCTTTTGCCGTTTTTATATATTTGTATACCTTCTTTTAATAACCAGATGTTATCAATGGTAGAATGCTCTTTTCGAAACCCTGTTTGTGATTCATGCAATAATTCAAATTTCTCAATCCAGTCATTTAATCTATCGTTTAATATTCGTGTTAGTAGTTTTTCAATGCATGAAGAAAAAAATGCTGACATCTATAAGAGTCAGCTTCATTTCTATTACCCTTCTTAAAAATTGGGGTAATCCAGCTGGAATGCCATGGGGTAGTATGGTCATTCATTACTTGATTAAATAAGGTACACAGAATTTGCGCTTGATTCGTGTCATTCTTTAGCATCTTATATACAATTTCATCTGGACCACTGGATTTGGAGGATTTTGAATATTTAATTGCATTTTCCACTTCTGTTATTGTAATATTTTGATTAAGAGCATCGTCATTTCTAGATGACGATGCAGATATATTTGTATTATCATTAAGATTTTTAATTTCATTGTCTCTATTTTGAATATTATTTTTAAATGACTGAACATTTAGGGTAGTTTTATACTTATTTTACCTGTGAGGTTTATTTTTATTAAGTAATTCCCAATATTTTTTGACATCATTCTTAGCTTTGGCTGCATGTAATTCCTTTAACTCCATTTGCTGTAATATCCTTCTTTCTCTCTTAATATTTTTGTTAAGTTTCCTTTTCGTTTGTAATAGTAAACATAAATTTTGCTCAGATTGGTCATTTTTATAGACTTCAACATTTTGTTTATGTGCTTTTCTGAGAATTCTTGTATCTTCAGAGTATATTGGCCGGCTGTTAGAGCTCATCGCAGTAGGTTCCTTATTAATTCCTTATTATTCCTTATTAATCTTAACAATTTCATCATATATTTCAGCTTATTTAGCTTTTTGTCCTTCATATCTTCCAAAAGTTTTGAACCTTTTTCTGAAACAGTTTGACGATACTTTTCCAGATTTCTCTCAGTTCTCCATCTGAAGGGAATGGATACGCTTCTTAAGATCCTTTTGAAATAAGCTTCTCATATTTGCTGCTCTATGTGCCGCTGGTTTTATAGGTATTTTTAGATCAATTTTTATTGGTCTATGGTCTGGTCAGTATACAATTTTGGCTCCATTATTTTGAAGGCTTCTATATTCTTCAGCATAGATTCCGAAAGTATTAAATAGTCTATGACTGACTTATAGCATTTATCATTTTGAAGCCTGCAAAATGTATGTTCACCGTTTTCGAGTCTACCATTAGCTATTATCAGTGAATTTTCATTGCAAAAGTCTATCAGTTCTCGTCCTTGCTTATTAATAATCAGGTCTTCAGAATTTCTTATCGGAATATTTAAGTGCTTGTTATCATTTATGTTGCCTGTTATGCTATTAAAATCTCCCAGTATGATTATATGTTTCATTCTAAATTTTCCTATGTAGTCTTTAATTTTATTAAGGTAATATTTATCAGCATGTTTAGATTCTCTGCTCTCCCTGTAACAGAAAATCATATGTATTTTATTCACTTCTTTCCATTGCTTGTTTTTCACTTCTATCATCATATTAGTTTGTACTATTATCATGTCTCCATTTTCAGCTATTATGTTCTCAATAACCATGTCTTTAGTTTTATAATACAAATTGACTCCCTTTATTTGGCGGCCAAAATTATTTTTAGTTTTACTGGTCGTTTCTATCATGTCATATTGATCGATTGGTAATAAATTATATTCTGATAGGTGCGTTTCAGTGAAACATATTATATCTGCATCAAGTGTATCTTTGATTACATTAGCATCCTTAATTTTATTAACATTTAATCCATTAATATTGGCATAGAATAATTTTATTGTTTGCATTTCATTCTTACTTTTTGTCTCTGACGCTACTGTCTCCTCTCCTTGCTCACTTTCGTTAAAAATACTGATGAGGACCAACTTGATTCACGTTTTGCTGAAATTGTCCTTGAGTCAGAGGTGGATATGTCGGTGGATAGTTAGGTTGAACAGGTTGTTGTGGCGGATATGATTGGTACCGTTGGTATGGCTGGTATGGTGGTCTATACGGTTGTTGTTGCTGTTGTTGGTAGTTGCTTCTTGAACTTGTGTACCATCATGGTCTCGAGAAGCAATTTCGAGCTATGTGCCCTCTTCGCCCGCATGCGTGGCAAACAGGAGTTGGCTTTCGTCGGTAATTCGATCGATTGGGTCGGTAATTGGCTCGGTCGTAGGGTCTCGATTGTTGTCGGGGTTGTGATTGGAAATACGTCTGATTTGGCATTTGTTGTCGCATTGTGTTGTTCACAGTAGTCTTTAAGTCGTCAATCATGTGTTTCATTACAGTCAATTCAGTCTCAGTATTCTCCCGTTGGTCGTCAATCAGTCTTCTAAGGTCATTGTTATTGCCAGGTTGGTTTGTCATCATTTGATTGTTTTCTTCCGTAATATTGGTAGTTTGGTTCTTCTTTTCTCTTTCTTCGTACTCGCTAAGTTTTGCTTCGTATGTCGCTAATGTCAGTAGCAGGTCGTCATTCTTCCTTTGAACGATTTTCATTTCCTCCTTGTATGCTTCGAATTCGTCGGTTACTTCATCTCGCTTCAAGCTTATTTGGCGGATAGTCTGCTTCAAATCACTCATTTCTCTTTCCTTGATGCTGTTGCGCCTTTTGTATTCTTCTGCAAGTTGCTGATTTCCATCGTATTTCTTTATATTTTCCTTGATGAACGCATACTCATTTTCAGGCACTTTCTTGACACATTCGTCACACGTGTATTTCCTTTTATACAGGTTTTCCTTGTGATACTTTACCAGTTCGTATATACCCAGATCAGTGCAGCCATAATGTAGATGGATTTCACATCTTTTGCACGAAAGGAACGGCTGATCCTTTATATCTTGCTTGCATAGTTTGCAGCTGACGTGTGAGGTGATGAAACCTTGTTGGGATTGAGATGATGAAGATGTAGATGAAGGATTGAGATGATTTGGGGATATGGGTTGAGAAGTCACAGGAGCTGCCGAAGACATTCTGGAAAGTAGTTGAAAATTATGAGCTGACAGCACAATCAACTTTGTCTCCGACCTCCGACGTAGTCTTTCTCTCTCAAAAATTCAAAATGGTTTATTGCCCATCTTGTGGGTCAAACATGGATGAGTTTACATGAGGTAAATATGTACATATTAAGCGGCGTACGGATGAATGAAAAGATGACAAGGGATGAGAATGAAATGACAGATAAAATCACACTGCACCATGATGACTGTCTTCGATGAGATCGATGAGATGAATGTCTGAAATAGCTGAGCACAATGTTATAGAGCACATAATGACGAAAAAAACTGTATGGGTGATTGCGGTACGAATGTGGCACATATGTGGAGGAGAGGAGACGAAGCATGCATCATTACATGTTATTATTAACTATGTTCACGTCGCATTTTACATTGTATTTAACTTAATGATTTTATTAATGATTTTATTTGCACATCACATTCCGCAGCAGATTAATAATTCCTATTTTTTGATCGGAGGAACGGATTAATTACAAATTAACATAATTTGAAACAGTGATTCCAATCAACAATATTTAGTACATACCTGAAACGATTTGAAATATGATTCAGCTAAATAATCAACCACTTGTAACGTCCGTCCTCCGATATGAGATTTTAGCGAGTGAAAGGCAATGCAGGCCTTCCATTCTTTTGATTGGGTCAGTGAATATTTCTCAACATTCTGTGATAATACAGCTTTTCAATGCTTTTATCTATAGCAGATTTTTGTAGATATCTGTTCCTTTTCTGATCACTAAGTTATTGATTTATTTGGTCTACTCTTGGTTTGAATCAGCACAGATATCTATACAATTATATTGCCATCTTTTCGTTGCTATTGTTTCAGACATCAACATGATCATAGAAATAAACTGTTTATCTGAAGTTCGCTAGAATGGAAATTGACTCAAGGTCGCGGCACATGCGGGGGAACTAAGTTGGGGCATGAAGAACCAATTAAAAGCTTCGATTTACTCATGTGACTGATTCTAACCCAATGATACAGACGTTGGCAGGTGCATCTAAGTGAAAATGCGTGCGATTTATGTGCCGTTATTGTGTATTGCCTGAAGCGCAATTTCCATTCTAGAGGTTTTATTGTTGTCAATTTCTATGAACATGATAGTCCATTTGTAGAAGTCAATTATTTTACACTCCGCTATCTATAATTTCTGATGTTCATTGCTCTGTCAATATATTCGTCTACTGGTCTGATTTTTCATATTGTTAATGCATCCATGTAGACATAGAAATCTGATCGTGTTATACTTCTCAAATCCGGAATCAGTGCATCTCTTTCATCGTTATAGCATGGACATTCAACAATGAAATGAAAGATATCATCAATCTTATTCAAGTCACAGAATTTACAAATACAGCCTTTATAAGTACTACGATTTTGATATGCTCCAACCATAGAAATTGACAACAATAAAACCTCTAGAATAGAAATTAAGCTTCATGCAATGCACAATAACGGCACATAAATCACACGCATTTTCACTTAGATGCACCTGCCAACGTCGGTATCATTGGGTTAGAATCAGTCACATGAGTAAATCGAAGCTTTAATTGGTTCTTCATGCCCCAACTTAGTTCCCTCACATGTGCCGCGACCTTGAGTCAATTTCCATTCTAGCGAACTTCAGATAAACAGTTTATTTCTATGGCTCCAACTTCTGCTGCAAGAGTGTGATTACCAGTTCTTAATTTGATGACGCTACAGATTTTATTTTTGCTGTTACTAATTGCTAAATATGGTTTTAATTGACATTGAAACCTGCATAACTCTAGATATCTTAATCCTTTAACACTATGCTTAGCGCTGTCGATCCACTCTCTTCTGAAATATTCAATCAATGCATTGTCAATCATCTTTTTGGACTTTCCACTGTATTCCATGCTCTGTATATTTTTTAGATCAATTTTATGAACTAACTTATCTATTCTGCTACACCATGTATTACGAAATGATTTTTTGTTTGTATTTTTATTGATGGTTCTGAATAATCGTGTGATTGATCTCTTATCATCGCTCATATTTAGTTTAAGAAAGCAATTCAAAGCTGATTTATGAAAATAATATTCTATTGGTTTAACACCAAACTCACTGATAATACAGTAATTAGGTGTTGTTATGTGAAAGTGGTAATAATATCTTTTGTAAAATTGCATAATCACACGATTAAGTCGTTTATATTTCTATCAAAAAAAAAAAATTCACTGCCGTATCTCATTCTCGATATAGTTAGCATTTCTAGTGCTTCCGTTAAAATTCTACCATCATCTGTGTTAAAATCTTTCAAAGTTTTGGCAGTTACATATGAAGATGCACTTCCTCTTTTCGTTAATTCTTCGATATGCATTCTATCAGTTCTTGCAATCGAAACACCTAAATATCTATATACATCTACCACATCAATTGGGGACATATTGCCATCATCTAAAATTAGCTTTTGATATTTATTTTTTCCATTAAATATCATTATTTTAGTTTTATTATAATGTACTTTTGAGCTGTTGTTTTCACAAAATTTATGGAGAAATTTAATCTGTTCGACAATACCAACTTGTGATTCGCTGAGTAACAATATATCATCGGCATATATAAGAGCAGCTAAATTTATATTCGTTATTTTTACTGGATCGAATGCGCTAATATTTTTATTAAGTTCAATTAGAAAGTCGTTTATATATATGCAAAATAAGGTTGGCGATAAGCTATCTCCTTGTGGAATGCCATAATTTAGTTGGAGTTCTTCACTTTCTTCTCCATTAAAAAGAATTTTATATCTTTTGTTGTTTATAATATTTTCTATCAATGACAAAAAATTACCGTTAGGTATGTTATACCTCAGCTTATTTATTAATCTAGTTTTTTTGAACAGTGTCAAATGCTTTCGAGAGATCGACAAAACATGTGTATAGTGTCTTATTATCTTTCTTATATATTTGAATAATTTCTTTTAGCACCCAGATATTGTCCATCGTTGAATGTCCTTTTCTAAATCCAGTTTGTGATTCGTGTAATATTTCAAACTTATCAATCCAATCGTTTAGTCTATCATTTAACATTCTTGTCAACAGCTTTTCAATACAGGAAGATAGATTAATACATCTGTAAGAGTTTGAATCATTTTTATCACCCTTCTTGAAAATGGGGATGATCCAACTAGAGTGCCAAGGAACATTACCATCGCTCATTATTTGATTGAATAGAGTATATAGAATTTGTGTTTGGTTCTGGTCATTCTTCAACATTTCGTATAACATTTCATCTGGGCCACTGGATTTAGAGTTCTTTGAATATTTGATTGCATTTTCAACTTCATCTATCGTGAAATTTTTGTTTAACTCATCGTCATTTTTATTTGGAATAATTTGATTTACAATGTCGCTTGTTATTCGTTTGTCGTTTACTATTTTAATTTCATTATCTCTTTTCTTCATATTTTCTTTAAATATTTCAGCATTTAAAGCAGTTTTTTGTTTGGAATTTTTCTTCGGCTTATTTTCATTAAGTAATTCCCATTACCTTTTCACGTCTTTATTCGCCTTTGCTATTTGTAGTTCATTTAGCTATTATTCTCTGTAGGTTTCTTTTTTCTCTTTTAATATTTTTGCCAAGTTCCCTTTTTGATTGTAATAGTAAGCTTAAGTTTAGTTCGCTTTGATCAGTCTTGTACGCATCAACATTTTGTTTATATTTTCTTCTTAAGCATCTTGTATCATCAGAATATATTATCTCAGTGGTTGATGCCACCGTAGCTTGTATTGATTCCTTATTGACTTCAACCAATCTATCATAGATTTCTGACTTTCTTAATTGCTTATCCTTAACTTCTTCTAGAAGCTTTGAACTTTTGTCTGTAATCGTTTGGCGATATTTATCAGAATTACATTTCGTTATCCATTTGAAGGGAATTACTCGTTTACCGTTGTGATTCCTTTGTGATCTGATTATAATATTTACTGTTTCAGGCATTTTAGATTTTAGAGCTATTTTAAAATCATTATTTTGAAAGCTTCTAAACATTTCACCATTGAGTTTGTTAATAACAAGTAGTCTATGACTGATTTATAACATTTCTCATTTTGAAGCCTACAAAATGTATGCTGACCTTTTTCATATCTTCCATTTGCTATTATAAGTGAAGTTTCATTGCAAAAATGTATCAGCTCTCGTCCTTGTTTATTAACAATTGAATCTTCAGAATTTCTTTTCCGGAGATTTAAGTGCTTGTTATCATTCATTTTGCCTATTCTGCTATTTAGGTCGCCCAACATGATAATATGTTTCATTTAAACTTTTCTATGTATTCTTTTATTTTATCAAAATAATTTTTGTCAGCATATTTAGATTCTCTGCTTTCTCTATAACAGATAATCATGTGTATTTTTTCCACTTCTTTCCATTGTTTATTTTTCATTTCTACTATTATTATATCACCATTTTCAGATAATATGTCTTTAATTACAGTGTTCTCATTTTTATGGTATAAGTTTATTCCTTTGATTTGTCGGCCAAAATTATTTTTGTTTTTACTAGTTGTTCCTATCATACCATACTGGTCAAGTGGCAATAGGTTATATTCAGTACGGTGCGTTTCAGTAAAGCATATTATATCGGCTTCATATGCATCTCTACTTGCATTAATATCTTTAATCTTGCTGATATTCAATCCATTAATATCAGTATAGAGTATTCTTATTGATTGCACTTCATTCTCACTTTTTGTCTCAGTTGTTATCGTCTCCTCTCCTCCTTCATTTTCGTTAAAAGTACTGCTGCGCACTGACTTGATTCACATTTTGGTTAAAGTGACCATGGGTCTCTGGTGCATACACTGGTTGGTAAGTGGGTTGGACGAAAGTTTGTTGCTGATTAGGATGGTACTGCTGCTGATATTGCTGCCTGTAGGGATGAGTCTGCTGTTGTTGTTGGTAGGTATTTCTATAGTTCGTAGGTCTATACCATCTTGGTTTTGCATAGCAGTTGCGGGCAATGTGTCCGCGCCGGCCGCATGAGTGACAAACGGGAGGCGGTCTTCTTTGGTAATGTGGTCTCTGCGGTGGTGGTGGTGGTGGTGCTTGGGGAGATGTCTGGTATTGCACTTGTTGCTTGAGTTTGCCTTCAGATCGTCAAACAGATGTTTCATCACTGCAATTTCTGACTCAGTATTCTCTTGGTGGATTTGTATCAGCTTCATAATGTCGTCATAGTTCTTCTCTGTGATATTCTCCTCAGATTGCTTCTTCCTTTCTTCTTTGCTTCTTTCTTTCTCCTCGAACACTCGGAGCTGGACTTCATAGGTTGCTATTGACATCTGAAGTTCTTCATTCTTCTTTTGCAGTATTCTGATTTCCTCCTTATGCATCTCGATTTCATTGTCCATTTCACTTCTTTTCATGATTGCTTCATGTAGGGTTCTCTTCAATTCACCGATTTCTTCATCCTTAATACTATTTCTTCTCTTGTAATCGTTTAGCAGTATCTGATTGCCGTCGTGTTTCTTCATGTTTTCCCTTATCATCATACATTCTGGGTTGTGAATCTTTTCTATACACTCGCCGCATGAAAACTTTCGCTTATACAGGTTCTCCTTCACATATTTAGCCAGTTCATACACCGGCAAGTCCGTACAAGAGTAATGTAGAACAACGTCACACTTCCTGCATACCAAAAAGAACTGGTCATCGATGGTGTGCCTGCAACGACTGCAGATGTCCTTGGAGGGGACGAATCCTGGATGGTCTGATGAGGATGAAGATGATTGATGAGGTGATTTCGGTTGATTTGTAACAGGGTTTGCCGCTGACATTCTGAAACGATTTGAAATATGATTCAGCTAAATAATCAACCACTTGTAACGTCCGTCCTCCGATATGAGATTTTAGAACTGAGAACTCAGAACTGAGAACTCAGAACTCAGAATGTTTATTGACCAACACTATTCTCAATCGCATGTCTTCATGCGCCATGATAAAATTCGCTCACCCTCTATGTTTCGCTGTTTACGTCGGTTTATTGCCTAATATAGTTTTATGCTGTATTGCATCTAATCATTCTGCTACACAATGCAAGCCATCATTCAGTCTATCGATTTCGATTTTATTCGAGAAGTTATGTTTATTCATTTGAACATTACGATGAGTTATCAAAATCTCAAACTTTTGGGTTTCAATATCTGAGGGGACATTGAATCACTTTCTATCTGAAGAACACCTTTGAAACCGGAAACTTAAGCCAATATATGTTTGAAACTCCTGCAACAAAGTTTTCATATTATTTCTATCGTCCATCTCAAATCTCTTGTCGATAGCAGCTAACGAGGATATAGTTTCAGGTTCAGTTCAAGCCATCAAGATTTATGAGGAATCGAGAGATAAGTTAGGAGCTATTTACTCTCCGCACGCCTGACATAACTAAATATGGTTCCGGAACTACAAACGAAATTTGGTTGGGGAACAACGAAGATTGAAACTAGGGACGGAAGAGAAAAGAATGGAAAAGTTAACACAGTTAGACGCAAAATTCATCGATGAGATAGGGACAGATTTGAGACGAGAGTCGGTGAGGATGATGGAGAGAGGGCTTCTGAACATAACATTATCATAAAAGGAAATACGAATTACAAAGGACTGTTATATGATGAGAAGACTACATCTGCGATTTGGATCAAGCTAAATTGTAATCATTGTGTGGGAAAATCTTCTATACAATGAGATTCCCACCCGATAGCCTACTATCCTGCACAACAAAGACTCACTCAGGTATTTTTATTTTTCAAAGGAATATTTTGGTTTTTATCAATTTTGTGTCTGTTGAAATAGTCAAGAGTTGGATTTCTTTCAACACTTTCCGTTGGCAGGATGAACAAAGAAGCTAAAATTCCTGTGCAACTGTCATCCCGTCCGTGTCTGAAAATAGGAAATAGGTCCAACCTAACTAGAATGAAGATGTATTTAAATACATGCTCTCATCTGTGAAGCATTTGACAATGGCAGCAAATTATCATCATGTAGATCCCGATGAGCGTGATGTGCCACACGTCTAGCAACATCCTCCATCAAAATCTATCAAAAGTCCGATCACTGAGGCTCGCATTCATATGCATCAACAGCAGAAATGTGCGTTAAATTTGTGTCATAAAGCCCGAAAAACGAATACCAGGAAAACCCAATTTTAAAATATACTAACCCAACGGTTCTCAAATTTTTCCCCACAACACCCCTGCCCCTACCCGAAATTTTCAGAAAACTATCTAAGCTCGATTTGTAGGCCTAATTATGATTATACATAATTTTATAATGCTGTAGTTGTAGTTGCAGTTACAAATTTACTTGCACGGGGTCACTTCAAATCTAGCCCACAGCTTTGCGCTCTTGGCGATCAACTTGAAAACTCGGTTCTCGCAGATGGCAGCTTTTTCGTCGGAGAATTTGGAAGCATTGTTAGATCTCGCCACGTCTAGGAGGGACTGGCGTATGTTGAAAACTGCCAAGCCATCAAACTGCAAAACCCATTTTCTGGACAAAGCAGCCCCATTAGACAGGATAATTTAAAAATGATTAGGCCATATTGTCGCGAACCCTCTGTGATGTATTCAAGCATCCGTAGTAGAGAGTCAAAGTTCAAATTAATTTTCAATTTTTTATAAAATTTGTCAATTTGGGGAAAATTCGAATTTTCTAGTAAAACTTTAGTCAGTTGATTTATCTTAAGATAGGTTTGAAATAATGGTTGATAGCATCAGAGTCCTATTGTGATGTTCAGTCGATGCACACACTTGGTGGTATATTTTAGCCGGAATACAACAATCAAAATTATATGCGTGTGATGCGCCAATCGAAAGAGTTCATCGAAACGATTTGGAAAATTGCATTGATTCATGCATGTAAAATAATATTACTAAGTTCTAAGACTATAAGGTCTTGAATAATAATACTTATTGAAAAAATGGCAAGTTCTCCTTTTGAAATTCAGTCCTAACAATCAAATTTTCAAATTTTGAATTTTTTGCATATAAATCTAGGTAGATTTTTTCGCACAAGATACCATTCTCCAGCTTTCGATGATGCGATCAAACTTGGCTTGTCACAACTCATTTCGTTTGAATAGGGAAAATATATCTGCAGACATTAAAAGTGAAAGTATTCGAAAATTCCACAAAAATATTTAACATCACAATTTTGGAAAACTAATTGAGCAAAAAATTATACATGTAGATCAATCATACTCTCTTTTAATCAATGTCTGTCAAATGTGTCAAAGGTAAGGTTTTGAAAATATGGGGCTCGTCGGTCAATTTTTCAGGAGCTATAAAAAATGTCATCGCTGGGCATTCAACGTTTAGTAAGGGCCCAAATAGTTAGGAGAAGCCTTGGGGTGTAGTCCAAGATCTTCGGTTCCCCCAAAATTGCCAAAGCTCAAAGCCAATGTTAGGTAAAACCTAGCATTCAACCGCCATCGCTAAGCATTGTATGTAACAAGTTTGTATTATTTGATTGTAGTTGGAAAGAGCCAATATAGAATGATGGTGGTTTTATTTTATTTTTCTATTTTCTTACAATTAATTTCAATTAACATCCGTTAACTATCTTCAGGTAAAAAGGAAGGAAGGTCTAGTATAAAATTTGAAATTCACACCGACGTCTATGGCATAATAACATAATACAGAATACTAAAGGGGAAAGGGCTATGGAACAGGTAGTATTGGGTTACATATAGTACCAATAGCATCTTAATGATGACCTGACTACAAGATATATATATATATATATATATATATATATATATATATATATATATATATATATATGACCTACATATGACCTTATATGACCCTCTATCTTAAAGTCAGGTCATCATTAAGATGCTATTGGTACTATGTAACCCAATACTACCTGTTCCATAGCCCATTCCCCTTTAGTATTCTGCAATATGTTATTATGACATAGACGTCGGTGTGAATTTCAAATTTTATACTAGACCATATTTCCTTCCTTTTTGCATGAAGATGGCTAACGGATGTTAACTGAAATTAATTGTAAGAAATAAGAAAAAAAATAAAACCACCATCATTTCATATTGGCTCTTTCCAACTCCCTTTTACCTGAAGATAGTTAACGGATGTTAACTGAAATTAATTCTAAGAAATAAGAAAATAAAACCACCATCATTCTATATTGGCTCTTTCCAACTACAATCAAATAATGAAAAATAGCCAAGACAATATATTCAAAACAAGTTTGTAGATAACAATATGTAGCTACAAATTTGAGACTCTGGAAAATCACTCTCAATCTAATTTTCTAAACGCTTCCGATGAAAATCTGTGTGTGCTAACTCGAAATTGTATCTTAATCTATTTGCCAATGATTATCATGAAATGCATTCCTTCAGCAAAAATCTTGACTTGATGTATTACTTTCTATTAGCACTGAAAAGCAGTATATGGGGAATTTGTAGATCATCGTTTTATGACACTTACTCAACATCCTTAAACCACGATGGTTCTCCCATATAACATGTCAGAGCATGCGGCTTACAATTCCATCAAGTTTTGAGGTAGAATGTACTAAAGTTGTATGAGTAGAGGTTTATTTTTATTGTGTATGTACCAACAAATATAATGTTATAAGAGTCATCTGCATAATCTAATGACGTTTTATGGGTTTTTAATGAATTGATAGATGAAAACATAGAATCATATGAGTATCTCCATTTTGGCTGGTGGTTGACAAGTTATAGTGCGCATAAAAATGGCAACAATGCGAGTACGCTAAGAGTTTTACGCTCATTCACTTTGATTTGTCCAAAATTCAGGTTAAATTCCTCATTGCAATTTCCAGAATTTCCATTCATTAGTGCTCAAATCGTCAACAATATTTTTATGAGGTCGTATCCTCGTCTGAAGTCGTTTCTTAATACTGCTAATCAATCAGTGCTCTGGGGCCGGTTGCACAAACAGCATAAAATCTTATTATCTTAAGTTAGAATAATTTCAGTTGCAGAACACGATATTATATCAGTTTATCTTAAAATCATTTTATCTCCGTTGCACCATACCGATCATATTTTATTCTAAGATAAAATGATTTTATCTTTAGAGCAATCCTAAGTTAAGATAATACGATTTTAAGTTAGAATAAGTCTGTTGCACTAAAGATAAAATCAATTGATGTTATTTTATTTCCTCTTCTAACTTAATATCAATAAGGGGTACTTCTAAATACTTATCTCCGTCAATTTAACGCGACAATGGAGGCATAACTAATCTATCATGTATGATTATAATTTTATAAACATTGAATAGGCTATTAGAAAACTGTCATTAACTATGATTGTATCTATAGAGTGAAGAACTATAATTGTAGTAGCTTACTAATACCACATGTAAATAGTAGAACTATATGTATATTATTGAATCATAGTAAGCATGATTCTTCGTTGAGCCCATGCAACATGTATAATCCCATCATATACATGTATATTCACATCTTTACAGTCCCCACATGTAGGTTATCTACATGTAGGCCTACCCTTTAAGACAAAGAACAACATCCTTTCTAACAAAGAATTGTAATGCTATAAAATGAATTGTTTACCTGAGTGTTTAAGCTGCTGAACATACCAAGTATAATCACCACGTTCACACAAGCATTATCACTACAATCGGCGATAGGAATAATCACTCTCCGTAATTATATTATCTTCGATCTCCGCCGTTTCTTCTGTTGTTCCGGTACAAACTGGCAACCGGGCTGTCTTGCTCTGTAACATTTTCTTCATTTTCGCATTTTCTATCTTCAGATCCAACAGAATCAGTTCTTTTTCGTGCCTTTCTTCACTCTGACGAAATAGAAGCGACTCCAGCTCATTCTTCGGTTTCATGCGTTTGGGTTTTGGAGGGACATTTTCGTCATCATCATCACTATCGATGCCATCCATTATAGATGAATCCATACGGGAGCCGACACCTTGAATCTTTGGATTGTCATTGCCAATTATGTCAAGCAATAAATGTGTCATGGGAGATAATGGAGGTGGAGGTGTTCCACCACCAGTGCGATTCAGGACTCTTCTATAGTTTGAATTATTTTTCAATTTTTCACTTTTCAAAGATATGAACTTTCTCTTAACATCTTCCACATCTCGATTTAGATTATTGCCGATTTGATCCCATAATTTATTCTTTTCTTCTTTTGTCACTGATGCACTGAACTTGCCGAAAAGTTTTGGATAATGAACATACATCTCGTCGAATAGCAAGCTAATTTCGGTCTCACTCCAGTTCTTTCGTCTTCTTTCATTGCCGGCCATTTCAAATCACAAATCCCAATTATTGCTGCGTGTGAAAAAAAGAGAGCGTGAAACGTCAGCCAACAGAGGTCTTAACTTAAGAAATGGTTGCTTGCATTGATCATCTAGGTTCATTCGTCCTCAGTCAAGGTCATTGCGATGTCACATGCTACAGAAAATTCCCGTTCTCATCCTGTAACCAATCAGGAATGTATTCATGCATCTATTGGAATGACGGACATGACGTATAAGCATACGAATTTCGACTCGATGCGTTCCTTTATGACTCACCTTGGAAGAATTCTGGAGCGATAGAAGATCATTTCTATCGTTAGTCAGGATGCAGGAGGAAACCGTGAGAAACCTATGGCGATTGCAGGAAATCCGCAGTATTCAAGACATAAATCGAAGGATATCCCGACAAAGAATGATCATATCTGATTATACTGATGGTGAACTTTATGACAGAATCCGACTAAACCATGAAACATTTCAAAAACTTTGTGGTGTGCTACTATCTCACATGAGATCAAGATCAGCGAGAAATAATGCTCTTACACACGAAGAAAGGATATATATTGCCCTTTACTTCTTCGCTTGTGGTTCATTTCAAAAAGTTGTTGGTGATTCCATCGGAGTTGATAAATCTACGGTCTGTAGAGCCGTTACTGAAGTAACCAATGCTATATTGAAAGTTCTGCCGACATTTGTGAGTACTCGATTTTTTGATAGACCGGAAAACTTATCTTTCTTTGAACAGAAGCACTTGCCAAATGTTACCGGTGCTATTGATGGAACACATATAAAAATTATTTCTCCTGCAATATACGAGAATGAATATGTCAACCGAAAAGGTTATCATAGTCTCAATATTCAAGTTATTGGAACAGGTGAAATGTTGGTCGCTGATATTGTTGCTGATTGGCCGGGTGGCACTCACGACAGTAGGATTTTACGAGAATCTGGTATTTTTCATAAATTTGAGAATGATGAATACGGGAATAGAATCCTTTTGGGTGATCAAGGTTACCCTCTCAAGACATGGTTATTTACTCCAATTACGCGATCCGTTCTTACAGTGAAAGAACAACGGTTCAATTACTTTCATAAATCTGCGAGATGTTCGGTTGAGAGACTATTTGGCATTTGGAAGCGAAGATGGGCTTGTTTGAATCATCTTCGTGTAAACCCACGTAAAGCTGCGAAAATCATAGCAGCGTGTGCTGTCATCCATAACTTCGCTATTTTGAATGGCGAAAATGGTTATCTCAATAATGCTAGCGAAGAAGATCCAGTTTCCGGGGAAATAACAACCCATCAGGTAGAAGAAAGTGATAGTGCTTCTAGAACACAACGTGCTGTATATATCAATGAGCATTTTTGAAGGGACAATGATTAGTATGTCCCTATGTTTTGGAATATACTCACAGCAATATATTGGGCATTGTGTTTTCCTTCTTTATAAATGGAGGGAATTTTTTATTAAAACGAACAGTTGTTTTATCAGGTAGCCTACTTGCATAATTCTATTTAGATCTACCAATCAAATCATTGCTAACCGTTGCATTAAAGTAATACGGATTTTATTCATTGATATCTTTAAAAAGCCCGAAATAATTGTTATACTTTATCTCAATCACTAACTTATATACTTTGTAGCAACTTTCCTCATCGTTTCACTGAAATGGACTATTGGATAACTTGAAGAGTTTCATTAACATGTTGATGATATCATCATACTTATCGACACATTCCCGTCATTAACTTGTAAATTCATCACAACTTCAGTCATTAAGTAATCAGCTATGACGGAGTTCTACAATACCGCAAAACATATTCACTCCTCAGAAATTTGCACGACCATATTACGTCGCGTGCGTTCCAAATTCTCCAATTGTATTGGCTCTCATTTGTTCACGTCAGTGACACACACGAATGTACTTAAAAATAATATCATGGGGTTTCATGTTAGTGCAACGATATTATCTTAACTCGAGATAAAATCATTTTATCTGTCTATCTCTGCAATCGAACGATTCTAAGTTAGAATCTTATTAACTTAGGGCAACCATATTATTTTATCTCCTAGAAGATAAAATAAAATTAAGATAAAATCCTCCGAATTTAGTGCAACCGGCCCCTGGCGCGCATTCTTTTCGAGCAAACAACTTATACAAAAAGTGCACATACCTCGGCGCTGTGTATTTGTTTATCTCCTCTGTTGCACCGAGAATGTATCGAGCAAGAACTGAATGGAATAAAACAGATTAGCACTTGCATGTAAGAGCCCCATGTGTCTCTTGCTGACCAGTCAGCACATTGGATAGGTGGCAGCAGGCTCCATACAAGAAGCAGCCTGCGAACCACAATGGAAAGCAAAAAATGAGCCAAAAATAGCCAAGAAAAACTCGAAAGCTCGCCTTCCCTGACCAGTTTCAGCTTTATAGAGTCTGTCAAAGGGAATGAAAAATTGTTTTCAAAATTAAGGGGTTTCAAATGATATAATGTACAATTAATGTCCACGTTTGAGTAACATAACACAAAGAAAAAGGAATATAAATAGCAAAGGATTATTGTTTGTTAAACCCAGGCTGAAACATAGACATGGAAGTCGCCTCTTCTCTCTCCCGATAAAATTTACAACACTGTGGGGGCAATCTGTATATTGCTGCCGCTCAGAATTCACTGCCTCGGTTCAACAGGAGTGTGTACATGTGTTCTACATGTGTCTCCTCACTTGCATAATGGCGCACTCAGGTTGATTGATCTGTTTCCACTAAAGTGGCAGTCGGTTTTTAAATAAGTCTGACCGATATGAAATTCACTACAACTTCGACATAAAGCAGCCTAAATCACATTGTTCGACAAACAGTTCAAGTTTCTCTTTATTGCAAAATCCATATTTCGATTGTTTACATTGAATCGTATGGTCTCCCCAAATCCCATGCATTTGCATCAACCTCATTTTGCTTCGTTACATTTTTGGATACACAAATAATGTTGTTTTTTCATTTACATGAACATGTATCTATTGCACATAAATAGTTGCATGTACATGTATTTCAATGGAGATTCGGTTGAAGAAAAACTTTTACTTATCTCCAACTTTTTCTATACACTCTAAAAAATTTTGGCGTTATTTTCATAACGGATTCGTTCCGCTATTCTAACACTTAATATTCCATTATATTACCGTTATTTATTAAGCATAACGCATGAATAACCGAAGAAATCAGATATTATGTCAGTTCGTTCAATTTTCATCGACTTTGCGCCAATGAAACCAATGTTTCTCACATGCACACACAATCAGGAAACTGTATCAAGAGACCGATTTCGATGAATGATGTTAACGTGATCTTTTGAATATTTGAATGTAGGCTATTTGCAAGCAATGAGAATTTACATTGTATATCAGAACATGACTACCCATCTCAAGATCGATGTTGGACATAATTAATACCGGTACAACATACGGTAAATATTGTCTTTCGGATAAGCTTCCGACCTCAAGGCCGCATAATGGGTTTGAATTCTGTTGATTGATGATATTGGTTGCCACAGAATTTAGATCTCATATGTGCTAGAGATAGGCCTCTCTTGTGCCTATCTCATCGATCTCATGATCAGCACTTCTTGTTGAAAAATATCAAAAAAAGAAATCAAAATCGAATATGTTGTGTTCGATTTTGATGTACGTCATAGGGAATAACTTCATCAGCCTAATCATAAGGTCGGAGAATAATTTTGTCTATTCATAACTTGTTACAGTGACAGAAATGTGAGTAGCATACATGAGCATATTACAGGCTCTCTCCTATGCGAAACATAACGCTTGTTAAATTTTGCAATTCATGGCCTAACGCATTTGTGTAACATAACGCCATTGACATTCTATGCGTTAGGATATAACATCACTCTGCTATGCTGAGCGTTATTTAATAACCGTTATTACGAATAAACCAATAATTAGCGTTATTTCGTATCACAATAACTGATAAATTTTCAAAGATAACGGCAGCATAACGGCTTTTGCTTCTTCCTAACGGATATTTCTGCTGTTTGGGCGTTATTGATCTGTTATTTTAGTGTTAGATTTTTTAGTGTGTAGGTTGCGATGTCCATCACGGCACTTTTATTTTCATCATTTCTGTAGCGCATATTTTTTCTCATCACACAGGTAACGCAAAAACCATTCTACAGGGTCAATATGCAGAATATAAGGAAGTGGACATCATATAAAGTTGGTGCGGCCTGAAAGTCATGACAAAGGTAGTTTTAGAAGGTCACCAATGCATCAGAGTCATGGTAATTGTGTAAAGACGAAATATTGACCTAAACTTATCGTTAAAGATATTTTTTTCATGACAGGAAGCACAATAAATTCATCGACTTAATATTACAAAATAACAAAAACTTTGAAAACAGTTAAATAGATATTGCATTTGTTACATCATAGACTGTGTGTCGTAAATAATGAATTATCTCAAATTTTATGTGACATCTTCTTCACATGATTGAGTAACTCAAGGCATTAACCTTCCGTGCATGCAGCTGCTACTAAGCCTGTTCACGCAATGCAATTTTATTTATAGAAGAATAATGTATCAGTATGCATCATCCATCATGCTCCGATAAATTATTTCTTCACGTTCTACGACAATTCCTTCAAAATGTAGGATTTCCGCTTCGACTTTGCTTGAAATAATTAATTGTTAAGAAGTCAAAAATAATTTGACAGTCGTGTGAATTATATCGCATCGTCAAAATTTCATCAAGTTCCGTTTTCTATGTACCACATTGAACTGACTTTGGCAAGAATAGGGTGATTTTTTACCTTAAAAATGATGTATTTTATTTGAAATTTTTATTCGAGATTCCCAGGAAATTTTCAAAGTCGAAGTCGCTAATTTTACCATTTGATTCGTTTGGGCTGTGCTCGGTGTACAAGACCCGAAATGTTCGAATTTCGTCCGTTTGATGTTTTGCTGCATTATTTCAATTTTTACTAATTCACCAACTATCTTATTTCTTTGTCACAGTAAATATGGAGAGAATACCATACTAAACGAAAAGGGATGGACAGCGCACAGCCCCAGATTTCGGAACTATCGTTAATTCTAAAGTGTGCCTGCTTGAACCACAGAGATAGATTAATTTGCTTATATGCTAGTGTAGAGCTGACATAATCCTATCTCAGCCAAAGTGTGCAATGGTAGCAAGCGATGGAAACTGATACAGAGATTCGTCTCTCTTTGGCTTACGTGATTGGCCAAGCGCGCGCATTCCAGAAGTAGCTCGTATCACAGAACATGCGAACCTCAACAGTCAGATTGCAGGCAAGCGTGTCAAGTGAAAGTAAAAGGCAGTGAAGGCGTATCATATCTTTGACTCAATTTTCTTAGTGGTAAATTCGTCAAATGGAAATATTATTCGAACTTTTCAATTCCTCACGATCTAAATTTACTGACTTTGTGTGTTCAATGTGGCGTAAATCTTCAGATTTGTCAGATATCAGACTTGAATTTGCATTACGTCCAATGGAAAAGTGATATTCTTACCCCTTGTGTTTTCTGACCGTAACTATCAGTATTGAGGAATGTCATCTCTATACCCAAACACGCAGACAGGGCAATTTATCTTCGTGACTTTAACACTAAAAATCGGCAATGTTAGACAGAATTTCGAAAGAATTTTAGTTAGTTAGGTGTTTTAGCCTACATTTTCTATAATTTGCAAGTTTTGCTTCTTCTGATGCATTCGCTGTCTCAAAGCTTTGCAGTGAGTTACTTTTACATTTAGAATTCTGTAGCATTCTATAGTCCTTACAAGCAGCAAAATTGCCCACTCCTGTTGATTTTGCAAAAAAATGCCTCTAGGGGCTACGTACGCTTTTTGGTTTTGTTTCTGTTTTGCTTTCTTCTGACCTTTCTTACGAGACTAAAATGCTTGTATTATTGAATGTAATTAAAATGTTGATTTGTATTATTGAATGTGTAATGAAGATGATTGTTCTTTTTTACAAATTTGATTGGTGGGCAATTTTGCCACACAAAAATCCATCAGAATTTATGCGCAGTACTACTTTCTAGGCATTATTGAAAAGTGAAACTTTGACTACCCGCACAGAAGCCACTTCGACTTATGATAATTCTAATGCATTTTTCACAATTAGTTGCCATCTTAGAAGTGAATCAAATTTGTTCTATGAAGAGTGTGTATTATATTTCGCGTAATTATCGATGACATTAATTAACAATTCATGTTGATATTTACAGCGGCATATCCAACAGCAGCAGCTGCTGCCACATATCCTTTCCAAAGTCTTGCCCATCAAGCGATGTCAATGCCAGTTCAGCAGAAAGACGGCACCAAAGACTTCATCCTTACCGGTGAGCTGGACTTTGGTTTGTTATTCCTTGAATGAACCTTTCAGTGTCATCTTCTGTTTTCTATGCAAATGTTTGTTCAACATATTTTTATCAACTGGAAAAGATTTTGAGTGTTCAATTTAGTCAATGGTTTTCTGAGGACTGCGTTACTGAACCTGACCGGATTATGGTGGTGACTATAATTTCTAATTGGCATTTATCTTAACAATTATCTTAATAATTATTGTACTAGCATTTCTCCTCATTTTTACCTTAATAGTGTGGTAACATATATAATATTCTTCCTCAATGACATCAATATCTGACAACGTCTTCTTCTATTTATTCTTTACTGTGCATTTATGTTTTCTGTAAATACTACAAATCCATGGCCGTTCATTCTCTTGTCAGCACACTATATCTTCAATTTAGATAGCAAGTGAAGTGATAAATTTCAATTTATAGATATCTATCTATTTATTTTTGCTGTATTAGTCAGGCAAAAATCCTAGCAGATCATAGGATGATGATGATGATAGTGATATGATAATATGATATCATTATGATAATAAGATCATCAATTATGATTGATTTTCAGCGATGCAAAACAAGATGAAGAATAAATTTATCATTTTTGCTCAATGAAAATTAACCATTTGTTCATGAACTGTACATGCATCTTCATTGCAATTAGCAAGATAGCAATGACTTTCATAGTATGTAGATGTGTTTGAACACGACAACCTATTCATTAAATATTTCAACATGCTCATGTAATGTATCAGCTTATTTGCATCATTACATCTCAAATAATGCAATGAATGATTCTTGCAACGTTCACACCTGAGAAGGCACAAGAAATATGTGAATGTAGTTTCTACATTGTTACGATAATAGACCTTTTCTCTGCAACAAAATTCTCTGTCTCGCATGATCGTCATAGCAATTTACTACGAAAGAATTTTAAAGAATGAAATCCAAAATGCACCATAGTACAGCAAGTATTGCGATAATATGGGTAAAACGATAGAATGCCGATCAATGTATCTCCAACAAATAAAAACATACATGCATAAAGCGATCAATTAATTTCCACCTCCACCTATCGATAAATCGATAGTTCTACAGGTGATACTTGCAAGTGTAATAAATTTAAATTATAATCAGCAAAAATTGAATGAAAATTTGAAACTCCAATAAATAATATGTCACCATCTCAATAATTTCGTCAGCAAAATAATGTTTATTTGTGCTGGCAAAATTGGACAAATTAAATTGTTTAATGCTTCATCTTCTTCGTCTCGTGTGACAGCTGAGTCATATGGTGAAGGTCGCCATGCGTAGCCAGTTCGTTGTTGCATTGTCCAATATTCTTAGTCCGTCCATGCCGTTTGGGGCACGGTGGCGAGAGCAGACAGAAATAAGGTGGTCCGGGGTCTGCTCGTTTGGACCACAGACACAGGCAGCGATGTCGCGCAGTCCCAGGCGGTGTAGAGCGCTGCCGAATCGGCCGACCCCGGTCCGGCAAGTTCTTCCCCTTGACGGCAGCATCCGGCTCTGGGATGAAGTCGTGCAGCCTCGAGGGCGGACGGTGACTCCACTGATTGCGCCACTTGTTGATGGACCAGCTAGTGAGACTCTGCTGAGGGTCTGTCGCCTCCAGCAGTTGCCGGGCGTGGTCGCTGAAGGGGTGTCGCGATCGAAGCTCAGGGGCGAATCGCATCGGTTGCTTCATACAGCCGATGGTCGGGGTTGTCGAAAACTCGTCTAGCGAGTGCAAGAGTGTCTGCTGGGGATCTCCGTCACGATGGGCAGGTAGTCGCTCGGTATCGCCCGCAAGCAGCCCCCGACCAATCGCATGGTATCATTGAGGGCAATGTCTACCTTGCGGGTGTCGGAGCTCCGCCCCCTTGCGGCACAGCAATACTCGGCTGGTGGATAGGAAAGCGCCAGCGCTGACGTCCTGAGGGTGTGTTTAATGCTAGGTTTATGGAACTTTGCTTTGTGTGGCATATACAGTATACATTCACAACATTCGTTGAATTTTCTTCTTCTATATAAAAATTAAGTGTTAATCATACAATCAAATAACAATAATAATAATAATTTTATTAGAGTATCTTTCGTAGATAGCGCCGACTTGCCTTCACTATTTTTTTCATGCTATTGAATTTTTAATTTCGCTTATGGGATTTTGGTTCTGGAGAAAACTATCGAACTTATGAAAATCCAAAAATCAAATATCCAAGAAATATCGCCATGATATATCTGAGAACCAAATTAACGTTTAAGTTATTGTTTATTGCCTCCGAAAGTCAATGGGTGACACTTGTTTACAAAATATGCAATTCCGCACTTATCACAATGCGTTGACACACAACCTCACAATAACGCAAGATCACATCACATATTTACACATGTACATCTAACATTAAAATAGTTCATATAAACAAAACACTAAATATCCGAAATCATTATTCTACACTCCCCCGTGATCTATAAATCACTAAATATCCGAAATCATTAAGTAGTAATATAATCACGTAGATAAGCGGGTTGACGTCTAGTCCGAGTACTTCGTCGTCGTGACATACGTTGTTCATTCGATAATTGATCACTACTCTCACTTTCTGAAGACGATTGTGTCGGTAACGGAGCATGCATTACAGCATTTGGATCACTATAGGTCACAGAGTCATTCTCAGAGTCCGATTCACTGCTCGATGTTATTCTGCTTTCTTGGATTTGACGGGGAACGCCCTTGATATGGCTCACGTGTCGTGCTATACCATCGTTGTTCACTTCAACCGATACTGATGAGTTGATCCCAGTAACACGGAACGGTCCGCTCCACTCTGAATCACAATGTCCATCTGTACGTAAATAGACCAATTCCCCAATGCTGAAAGGATTGTCGCATAGCATTTCATCAACACAGTCGGCGCGATCTCCAAAACCTCTGACAATATCACAATCCATTTTCCTGTTGTTATTGATTCCTGGCATTTTGGCATTGGCGTGAAACATCAATTGATACGGCGGAATCTTCCCTTGACCGCTGGTCGAGTTGAACCAAAAGACACATTCATTGATAGAATTGCCCGATCTTGCTGCCATAGTTTTGATGGTACGGTGATTCCTTTCAGGTATTCCATTACCCTGCGGCCTATAAGCACACGAATACTCCTGCTTTACACTCCACAACTCCATAACCTTCTTGAACTCCGCACTCCTGAAAACTGTCCCATTGTCCGACAATAATGCCTCGGGTGGACCAAATTCAGAAAAAATTTCCAGAAATTGTCGACAGACTTGAGCAGCACTTTCATTGGTTAAACATCTCCAAATACAAAAATGAGACCCGTTGTCTATCACCGTCAAATACGGAGTAGTGTGATGTTACAAGAAACTCTCTTCCATACTCCATTCGTTGACACTTTCCCCTTTCTATAATGTGGGTTTGTCATAGGACAAATCCTTGCACATCTATCACACCCTTTCACGACTCCTTCAACCACACTCCTCTTCACTGAATCACCAAACTCCTCCTTGGCCACTTGCAGCGTTCGATCAACTCCGAGATGATGTCGCTCATGAATTTTCCTAACAGAGTTTTCCATATCACCAATCGATCCAGAAACCATTACCACTCCCACATGAGGTTCCTCCTTCTCCAAATCTTGCCCTTTAGTAAATAACCAATTTCTTGGCACCCTTGTTAACTGATCTGCCAAATTGTCGTTTGAAGGAACAAGGAGAACAGTCACATTAAGACCCTCAAGTTCACGAAGTTCTCGCAAGATGTCAATGCGACGACGTATTAACATTTCTGACAGTGCATGCGTACGAACATTGTGTGTACCCAGAAAAGCAGAATTTAGCCATCCGCGAACAGTTGCCGAGTCAGTCTTAATCGTAAATGTTTTGCAGTTCCACCTGATCGCCATGTTTACTCCACTTATCGCAGCATCCAATTCGCTCGTGTTGATGTGAGAAGTGTCGGATTCCTTTCTTAACCATGCTGCATCTTCGACTACATTACCGTTGATGGTCATCACAATCCCCATAGCAATATTACTCGCATCCGTCCAAATCTCCACCTTGCCATCAGTAGGAACCACCCATTTGCCGCGTACAGGATCGTCACCCAATTTTAGACGTTCGGAAACTTCCAAAACCTTGTTCATGATATCGTCGCTGACAAGTTCATCCCAACCTACCTTTTCCTTCGCAGTCAGTCGTTGAAGATAGCCACATATCACGCGCAACCAACCACAAACCGGAAAATGCCCCAGCCACTCACCAATCACCTTGTGAACCTGTCTTCTTGTCAACTTATTTCCATGAACGTTCGGCAACACCCCATCTCGTTTCCATCCAAAGCGCCGATCGACCTAAAGACCCAATACCCTGACATTCTCACCTCCGAGGCGCCCCGCTGGCTTCGTCTTCAATCCATAGTTGTTCAGGACCTGAACGACTTCCTCAACTGGCACTACCTTCTCATTTACAAAGATGTCATCAATGTAGCTACTGGTACCTGACTTCAATCTATCATTATCAGTCAACACATGTTCAACAATTTTCGTCATTACTTTTGGCGCAATGTTTAAACCAAACCCCAAGCGTGTCAGCACGAACATCTTATCTCTCCACTTCACTCCCTGAAACTTCCAAAGCGACTGATGAATCCTGATCTGCAGGTATGCCTTCTTAAGATCAACTATGGAACAGTCTGGCCCAAACTTCCTCCATTCTCTAATTCTGTCTTGACAGAGTGGTGTTGAAAATCCTGGACGACTCACGATGTGATCATTCAAATACCTGAAATCAAGCACAGGCCTCACCTTCGTGGTTTCCCCCTTCTCCTGTCGCACACTCATCAGAGGCAAAACATTCCTCACCTCACCATCCCTATCAGCATCCCAAGGTATCAAAATTCCATCCGAAATCCACTCTTCAATCTCTTTAGCAAAAGGCATCCTTGTCTTCCTCTGGTACTGTGTAGTTACCACGTCGTCTATCTAATGGAGGACCATTCTTACATTTCCAACGTACCGTCCATATCTGATCGTTGTAAACCGTCTCGAAGTCATTATCAGCAATCTCGATGGGCCTATTCTCTCCTTTTGGCTTGTCTGGCAATACTCGTTCAGCTAGATTATGTGCAACACAGGCAGTTTTCAAATCAGAATAGTTATCAAAAAAGCGATCACTCGTAACATCCAATTCAATTAACTTGCGCGAGCTACTTCCAGGTATGTATAGTCCATTCTGCAGTACAACGTCGAAACCCACTATCATCTCTACCCCAAGTGGCAGCCTATCCACTATAAACACCTCCACCGGACCAACATTCACTTCGTTCGTTCCCATTACTACATGTTCAAGTTTTGTCTTACCCCTCGATTCGATCTTGGTACAGTCCATTATTTCCAAACTTACCGGAAAACTTAACCTCTCAATCGGAACACGCGACTCAACGGCAAAGTTAGAATCCAGCAAAGAAAAAGTACTGCCTGTGTCGATCAAAAATTTACAGACCCTCCCGTTCACCTTCCCCAAATGTGTCTGCCAATCAGTCAAGCTTAGAGACGAGGTTGCGATGCCGGTACCATTCCCTTCGATTGCTGGGGGGCAACTGCTTGCATTTGTTGCGCTGCCCCCGGCACGTCGTTTAAAGGAACCGCAGTCGTAGAAGAGCAGTTGCTTTGGTAGTGACCTTTCTGACCGCAGCGAAAGCAAGTAATTTGACAATCTTTCCGTAGATGACCGATGCGATTGCAACCAAAACACCTAACGACCCTACGCTGTTGGAAATTACTACCGGTATTTGAATCCTGGACCCTCAGATCATGGTTCATACTGACAGGCCTGCCAACGCTAGCACACGCAGAAAATTCCGGCTTATTAGACCAGATTTTCTTCGAAGCACACAAAACCTCAGCATAACTTATTTCGTCACCCACGTGCATTTTAACCTGGTCCCTGACATTCTGCGGCAAAGCTTCCAGTAATAAAAGGCCGCTGACATAATCCATAGGATTTTTACTTCCACCTTCCCTACTAGCAACATTAACCATCTTCCTTATTCTCTCCCCCACAACATCAAGTGAATCACCAATTATAGCCCTTGTACTCACTGCAGTTCTCCAAGCGTCCACGCGTCGCAGCCCGAAAGCACATCGTAACGCATTCTTAATAGCTGTTGCATTGTATTTATCAGCATCTGGCAAGTTCTTCCATGTGTCATACGCGGCACCTGACAAATTCATTGATAAAATCTTCCCCTCTTTATCTTGTAATTCATCTATTTCAATCGCCTGCTCGAAACGGTCCAACCAACTCTCACAATCTCCTTCCCCACTAAACTCAACAATCTTTTTAATGGCCTTCATACTCAATGCAATTCGTTGCCCGGCTAGCTTCTGAGAACCAAATTAACGTTTAAGTTATTGTTTATTGCCTCCGAAAGTCAATGGGTGACACTTGTTTACAAAATATGCAATTCCGCACTTATCACAATGCGTTGACACACAACCTCACAATAACGCAAGATCACATCACATATTTACACATGTACATCTAACATTAAAATAGTTCATATAAACAAAACACTAAATATCCGAAATCATTATTCTACAATATATTTGACGGCGGAAAGGTGAAGTGGAACCCGGTAGCAGTCTAAGTTGCTACTTGTATAATGGTCGATCTCATTTTCATCTGCATGCAGGCAGTACTGTCATCAACGAAAATTCATTTTGAATGAGATATGTTACCCGCAGATACATTGAGATGGTATCAAAACAGGAACAATATTGAAAACACATGTGCTTTCCATAACATATCTCAGGAGTAAATAAAACTATTTCCTTCTTCTTCACTCTAAAAGCTAAATAAGAGAAAGCGTCTCCACATTAAGACGGAATTATAGTTCCTGCGCTTTTCACCACACTATCTTGTGGTAAAAAACGCAGGTTTGAAACGCAAGAAGCTGTGGTGAAACGCAGGTACATGCGGAAGCGCAGACATCAATGATATCTGAGACGGCCTGAATTTTTATCGCACGATGGAAACGCAGGCTAGTAGAGGTGCTGTCTACTTTTTCACAAGCCGCAGTATGGAGATTGGATATTTGGCAATGTCGACGTCGCAGGTAATATCATCGATTACGATTAGGGAAACGGACATGCATCGTTGTTATTGTAGCTTGTGCATCAATTGCATTTTGTAAACTCGCGACGATTGTGAGGTGATGGAAGGAACTAACAACTCCAAACATACCGTCATGATCGAAAGTTTTATTGATGAGGATAGACTCATTAACATGGTACGAAATTATTCTGATCTCTGGACCATATCAATAACAAAATATTTTCATATTCAGCGAGCTGACAACTCGTGGTCTCAGATTACTAAACAAATGAGATGCGACAAGAAAAATGCAAAGATATATGGCGATATCTCCGTGACACCCATTGGAAGAAGAAACTGGAATTATCCACCCGAAGCGGTGATCCTGGCGGAAATCCAAAGCCAAAATGGAAATACTTCGAGACCCTGAGTTTTTTAATGACTTTGTTAATGAAAGAACTACAGCAGACATTTTGATGAAGAAATTGAAACAAAATATTTCATAAACTGCTCACGCGTAGAAGAGACTGAATCAGTTTAGTTGCTGCTTCCTTGATGATCAATGTTTCGAAAACAAATTTCCTCTTCAAATAGCCAGTCACCCGGTAGAATATTTCCTTCATGATCATCGCGGTCAACGCAACATGCAGGCATGTACATTGCTTTTCGGGTATTACTACTATCAGAGCCCATTTTTCGAAGGAAGTTATGCAAAACAGCAGCTGCTTTAGTAACCAGAATAGCATTCGACGGGAGAACTTCCATGGACCTGCGAAACACTCGCCATGTAGAGGGCAATATTCCGAAAGCGTTTTCAGAATCTTGCACGTCTCAATTCATGTTGAATACCTTCTGTTCATGCGTTAGATTTGTGCTTCTTGAGTACGGTTTCATAATGTTCTCTTTCAATGGAAGCGCATCACCCGCAAAGATTGCAAATGGTGAAGTGATACTTGTCCCAGGCAAATTGTTACCTGACCTAGGAATTTGCAATTTATTCAGTTCGATTCCTCTTCCAAACGTGGATCTACTCAAAACTCTGCCATCAGTTTCTCTCCCGAGCGCTCCATGTCAAATATCGTGAAACAATAGTCTGCGTCAACGAATGCTAGCAAAACAATTGAGTTAACATGTTTATAATTGAAATAATCACTACAACTGTTTCGTGGGGCTTCTAGAGATACATGCTTTCAGGCAATCGTGCCGATAAAATTTGGGAAGCTCCGCAAGGTCTCGAAATTTCTGGCATTATTTTATTCAGAGATCACTAGGGCTACTAGTTCACAGGTAGGAACTGTTGACGGAGGAGTTTCCAAATTAGCTCGCAGGTTTCGTAGACAATCAGGCTCACTGTAGTGGCACCGCAACGAAAACTTATAGAAATAGTCTGAAATGAGCCGTCCGTGGATAAGTATCTCAAGGTAATGACCAACCGTTGTAAGGGAACGATAGGCAATAGATGGTTTCGGTGATGAGTTATATGGGGACCAACGACGTGGAGCAACTGATCAACACTTTTATGGTGCGTGTGGAAGTATTTGAAATGAGTCAACTCGTCATACAGTCTCATAACATCCACTAGACGTCCTTCACCATTTTCCTCTATCGATTTATAGGTCTCACACTCCACCGCCGCCTACGATTTTTGAGCAAGTAAATTATCGAAATCAAAGGCACCATGTCGTTGACGACTTCTTCGGATGACTCCTGCATCATGAAGATACGTGCGTATCCCAAAGCAAGCGTCAACTATAAATATGAAATGAAATCCGCACGATCTTGCATTTAAGTTTACCGCAGTTGCGAGGTACAAACTGTGCGAACCTGCGGTGAATGTTTCAAGCCTGTGCATTTCTCTCAAACCTGCGGTAAAAAACGCAGAGACTATAATCCAGCCTTTATTGAATCGCATCTTATCATTCAGCATGCATTCTCAAATCACATTTACCAATATTTCGTAGCAAGTGTGAAGCGCGATGATAGAGTTCAATTTATATCTCTCTCGTGAAGCAATTCAATCTCTCCTTAACGAGTTGATCGATGCGCCATCGTTGAGCTTTATTCAGACTGAATGAACCATTCTCTGTCATTTACCTGAGACACATATCATTAAAAGTCACTTGAAATGAGTTTTGCGCCTTCATTTTCTCCACCCACTGTGAAATCTTTTTCAATTTCATTTAATTCAAGCATCGCTTCGAATATATTTTCCAATCCGTCTAATAATGAATTGTTACCTCCCAGAATTTCAATATCGCCTTAATACTCCCACTAGAAATCAAGTCTCAAATCTGATTTCCATGAATATTTCAATTCAGAATTTATTATCAAGGAATGATATGACGCATGTTTCAATATTCTCCGAAGCATTTGACTGAAAAATTATACATTACTGCTTTGATTTGACGTGCGATGAAAACCCGTGCACTGTATGTATATTAGAATTAGAAGCTTGCTGCATTGATGACTATCGATGAGCGTGACAAATTGGAGAATATTTAATTGACATTTGCTTCATAACGTCTAGACTAATGAAGAGTTCCACAAACCACTATGTATACGCAAGAAGGACCAAATGCTTATGAAAGGAAACTATATAAAACAATGATATAATGAATCCAAGATTTTCGTCAAAATTTTAACTAATTTTAGTCTAAATTAATGCATGCCAAGTTCAATGTCATAGCTAGATAATTCAAGTCAAATTATAAATATATCAGATTCAACTTTGAAAACTATGTTAAATTGAAAATAAGTGAAATCCAAAACGAAATAAGGTGAAGTTTAAATTGAAATATCCTGCATTCATTAAATATGATATAATTAAGTCAGATTTAGACTTGAATATAAGCTTAAAGTTGAACTTAAATCATTGCAAGTTAAAATTATTGATCATTGTACCTCAATTCTTAATCAATAATCTGGTCATCAAGTCTGACCTTAAACATTAGATCACTCAAAATCATACGTAATGCATAGAATGCGCATGCACATATTCACTTTAACACCTGGTCAGATCTTGATATCATATTTATTATTTCTTTACCACACGAATCTGATTACAGTGACGCTTTATCAAGCGACTTTAAAACCGCCACAAATGGGTGAAAATCGGAGAGGAAGGGATCGGTAAAAGAGATTTTCTCGAGGGCTCTTCTGGAAGAGGGTAGTGATTGCAAACCAGTCAAGGAAAAGTGGCAGAAATCAAAGCTTTCCTGGATTCAAAGCCACTGAAGGTCGTAAAATGGGTGCAATGTAATCGCAGGATAGGGAATAATGCACAAGTCGCGCACCAGAGTTGATCGGTGATTGAAGGTGTAAAGTCTGTTTCTTCGAGAGACCAGTAAGAACGATGGAGCAGTAATCCAATCGTTAATGGACAGTGTTGACTAAAATATAGCATGTTTTGGGATCGAGCATCCTACTGAACGAAGTCTGAAGGAAGAGTAGCAGTCTTGAACAATTTTTGAGACATGGTCGCGCATAGTCAGGCATGAGTCGATGTGAACTCTGAGACATCTAACAGAAGATGATGAAGTCCTGCACTGGCTACAACCAATTAAAACAATCTTGTTTCGTGAATATGAAATTAATAATAATGTGGATTTAAAATTTTTGTTTGGGATGAGTTCCCTCTTAATCTATGCTGCCTATTGTCCACCTGTCAGTTAAATGGGATTCCATACCGTCTTATGTTCTTTGGATTCTCATAAATTTCCATGATATAATAAGTAGAATTAACACGATTTAATGCAATTTAAATACCCTTTTGGTTCAGACTATTCCTATTCGCTGTATGCCTATCTATATGAAATTTGATTTTGAAAATGTGCTGTTCCTACCAATAGCAAAATGCTGCAAGTGTTGCAGTTCTCTGAAAAAAGGAAGTCAGATTTAGCCTTATATTTTACAACAGCAATATTTCTCTGAATGACGTGCATTATGCTATATGCTTTCATGGTAGCTGGTCGGATCACTGTCAGTTCTCCGGATTGGATATCTTCATTCACGGCTTTCCTTTAGGTTTTCTGGTGTTACTCTGCGGATTTCATCTGTGCAAATTCCAAAATAGGTTGATTTTTTGTGGTGGATCCGATTTTCTTGTTTTCATTTTCGGACTGGCTCTGGAGTTTTTAGCTCTGGAGTGCAACGTTTATATAGTTACATACTAACATTACAAATTGGTTTGAAATTTCTATTGCCCAGCAGATTTGTCAATTTTTGGCTCATTTTTAGCTCCTATTTGATGGATATCTTCATTTTCTGGTTATCTTAAAATTTTTCTCGGACTAGCGCATGATTTCATAGATTTCAGTTTCTATTCAACTAATGGACTGTCTTATGGAAACTTATCAGCCTGTTGAAGAAAGAAATCCCGAGATTTCCAAGCCAGATTTCATTGATGATTCTCAAAGCACTAATGGATCAATTTCTGTAGATGCTTCCGACGTTAAGTCAGGCATACGCTGCGAAGTTGAAGTCCGCCAGGCACGCTACGCCTCCTCAGGAGGCATAAAGCACATGGAGAGGTATTCATATGGTGTACTACCTGGTAGTGTTCCCCAGACATGGCTAATCAAGCATAATAAAATCATATGTACTTGTAATCGCATTATTTCTAGACAATCATCGCATTCGCTGAAGTGTCCGAAAAGAATTGACCAGATATGTTCAACTGACCATCAGTCCGTTACTTCACAATCCTCTTCAACCTTAGCGCTCCCTTCATTAGAAGATGTTTTCAGTCTGCCTCGACCAACATAGAAGCATATTCCGGTGAGATCTCGTCAAGCATTCGGATATGTTTTGTCTGATGCTCTACGCGAAGTGGTTTCCACTAACATTACTGAGGCATGGACGCGGTTTTTCATGCTTCCGAAATGTGTTCTGCCGTCGTGTACGTGAAGGTCTTAACGTGAAGCGCCCAGATATCAGTTCATTCTGTCGTCGATGGGCGAATGGCGAATGGAAGGAGCTGTGGGAGATGGCAGAAAACAGTGCAAGAATTTTTAAAGGCAAGCAGTCAAAGTCCAGTGAAATTGTTAGAGATAAAGAGGCACAGATTCAGGCAGCCATCAGTTTTGCACAAGACAGACTCTATGGGAAAGCTGTTCGCACTCTCACTTTAAGTCGAATAGCCCTAACACTGAAGAGACTTGGAAAATTTAATCGGACAAGCACCAAACAACAACAGAACATATACAACAGATTACGGATACCCCACCTATTCAATTGCCAAGTGACTTTGATATTCGAAGCATCCCTCTTTTCTGCTGGACACCGCATGTGGTTCAACTAGACTGTGATGTCAACATCTTATTGAATCAGCTGAAGCAATATTGCCTGTTCCTCTTTATTCTTTTCTTCAGAATGTGATCAATCTACTTCTCAGAGGTGATGCTCCTTCAGAAGTGAAATGTATTTTGGCTAGTGCAAACCTTACTGTCCTGAACAAAGGCGAGAGAGACATACATCTGATCGCGCTGGAGAAATTTTGCGACGCTTGGTTAGTAAATGTGTGTCTGTGTGCTACTTTGAAGACTAAAGTAGAAACTATGTTCAGACTTCATCAATTTGGAGTGGCTTGTAGTGCAGGCTTAAGTCCATAACTTAAGGTCTGTGATCGATGAACATTGGTTGGACGGAGACTTTGTAGTTTTAGAGGTTGATATGCGAAATGCCTTAAATCGAGTATCCCGCCAACAGATTTTTGATGAGTGTGTAAAGGAAATACCTGAAATCGTGCCTTGGCTGTCAAGTTGTTATTTACAACAACCAACTTTACGGCATCGAATGGGAAAGTTGAAGTCAGGAACAGGTGTTCAACAGGGAGATCCCCTTGGACCACTTCTCTTTTCTATGGCACTCAATCCTATCATACGGAGCATCTCACAAAATATTCCTCTTACATTACAGGCATGGTACTTAGATGACGGGGTTTTTTTGTGGCTCTTTCGATTCTATAAAGAGGGTTCCAGCTCCCCTTCAATCGATCTCATCCACTACTGGTTTGCATGTGAACTTGTCTGAGTGTGAAGCATTCAGTAGAGGAAGCTTGATGGAACTTGATGATGGAATATAGAAAAGCTGCTCGCCAAATCCTGAGATTCTTGGTGCACCCATTGGTGACAATGAGTTTTGCTGTTCATTTATTAGAAGCAAAGTCAAGAAAGCAAATTTTTTGCTGCAACAGTTGAAAACTATATAAAATCCTCAAGTAGCCCTTTCCATTCTCAATCGCTTTTCTGGGTTTTGCCGACTTGCTCATCTTGCAAAGACGACTCCAGTTAGTATAGCAAGTAAAACTTTGATTGAATTTGATAATGACATTCGTAAACACTCGAGGAGACTGTGGTGATAGAGTGTTCAGACGCAGCATGACAACGAGCTCAGCTTTCCATTCGAAGAGGAGGTCTTGGCCTGCGATCCGTTTCTCATCATTCAGGAGCTGCATTTATTGCTTCCTGTATGAAATCTGGCGTACAGCCATCCAGCTATCAGTACGTGCATGACACAATTGAACACTATAATGAAAGGGTAAATGAAGGCGATTGTGTTAATATGTAGAAACTATCAAAAGAAAAATCAATTACTCAGCATAAATTATCTGATATGATAGAAACTACATTGTGGAAGGAATTGGTTGCTAAAGCCTCTCCAGCAGATCAAATGCGTCTGATGAGCATAGTGGAGCCGCATGCAGCGGATTGGCTTCGTGTTATTCCGTCTCCCGGTTTGGGTCTGTCAAAAGAGCCAAATGAGATGAATATTGCTATAAAGTGGTGGTTGGGGCTTCCGTTGTATGAAAGTATTGCAAATTGCAGCTGTCATCCAACGTCACCACTCGACCAACTTGGCCATCATGCACTAACCTGCCGAAGAGATGGTGACGTAGTGAAGCGACACAACAACATAAGAGACATAATTTTCGAGACGAGCAGGCGCACACTACTGAGACCAAAGCTCGAATACGGTACCGGCCTGGGACAAAGTCATTAAAATTCAAGACCCGCAGACATCTTTGTACCAGATTGGTCCCTCGGTAGGCCAGCAGCAGTTGATGTGACCGTAATTCATCCGCTCAATCCAGAAAGCATGAATGGAGCGAACACTACAGTTCATGAATTGCTGAGAGCTGCAGAGGCGCGCAAGGTCGCGAACTGGGATGGGTTTGTCTCCACTGAGTGCATATGGAGGGTTCGGTGAGGAGACTAAGAAGTTTGTAGAGCGCATAACACAGAGACTTTCCGCCCAGACTAATTCCAAGATTTCAGAGTGCAGAGAGTCAACTTATGGTTTAATATCGGTGACTCTGATACGTAGAAATGCCCAAGCCATCCTCAAAAGAAGACTTCCCATTGGCCGCTATTAGTTTCTGTCATTGTTTTGTGCATGTACTTTTTATTTTCTGTTTCTTTCCAATAGGTCTAGGTACATTGTTTTGGTAGGTAAAAGACGAACGCAATTTTTGTAACTGATTTTTTGAAAATGTATGCACGTCATTCAGAGAAGTCAGATTTTTGAAGTTATTTAATCAAATATCATGTCATAATACGGCATAGTTTAAATATTGATCTCTCTAAATCGAAGAAAATCAATTTGTAAAATTGTCTACACTACTGCTTCATAATAGAGCAATACAATAGAGTCTATATCAAACTGTGATGAGCAATGTGCTTATTATTCATTCTCGCAAATCAAAGCTTTATAATCTATTCTTTCTATTCTGTCAGATTGAGGCAATGCGAGCAGCATTAAGAAACTCTTTAATCTGTTACAATCATTGATTTTTGATTCGCAATTGCTTGTATTCGATGAGTTCTCTATAACTCCAATCCCCTTTCATTTATCTCTTGGGGATTGAGTTTGCTAATTAAAATAAGATTTATCTCATTTCTTATCTGCATCAAATCACTTTATTGACAAGAGTGATTCATGAGGTAAGAGAATCAGACTAAGTCGATGAAACCATGAATGAATTTGCAAACTCTGATTCTAATAAATGTGATGAAAAGGGTTTGAAATTTGTCTTCTTGTTTTTTCATGCTTTTCTACTTTTTTCTTTTCTCATCTCGCCACTATTTGTCAATATTACAGGGTGAGTCAAATTAAATGGCCCTATATTTAAAGCGCTCTAGATCAGTGAAAATCCAACCAATTTTTGAATGCGCATTTTAAATGCCAGAGTGTGGATATCATTTTAGCGACCATTAGAGATTCATAGATATGTTGACTTTATAGATATCTAATGCTAAAGAATCATACATGTAACTCAAAAAAAATCAAATTTGCAGCTCAAAAATCGATTTCAGTGTATTATATCATCATCTGTTAAAAAGTAAACGCAACCAAAAAAGTACTATTTACATCAAATTATAAAAATAAGGGCATGTTGAGTCAAAGAAAGTAAATCAAGCGTTCCCCCCATAGTCATCACGACTAATACGACCTCCATTCCTCGCTACAATTTTTCTGCATCTTTTCGGGATGCTTGAAATAAAGGATCGGCATGTCCGTCGACTCACACTTCGCCAAATGCTTTGGATTTCTGCTTTCAATGACGTCTAATCCTCAAATTCTCGGTGAGACAATCTCTCTTTGATGATTCCCCAAACATTTTCAATAGGCCAGCAGTCATCAAACTTCGCGGACTGAATGTCGACGGGAATTCGATCATCAAATAGTTGATGAACTTCCTCGAGTACTTCCCTTGTTCGGTGGATTGAGGTACCATCATCTTGCCAAATGCAATTTCCACGGGATACCGGCGCGCTACCACTGGACAGATTACTTCACGCAGAAGAATTGCATGTCGACCTCCATTCATCGTTCTGCGTTCGCCCCGTAGGAAGAGAAAGCGCTGCTCTAACCACTTTTCCACAAAAATCGGTCCATTCACTGGTATCAAACCATTCCAGGAAACGGCTCCCCATAGCATAACGCCTCGCGAAAACTTATCAACTCCAACTAAAGCGCCAGCCGCTTCCGCATCTTCACGAGATGACGATCAAATAGTCTCGTTCTTTGTGCTTGGAGGGCTGGTTATCGATGCGGCTTGAAAAAGTGAGCATTTTACAACTCGAATGAAACGCTCTCCACTCAGGTGAAAAGGCTTGAGTCCGAAGTGACGGAACAAATGTCTTGTAAATCGCACGCGGGTCACATGATGTCGCTCAGTAACAAGATTTGTCTTTCGGATATGATAGGCCCTCAGTCCTACTTCTTTAAGGGCCCTGCACACGGATGATTGAGATGTGCCAGAGACTGATGCCACTACTGACCGAGTAGACTATTTTTTCTTGTCTTTCACTGTGGCCACCACTTTTTCAGCCATTTCGTTGGACCTCGCAGTGCGCAGTCTACCAGACTGGTAGTGACTTCGTTCAGCGACTCCTGATGTCCGAAAACCCTTTAGCGCTCGCAAAACAACCTCTTTGATGGAGTTAAAATTCATTGCACTAATTTCAGAGTGCTCGCTTTCTTTTAAGCATTTGGCTACTTTATAGCTACTCCAGCTACCATGAAGGCCATTTAGCACCTCAATTGACATCCACAGGAAATCTCTTGTAGACACAGACAGCTTCATCTTAACATAAATTCGCAGATCAGCTATTCAAGCTATTGCATACATCACGTATAAATATGTAAAACTAGGAGACCTTTTCAAATGCAAAACCGTTGGATATCGTCAAAGTTAGCATATCTATGTAGTTTTGACAACCATAGAGTTGTTGTTGAGACTCTGGGGTTTAAAATGATACATCTCATTTAAAATTGGTTGGATTTTCACAGATCTACAAGACTTTGTAATATAGGGCCATTTAATTTGACTCACCCTATAGGTATAATTTTCTACACAAAACTTTTAAAACTATTGCTCTTCTTATTATGCTTTTCTATATAGTTTTCTATCATTTTAGATATCAAGTTAGCCATGTTGAATATTTCATGTCACCTTTTAAATATCTGTAAAGATTTTTTAAATGGAGTTGAGGACAACACTTCAAAAAGTGTCATTCAAGACAATTGATCAGCAGAATTCTTTTCGATGATATGGTTAGTTAGTTGTACTTTTTGTATTGAACAAATAGGAGTGATTACTGATATGCTTTTATGTGGTTTACAACGAACTTTTCCAATGAGTTTTTAATCAATGATATTTAGTGACCTACTTTTTCAATAAAGCAACAATTTCTTCATGACATGTATCATTTTAAGTTTTATATGTCTTATTTCAAAATCTGCAGATTTGAAAATGCATTTCTAGAATGGCAATAGTACGAAGTACATATTCATGCTCAATGACATCTGTAACTGTAATGAAGCATTTACATGATTTTTCACACTTATCCTCTGAGTATAGGAATTCCCATAAATTCCCATGATATAAGAGATAGAAATAACACCATTTAATGCAATTTGAATACATAGCTCTTTTGGTTCAGACTATTCCTATTCGCTGTTCGCCCATCTCTATGAAATTTGATTTTGAAAATGTGTTATTTACTTCCTGCCAAAGCATATCCTCTGAGTATGGGAATTTTTATTTTAATGCCTTCCATGTCGAATATGACAAATAATGCAAATATGCCTTTTGTTGACTGTGCTGAAGATAATTTGATTTAATGTGTTTTTGGATTAGTATCCTTCAACTTCTTCACTGAATTAGAGCACTATTAAGAGATAAAGATGCGATAGAATTATTAGGGTCAACATTTGAGGATATGAAACATAGAGCGTAGATGCATGTAGAACTCATTGTGTGCTATTCCTAATAAAGACTCGTAAAAGCAACGAAATTTGGACATCTAGAAGTGGGTTTGACAGTAATGTCGTAACATAACTAAGAATGTCATTTTTCATTTATATTCAAATTTTGCTGACATAAAAAGTATGATATCATATAAAATCTCATCCTATCATAAGCGAAATTATGCAATTCCCTTGTATTATTAAATCTAATTAATGGTTTCGTATAAAATCAAAAACTGCAATCAGTATTTCAGTGTAATATCGATTATAAATAGCACATAAACGTGTTTTAACTTGATGCCTAACTTCAAAGTTATTACTTCAATATACTCAGATATCGATTGCTCAATATGACACAAGAATATGATGTGCTTTTAAATTGACAGCAGAATATTTTTAAAATTTGTATGGAGAGAATATCACCGACATTTCAGTTTTTCACTGCTTTGTTTAAGATCCGACGGGCTGTTTGTCATTCTTTTATTTTAGTTTTGAGACTATGCATTGCACATGTGAATTCATATGCAACACTTTCCGTAAAACAGCATGGTTTTACATTCGTATCATTGATAGTAAGATCACCTGAGTTATGTTACCTCCTGCCTTGTACCTTGTTCATCATCAGCATATTTGGAGTATTTCTAATTATATTTCTTATGTACTGTAATGTTTATATTTCTCAAGTGTTTTTATTTCATCAATATCTTAATTCCGATCGTAAAGCAGTGTTCAGTCGCAGACGTTTGGATTCTGGAGTTTGTATTTCCTTTCATATCATTATACATGTATGTTTTCATCTACTGTTTGGCATTTGGTATCCTGAAGAGGAACGTTATCTCCTGTCCGAATACAACCGTTTCCCATCAAATCCGATTGAGATTCATTTTCGTGCACGCATTTCTGTTCAAATAGCTTATTTATCTCGCATCTCTTGTGAATGTCTGGCCACTGTATTCGCCAAGAATTCATCACGAAATAGTAGTGGGAATCGTACATGTAAACAGCACAAACTACGAAAGTTCTCGCCATCCATTTATACGAAGCTTTAAGGCCATCTCGTTCTCTGATTGCCTAAGTGATCTCCAATCCTCAACCTAATTAGTGAAAGGACATTTAGTCTGCAATCTGATTGGTTAAATGATATTGAAGCTACACTCTCATTGGTTAAGTGATATGCAAGCTTTAGGACTTAAAGTGGCGGCGAATGGCAACAAGCTTTTTGGCAGCTCGATCAGGAGACAATTATTTATTTCTGCGGATGTTTTACTACTTTTGTGGCCAGGAATTTACAGTGTATAATCAATAGTATAGAGTCGATTTATTTTCATTCCCATTGAGAGAATTGTGTTAAGATTTGATTTGTTCTCAGTATCTTTAGCCATCAGTTGAATTGGCCGCCGAACGTTAGTTTTTCGTGCTTGAACTTCTAAATGACCAGACATGAAACCTAAGTTGATTATGATAGAGAAATCCATGCGTCAGTCGAAGATATGTTTGATTGAATTTTGAGGCGACATTGGGCTACCCTGTAGGCATGAAACTGCAAATCCTGTGGTGGCTGTTGTAGTTGACTCCTGTGATTCTTGCATGGTAACAAGCGAGAACACGGATTATTGTCGCAATCTCATACCAAATAAGGCTAAATAACACTCGGACTAGACTCAAATTTGAACTAGATCCATAGTCCTTTGTTATCAAAGCCCTCCTAATGTGTGCACTTGGTTTGACTCTCGCTTTGACAGCTGAATTTTATTATACTCTGTTGGAATTCTGTCTTACATGACTATCAAAATTGAGGAACCTGATACCAAGAGTTGAATAGTAAAACAAGCAATCTGAAGTACAAACTTTTGACTCCAAACACGCGCCGCTGTACACGAGTGCTTGACGTGTGCGCTTTATGAATATTTGTAAATTAATTTAAATATCTTTATCTCCTTTCAAGAAACATGTTATCATATTTTTCTTGTTCAGACTATCATAATTTCTCACTTTACTCTTCTTTTTTTCTTTCCATTCCAAGTGTGTGAGGCAGGAATGAGGTCATTACACTAATGAAGGCTGTACGCTAGGATAAATTATTTCTACTCACTCATGACTAAGTTAGGCCACAACTTCTTTGTAGGCTCGGTTCCTTGGAAAAAATCTGCCGGAGAAATTGTCAGCATCAAAGAAGTTGCCGGTGTCAATTACCTTTATGGTAATTGACTTTTCCTGTTCCTTCCCCTTGTCCGAAAGTCAACCTTATCCATCATCTGAAAACAACGGAGAACAAACACAACCCATACACCTTCACTACAAGGCCTCACTCCTTCCTCATATCACATCACAGTTCCTAAGATATCTATGCAAATCCACCGAATGTTACAGAGTTCTAGGTAACGCGGACTTTCACAATATCAAGTTACTGAAGACATGTGATAATATTCTTCTGCAGAAAATAATTGTCAATTCTATTTACTACTGACTATTGTAAGTAGAAGAAACGTAATAATCTGTTGAAGAAGAAAATTATTATTGTCTGCAGCAACCTTCAATACAACATGCACATATACAAACATAACAAGCACGCACTAACACAAGCCATTCCTTCACTGTACAGTGTACATGTTGTTCCCCCAAAGCTGCTATCTCGTTGTTTGATTTATTACATTGTTGTTATGGTCAAAATTGTCGTATTACTTTATGCTTTTGCATCATATCATCTTGTAACTACACACGTAGTTGAAGACATTTGAAGCAATTCTCTGTCTGATTATAGCACACACGTTGTATTGTAATGTCTTGGTCTATTCGTTGAATTTTGATTTCGGTGTACTGTCGCTCAACAGCTTAGGTTTATGTCTCGTCCGGTTTCATTGGTTTTAATGTGCTCTGTTCGATTATTAATCATTTATTGGGGGAGAAATCAAGCCAGTTGATGATAGTATATAAAACACATCTTTGTAGAATCGAGACTGAATTAAGTTTCACGAATGAATGAGTACCTGCTATCAAATAATCACATCCACACAGGCAGGAATGCGTGGATGTTACCATGGAACAAAATACAATTTCGGATTAGTTACTGTATGATGTCACAAGAAAGTAACTGGAAGTTCACGAAAATCAGAAACATTGCAAGTGTAGAGCTGTGAGCTGCAAAACTGAAGGACAATATAATCCTTGACAAACATGACCATTGCAAGAAATTAAGTAAATAATATCAAAATTATCAAAAGAAAAAATAAAAGAAATAAGCACTGATGACAGAAAATCATAAGATGCGATTTTCTATTTCAAACTATTGACTTCATGAATGGGAGAAAGCGAAGTGATTCGCAATATTTACAATTAATTGCAGGTTAATTTAATACTTTACACAAATTTACACAAATTCATGCATCAGGCTAAATGCGGCCCATTTTATATATCCATTGAATTTGTGCAAACTATTTTTATTTGTTCTCTTCCATTCATTAAATCAATTACTTGTTATTATCACTTGTTTACATATTGCATCTGGCAATCATTGCACATTTTCTTTTTCTCTGCCAATGATTCTCAAGCCTAACTTTGATTTGGCATCTAATAATTTTGAAAGGGTAATTTGTTCATGTTGGTCAGTCGGGTAATGTCCTCTAATTTCTTGCAACAGCAACACTACACTTGATCCATTAATTGTCTTCATGTGACAATTTTCTGATGTCATCCAGTAGCTAGTCTTACATTATCTCGTTCCAATAGTGACATTTCATCACGACGCCTTCGTAGATTTTGCGAATATTTTTTGACAGTTTGATCTTCATTCGCTGAAGCAGCAGCTCCGAAATCTCGTGAAACTAAATGAATTGTTTTCGACCACTCAAAATGTGTTTTTACTTGCTCTATTGGTGATCATTAACTTCAATAAAAGATGATTAGATCAACTTAAAAATTGTTGATGTGATGAGTTGAGTTGATGTGGAAGACAAAATGACAAGAGAGCACTTGGACCATCAAGCTGATGAGCTCGTACACCTGACCATGTACGTAATGTTGGATTTCCAGAAGTTCGTAAGACCTTCAGGCCTTATAAGTAGATTTGATTTCAAATTTCAGGCCCGGATGGTTGCAACCTCTTTATCTATCATCTGCCCCAAGAATTTGGAGACAACGAGCTCGCGCAGATGTTTATGCCCTTTGGGACAGTCATCAGCGCTAAAGTTTACGTCGATAGAGCAACTAACCAGAGCAAATGTTTTGGTAAGTTAAATGAGAAAAAGGGAACGAAATAGGATAGAGGAAAACAAAGAACTACGTCTTGTCTTACAGGGTTTGTGAGCTTTGACAATCCGGCTAGTGCACAAGCCGCTATTCAAGCTATGAATGGATTCCAAATTGGCATGAAGCGATTGAAAGTTCAGTTGAAACGTCCCAAAGGAGATGGAAAGCCATATTAGGTGAGGTGTTAAATATTTTGTAAGAAAATCGGCATGAATAATACATTGAACTTATAAAAGCCAAACATTTTACTCTGATAAGGTTGAATTTGGAGCTTTGTTGTTGAAGTGTTGTTGTAGAATTCAAAATGCTTTTATCAGCCACCTATAGAAGCTAAAATCAACGAAAGTTCTTCCATCTCCTGATAGCGAATAATTCAAGCGAAACTGAAAATTTTCCATATTACAGTCGGAAACAGCCATTGATCATGTCCATTTGTTTTGTGTCGTTATTTGCTCGCTGAACCCCTTAGCTATCCTGCTTGTAGCATTTAATGGGAATTCATCATTTTTTCGTCTGCAAGTTCGTTTCAAAGGGTTTATTTTATACTAGAAGGGTGTCATAATTAAATTAGTGCATCTGTATTATACAGACGATCACGGGGATTCAATTTAGGTGGAAAAGTTGCCGATTTTGACGCGTTATTTAATAGAACACGAGTATCTGAGAAAGGAATCGGAAGTCTCCCGGAGTTGACCCAAACAGACAAGTTAAAGGACCCATTCGCCTCACTGGATGGCATCCAGCGTCATCAATGAACAGCTTCACTATGAATGCTCGAGACAACATGGTGTAGTCTATGGTGTAGTCTCTATGTATTCTTCTACGTCAGAAGAATTGCGATGTGATATTGCTATGTCATTATTTGTGACATTATGGATTATGGCAGTTGTAATCCAAAGAAAGAAGCGGGTCCTTAAAGTTGTCTGCTTGACCCAACTCATCACCAACAGAGCTTAGGCAGCCGTTCGGTTCCTTTTTGAGACACCTATGGCATTAAATTCGATAACTATTCCAGATACGTTAAATTCCATTGGGCGATTGCTATCTAGCATCAGTGGCTCCGTGGCTTAGTGGCGAATGACATTGATCCCCTTACGACTAGGAAGTAAAGGGATCACATCTATCTACAGACAAAAATCACCACCAGAAAACTACACGGCATCGATGCTAAATTCAAAGGCAAGAAATCCGGCTCTCGTGTTTGAGCATGTAGTCATTCCTGATGCAACATGTTCAAAGAAGCAGTGATCAATGTTTAATATTGCAAAATTTGTCACTGAATTTGGACAAGAGCCAATAACTGTTAGACCAACTGCGCACTAGAATTAGCGTCACCTGCTACTGTTTCCACTATGATAGTGTTTGCAGAGTTTCAAAAAAGAGGATTTTATTCGCTCTCTTAACTCAGTTTCGATCATCATTGAATATCTGAAAACTTCCGCCTACTCACTCAATAACACTAATTGTTAAAATGATTGTAAATTTTCAATATGAATGTTCCATTACTTTTGATCAAATTAATTTCTTGTCAACCGGACACGTCATGAAGAATAAATACATTATGATTTGTCATTCTGAGAAAGTGAGAATTGTGTTTTGTTATCAGAGTTTGCCGGCCGGATGTTGATTTTCTGAATATTTAAAGGTGTGAAGATGAGAGCATATTGGATTTCATATTTCACAATTTTTTAAGCAGTTGAAATATAATCTAATTAGAAATATAGAAGTGATATAATATGAAATATCTAATCAGAAATATACATGCTCGTATAAAGAAACAAATCTAGGAAAAAATAGCAGAAAATGCATCTATTGTTTAGAAAAATTGATAAAGTGATATAAAAATCAGTGAATAATTTCTTCACTTCAAGCATGTCAAATTTCGGATAATTGTTTTCACCACTTCATAATTCTCAATAAAGAAATCACATTTTTCAGTTCGCATTCGAATCCAATAGAATTCAATGTTGAGAATACAAGAACAATTATGTCGCCTGACCATGGCCACATGTAGTTGCTGAATCAGGAAATAGACTTAGAGCGAGTCCATGACTTCTCTCAATCATCTCAAGTCATGACAAGCCCTATTTTCAATGAAAAAATAAGAATATTGATTATAATTGAATAATTGTAAGAATGCTTTAGCTGCACCAATGCTATGCTTTCAGTCATGACACTCTTCCTATACCGACGTCCAATGATACCACACGTTCAAAAGACTACAATACCAAGTATTTAACCACTGCGCTAACCACGGAGACCGCATGCTCTTAAAATAATTTAAAATTGTATTATATTTGGAAGTATTTGAAATAAGCATGAAATAATATTTTTTGAATTTCTAAATTACGAGTTTTACTTCTACACTGTCGTTTGACTAGAAATAGGTTTGGAACTGATGTTAGATATGCATTGGCAATTTAACATAAAGGATTAAACCTTAATGTTATCTCTATGTATCTAAGTAAGCAAAGCTTGTAATGCTCAAAACATCATCCCTACGGTTTAAAGACTCATTTGTAATTGTAATGGTTATATTGTTGCGTCTTGCATGCAAATTTGTAAGCTTTGAATGGATAGGAATTCCATGGATTTTCTATATTTTACTTGACGCTATGGTCGACTTTGAATGTTTAACAAAGATTTCATTATGACACCTCAGTGCTTAATTCTTCACACTTCTAACGAAAAGTTTCTTGTGAAGCGTTACCTTCTTTCGGATTATTTCCTTTCCATAAAACTCAGCACCAAATTCTGAAATACGACAGCTCTTCATTCTAAGATCAGCTACATTTGAATACTCCTTATATTAAATTCACTATTTACGTTGAATCATTCCTAAATGTTGGAACCTACCTAAAATATCCGCATAAAAACCCAAAGTATTTTGATGACATAGAGCATAATGTACCATTTTGTTAATGAGAAACCCGCTGCACTTTTTCTGATAACCAAGCAGTTAATTCCAACAACAGCCATTATTCATTCATTTAACCTTTCAATGCACATAATACATGAGTATACATGTAGAAAGAAAGTTCACTCGATAATAATGGAAATAAACAATTGCAGAATGTTGAAGTATGAGTTTATATTCCGTGTGAATGAAGCTGCGATGAATTTCTGCAATTCATGAAAATTTTAATTAGCCTGAATTTTCTATTCATATAGGCTGCTGCGGTTTCTATTGTTTAAATATCCAAAATGTATCATGCCGGCTCTCGTTGTAACGAAGCATTAAAATTTGTTTAAACTGTTCAACAAAATTCAATCAAACTTCAGTGCAACCTTTTATCAGGAAACTTTGCGCTGCATTATGGCTTGCAAAACTAATGAAAGTTCGCTGACGTATATATTTCAAAACATGTGATTACAGATTCATTGTTGAAGCTAGCTGTCTCAAATTTCATAATAACTATTAATATTTCTAGTGATTACCCATGACAGCATTTATTGTGGTTCGATATATCTTTTTCAATGTTCGGAATCTCTATTTTCTACTTCATACTTTAAAGTTGCGAATGGAAAAATATGTGTCATCTGCCATTCGCTCCATCTTCATTAATGTGCAATTTAAAGTTGTTGATTGAAAAAACGCTCACACGAGCTTAATATGACTAGTGAAAGAGAGTTTATCAAGATTTCAGCTTTCTAGCGTTTGATTGCTTTTTCATCAAATTACTATGAGTTTCTACGTCGGAAATATCCACCAGTTAAACTACATAGATATGATAGGAGTAGGTGGCTGAAAACACTTCTCGAATATTTGTTGTCTGTTGTCGATGAATTCTGGTTTGTCACAGACGTAAAAGTCAATAAGAGCTTATATTTTGAAGTTCTTGCCGTATTAAAACTTATTCCTTTTCCTTATCACTTTAGCGCTAATTCTTGGCGACTTAGACTGCCTGGTGCTACGACTTCAATACCTCTTGTCCATATCAATGAAATTTGAGGTAACCATAGTGGCAAGTGTTTTGGCATTCATTTTAGAATTGTCTTTTTGCCCCGATCAAATAGCTGCAATTATTTTTTGCGGCTTCCGTTGTTTCTTAGGTTACTCAGGACTCGACGAAGGTTTCGGATTGTCATCGTTTTTGTGTCACATTACAACTAGTAGGCACATTCTGTTTTTTATGAATAATGCGAGTAATATTGATATCAATCAATTAGATGCTTCTTAAAGTAAACCTAAGCATCTAAATGTCTGGTTTGTAAATGTAATACTTACAATACTTCGGTTTAAAGTTGCAAAAGTACTCTATCAAACTGCGAGTTTGCCATGATGCAATGAATTCAGTATACATGTATGCCATCATATGCACAATTTCAAGATAAATCATGTACATTTAGAGATGATGAGGAGCGGAACTCATTTCATTCATTTTACAACTGTTCTTCAATTTAAAGAAATGCTTTGTTCTATACACAACATACATTTTATATGCAAGAGACAGTCTGGGGTCCTTGATCTTACGGACAAACGTGTTGAGTGCACTGTTTTCAAATTTGAGGATGGGATCGAACTGTTTTTTATCTTTCTTAAAACTTTTATCACTGCCGGTGCTGAGCAGTGAACGTACATAGCTACATAATCAGGTTGCGAGCGCATTAATTTGTAACTTTAGCATATCAAAAAACCTAAAATGTCAACATTGTGTCAATTTTATTGAAAATTGTGGAAGCATGTAATTATGTCTACATGTGCAACATAATCTTCGCTAAAATAAATAAAAGGATAATTACATGTTAGCTTCACATATTTTACACGATTATAATATTTCGAAACTGCATAGTATTCATTATGGATTTCTATCTTATTCATGCATCTGTTCATCATCACACGTACTGTCGCATAATGGGAGAAGTTGTTGTAGTGGCTGTGTGAAGCAGATTGCAATGATATTTGCGCTTACGAGCTTTAAGAATCTTGGTTGAATGATTCGAGAGGCAAAGCTAGAATCTATAATCGCATTTGCTTTAGTAATACACGAATTAAACTAAAATTCAAATATAATCTCATCGACTCGAACCGAGAAGAATCCGAAAATGTCTGTACCGTGCACGCATGATTATCATGAAACGTAACATATGCACAGAAGGTTAAATTGTCCACATTGGCAATATCTGAGGCTTTGACTTGGCATCACCAGTAATACATACACCGTGTTTACTACTGATTTTATGTCTCTGCTCAAGAAAAAAGAGAAAGTGCATAAACTAGCCTTTAAAGGGAAATGACACGCAGTTCCTGTCCAGGACACAAAGTAGTGATAGGCGCTGGACGGGCCGACATACTTGCTGATGAAGACTGACGGAGGACTAGCGCTAAATCCACCAAAAAGACAGATCATGGTGAGGGATGGTTTGGAAAAGAGAAGTTGGCAATTCCCACACTACAAAGTTTCTGAAATCAAGGGAAATAAAATAAAGATTAGAACGAAAAAGCGAAGTACACAAAAGAATTCATAGAGAGGTTTCGGAATCAGATGATGACGGACACTATCAGCGTTCCCACATTGTGATGGCCACTTCTGAGGAAGTCCTATTAGTATGCAGCAATCCGACCTGTGATTAAGGAAAGGGCCCTGCGACTAATGAATATACTCATCAAATGCGTCTAATTATGAAGTTGACAAATGCTGAGAATCCTTGGCTCTCATTACGCATCTCATACAGTCAGTTCAAATGATGTCTATCTTTTCTGTTTTATCATCATCATTGTCTAATGTCTATCAATTGCATGTTTACCTCAAGATTGTTGAGATAAAGACTCGTATTGTGCGCATTTCGTACACTGTTGAAGCAAAGTTTGTGGTATTCATGGTTATGAATTTCCATGTGTGAACGATGTATATATTTGAAGATGCATCTTGCCGAGTCTTCATTCATAGAGGATCGAATCAAGACACGACACGGATTCATTATTTCACTATTCATTGTTTTTTGTTCTGCGTCAATGAAGATAACATTAAAATCAAGTCATAGTATAAACCATTTGTACATAACAAATAGTGATAATAGTTTAAGTCAAATTCTTTCCCAACAACATCCAAATTGAGAGAGTATGGGTACAGGAAGAATAAAACAGTGGGCATATAAAGCTCTGTGAATGCCAAGGAAATTCGGATGCCGTCGACGATGTCACCATCACATGAAGGGATCGAGATTCCATCCCTATCATTCTTTCCTTGAACCACATCTATTATGCTGTGGCCACCGCGAACGTCTGCAATTAAAGTATAAAAATATAATGATCCCTCTAGTAGTCCAGACGGGATGCAACACAGCGCAAGATCCTTAATAAGAACTTGACGGAGCCGTTTGACGCTGATTTGATGCTCTAAGCTTGACATGCCTCAAGTCGGTCACCATGTTTGCAACACTCGATTACTTTATAATTTGTAGCACTCGATATTTCGCATTTTTTGTCAATTGTCCTTGTTAAAGAAATGCGAAATTCGGATGCTACAAACTACATGCATAATAAAATTCTTGCAATAAATCTTATTTTTCAATGATACAGAAATGCCAAAACTTTGAAGTACCATAAAATCATCCGATGAGTTTTGAGAATACACGATGTTTGTTCAATACGAAACTTATGCCAAGAAATGATTAATGATTATTCATTAATATCAATGTTGTTGATAAAGGTTGGAGATCGCGAGTCAGCTTATATTCTCGAAGACGCAGATTAAATAATTTTCAGAATATCATTTAGCGCAGAAATTCTGATCGAATCTCCGTTGACCGTGACCAAAAAAGATGACTTTCCGGAAACTTGGTAGAGATGATTTTCCAATGTTGTTGCTGTATTGGGATGGGTTTGTGTGATATTAGGTGCTCGACATATGTCAATAGTTACGTAAGACTTTGAACGCCAGAGCGTAGAAATCGATAGCTCTGAATCATTTTTGCCTATTGGCAAGGATTTATTCAGCATTCATCTACTATAAAAAGAAAATAAGCGTTTGTATCTGTCGATTTCAACACGCTCTGGCTGTTCGGTCATGTTGTAATTTGCCGGTGTTTGGGAAACTTGACACGAATTTATTCTTTTCTGATTTCATTGTTTTGTTAATGTTCAGTTATTTTTCTCGTGGCTTCATAAGTGTGTTCACAAATCTCGTGGAGTTAATTGATGTTTTATCTATAATTATTATCACAATTTATTATGCCAATGTCGTCCCGGTGCGTGCCTGCCCTGAATTTCGTCAATAGTATATCTTCTTCTGTATGAGTTCAAACTTTCTTTGTCAGTTTCGTTTATTGAGATCTTCACAAACAGATGATATCCAGGTCCAAGACAAGCACAAGCACATACTATTGAACAACTACACTGATCTGAATGGTCGAAATAACTAGCTGCTTATTGCTGGATTCGAACCAGTAGCCTTCAACTGACAAGGCTACCGCTTCGCCAAGTCAATTATGGGAACAAACAGCTCGACAAAAGGGATATGGCACTTTTATCCGTCATAAGAATTTGAGCTGGACTCGTTCATAGCGTTTTCATCGAGGAACCTGATCAATCTATCATTTGATTTAATCCCAATAAGTATTTTCTATTCAGTCATTTCTGTATATATTTAACTTATCATTGCCTTATAATTTTGGCAATTTCAGTTCGATTTTTCTATATTTTGAATTAATTTCAAAATTTTGGCACTTGTGCCGTCTATTAGTTAGTATCTGGATTCAGTTTTCATGGATAGCCATTAATTAAACTTATATGATAAATTTCAGTTGAGGGATATGTACTGCGCAGTGTGTCAATATGTCTATATGTTATCTGGCTGGCATAGTGTAGAAAACATAGAGATAATAATTGCAATAGTTCCGCCATCAATCTCCGTCATATTATCTAATATATTATAAGTGTTTTTGAAACTTCACTATCGTGATCCAAATAAATCTCAATGGAATGAATATTATGTTGAATAATATATGAAATAATAGTTTGTCTATGAATAATACAATATTTTCTTACCAAGTCAATATATACTCATTGACAAAATTTTTGAAACATTTACTTCTTTCATTTTTGACTGTTATATGTACATGTATGTATGATACCTTGATAATTTAGTCACAATCTCCACCAAGTCGCTAGCACAGAAAAACAACGCATGTAGCAGATTCAACTTTAATAGCGCGTGTGCCCCCTCTATCTCCAATACATTCAGTAATCCGAGATGGCATGAATTCACAAAGTTTCTGAATGAAGGATGTTTCAAGGAGAAGCCGCTGCTCTGTCAGTCTTTCAGAGAGAATCTTCAGGGATACTGGTGGAAGTGAACAGCGGTCTCTCACTCACCGCCCAAGCTCGTCCCACACTTGTTCCATGGGTGACAAGTCAGGTGAGCGTGCAGGCCAGTCAAGGGTTTGAATGTTCAATCTCCTAACAGTGGCAATGACAGCCGAGGAGCGATGTGGTCTTGCGTTGTCGTCTTGGAAGACGAGATCCTCCACCCTGACCACTGGGGCAACAACAGGAAGTACAATTTCATTGAGATACCTCTCTCCAGTCAACGTGCCTTTGATGATGACTGCTGTCGTTCGTCCGCCATGTCAAATGCCACCCCACAGCATAACACTTCCACCACCATATCTGTCGTGTTCTTTAATACAGCATGGGACAAAGCGTTCACCTGGAAGACGATGCACTCTGACACGAGCGTAATTGATATCCAGAGTGAATCTCGATTCATCGGTCCACAAGACTTTCTGCCAGTGATGGTCATTCCAATTGTCATGGTCCAATGGTCATGAGTGATGGGGATCACACCAGGCAACTCGTCTTCTGAGGTGCTCAAAACTCAATGGAATTAGGACAGCTGGTCGTCGCGATTGAATTCCAGCTTCTCGCAATCTTCGATAAGCCGTTCGAAAGCTACAGTTTATATTTGAGGCACTCTTCCATTGTACGACTAGCTTTGGGACTGACACAAATCTATTCCTCTTTGCAGCTAAAACTAGACGTGCGTCTGTCCTTCCTGCAGACTTTCTTGGTCGACCAGATCACTTCTTTTTAACATCTCCTTCTGCTTTCCATCGACACCACCACCTCCAGACAACGACTCTCGATAGTTGCAGCTATTTGGCAACACTCGCACAACTTCTACCACAACGAATCATTCCAATAGCCATGCCTCTGGTAAACTGATCGTGTGCCATTTTATTTTACAAAAGCTGGATTTCAGTTCACGTTTATGTTCAATTTGTAAAAGCAATTGTGACAGTTGTATCGATATCAAAATTTGAAATTTGATCACCACAGATATTTCTCCATTCTCTAATGTGTTGAATGGTAATATATAGAAAGAGAGATATTGCATCATACCTGAGAAAAAAATGAAACAAGCTTCAATTCAAGGCAATGATAGTTTGTTTCATTAATGATGTCAATGAGTATAGATTAATTTAAACCCGAAACTTGAATGTCCAAAGATGTATTGTCATTGACTGAAACATTCATGTTTGCATACTCAAATAACTTGCTACTTTAATTTCATGCTTAGAAAATCCGAAGGCATACTCATTTGTATATTTTCAATTTTGTATGCCCAACATTTGGGTAGATTGAAAATTTTAAACTGATGTCCATTCCTTCCACATAAGTTACCATGTGCATCTCTTGAAGGCACATCACAGATATTTCCTTTTGCTATCTATGAGCTACAATTCAACGTGCAGACCAGGAATCCTTAGCGTAGATAAATCTGTCAGTTAATAATGTAGTAATTAATATTAAATTAATTAATTGATGATTGATTGATTTACTTAACAATATGCCTTAACTGCCTTATGAATATGCATTTAATCATCGGGTAGGCTCGCAATTTAACATAAGCAGTCTGATGAGAGTTGTTTTACATTGAAGGAAAATATGGTCCTGACAATAATTAACTTCGAAATTTTTATATTTTGAGTTTTCCGATGGTATTGTTATTACAAAATATTCATTCTCATTCAATAATACTGCCCGGACACTCTTTCCGGCTGCACTTACTTGACAACAGACGAATGTCCAAAAGCTCGCGTTGAATGAATTTAACAAGAATGTGTTGAAGCAATAGCAAAGAGAAACTGAAATGGCTCTCAGAAAAGAAGGTCCGATTTGCATCTCCATTAAGAAAACAATTTTTATGACAGTGTATAAGCATAAAGCCATTTCAACTATTATTAGACATAAAACAAGTGAAATTTAAATTAATTTTCCTGCTATAGAAGAATAGTTATCTGAACATTTTTTAAATCTTCCCATGCCAAAATTGTGAATTTTATTGTACTCTCAAAATTCTTCTCAATGGTGTTAATAATGTAAACAAATTGTAACTCTTAGACATTGTGTCACTCGATATTGTCAACGGTAGAGGTAGTTGCTTCAAATTCGTAGTCCATCCATAGTCTGATAGAGAAATTGTTTATTTTACTGACTTTTATTTCTCACGGCAAACAATTAATACTGTTGTTGCATGACAAATATTCAAATTTGAATGTGAAAACTGCCATCAATTTCACAATAAATGTACTTTTATTTTAAGCAATTTTTCCATTTTGCTTTCAATTGAAAGAAATTTTCGTCAAAATATGCAAAGACTGTACACATCTATTGAAAAATGGTTGAACATGTTTTGTGAAAAAATAGCATTTACAGCTGCAACGATAAATAAGCGATGCATGTTTGAACGTGTACCTCACAAACAGAATGTCACATATCATCACGGTTTGCCGGAAACAATATTTGGAACTCAAGAATGTTGAACATTGACAACGAATGATTCATTTAGCACATTTATCAGAACATCTTAACTCCGCGATGAATATTTTAATCTCCTTTTGCAATAGTTCAAAATTTGAATTTTCTTTCGGAATTGAAAAAATCAATTTGATTTTGTAGTGGAAATACAAATTCATGTGAATATTCAGTTCAGTTTTGAAATGATTTAAAAATATAGATAGAATAAAAAAATATTGAGCTGCATGCCCATTTGAAGAATGGAGACATGAACACATGCCATTTCATCCAACACCAGGAATCATCAGCAGGTCGAATCATCAGAACTTAGAGTCACAGAAGTACAGTTGAACAGCTTGCTTAACGGTAAAAAGACTTTCTTCCTTCGGTTAAAAGAAAGTTTGTTGGAATGAAGATTCGAAATATTTGCAAATGTTTATCAAATGTTTAGGGATTACGTTTCCAAATCATGTAAGTGCAAGCAATTTGGTCAATTTTTTGATGAGAGTTTGCAAACTCATTCATTAAGCTGCCAGTAGTAAAATGATAAATAATCGCAAGGTTATCGATTTTCTATTTAGATACATGACATTCCCAAGCGCATCTAAGGCGAAGTAACATAATTTTCACTCGAAATTTTCTTAAAGTGTAGAATGATGCAGGTGATGTTGTTTCTTGACGCGTCTAGAGCAACTCTGAATTGGGCTTTTCAATAAAGGAAAGTTTTCAGAGACTTCATGATTTTCCAAAACTTTGAATATTATTTAAATTTTCGCAAACTTTTCGAGTGTCTCTTGCCTTACATTAAAGCAAGATAGATTACACTCTCAGCGATGAGAGGAATGGGACTTCAAGCGATTCACTTCATCTGTCTTCAAAAGTTTCATAGTTTCAAATAACTCCGTAGCTTTGATACTATCAGCGATATTACTCATCACACGAAAAATAAGACAGTATCAATGTTTAGTCGATGTATCCCCGCTAAGTTAACGAAGATTTGAAGGATTTACATATACTTGCTTCGAGATTAGAAAAGATCAAAATTCTTTTGTTTGATAACACTTCTATCATTAATTTAGTACAGGAAGATGTTGTCAATCACTGAAACTAGATAAATGAAATAAATGCTGGGCTATAATCAGGACAATTGATTGTGCCTTTTATGGAACAAAACCTTTCCTGTCTTAACGTTTGCACCATCGAAAAAGTAAGAAAGCTCATATCTCCCAGGAAATATCTTGTGACTACTATGCATATTCACATAGAAATCAGCAGTGGAGGCGGGTGATGTATTCGTAGCGTGGTGACCCTAAATTTTAAATTTCTTTTAAAGTTGTCAGCTCAGTTACTAGTCTGCAAAATTCCTAGGACTACCCTTTACTGTACATGAATGTTCCGGTATAAGTCTTACTGGAAGTTTGGAATTCTGATTGATAAATGAATTGCGGCCTTTGAGCAACAACCTCTCAGTAAATCTGATTCACAATGTATCTTTTTATATACCACTTATCTTAAACTCCATGCATCATTAGAAAACGTATCAAAGCTGATTATGCTATCAGTCAAGTTTCATTAACATAACATGCTGTCTTCACGTTGAAACTCTGCATCAAAGAAAACTTTCAATCTTCAACTCGAAAATCATGTTTGAAGACAAAGTGTGTTGTTTTTTGTGCAATTATTTTTTAGCTCTACTTAGGGCCTAAAGTCTCTATTTACTCTTAATGATAAATCTTGCTCCTACGGATGTTAATCCTTGAGAAAATGCACGAATTTGATAATCGCGATAAAAAATGGGAAAGTCATTGGAAAGCATTGGATGTTTTTTGCTTGACCTGCTAATAAATTTTCAAATTTCAAATTTCAAAATTTTGAGTAGCTTTCTCAAAAATAAATGCAATTTCATAAAAAGAAAATTCAAAAATGTATAAGAAATTTGCTAGGCTGTTTTAAATTTTCATGTAAAATATGTCATTGTTCTAAATAACTTAAGTGCTACTATGTTGGCCACATTATTCACAATGTTTCATTTAGTATAAGATGATACTGGTGTGTAGGAATCTCTAGAGCATCAAGCATTTCTGAATCATGTTTTAACTGAGACTGAGAATCGAGATATTGTCGCCATTATTCAGATCAACGGATAATGGGTCAAATTTTTGCTAACATAAAAATGCGTCATTCACAGAAAATTTAAACAATTTTCCCATACCTAGCTTATCGACAGAATGTGACCTGGGGTCGAAATTGTCCCTCCCCCCGGTATATAGTTATGGTTGAAGTCACACACGCCACTGTTTGGTGGCCATTGGTGCATCTGAAGTCTGAAAAGTATAATGAAGTAGAAATGCTTGTTTCTCTCAGAACCTGTGTGAGATGCAAGTCTAAAAAATGATAGGAATGACGATGAATAATAGAAAATATATAGATTGTGGAAACCTTTTGAATTAGGTAATATCTTAGCAGCAATGTTTACATAAATTGAAACATTTTTTCGAGTTTGTGAAAACCATTGATAATTTGGTTTCATGCACCTGCTACGTTTTTCAATTATTCTAAAAATGCTCAATTTGCTTTTCAGATTCAATATTCTATCGATTTTCTGACTGATTTGTACCGACGCGGTACAGGGCGGCCAGCCAAGGATGGTTCCGCATTTTTCAAAGAAACTAAAGATTAGAATGAATTTCATTCGTCGTGTTATGACTCTGTCGTACGTTTTCATTTATCGTTGTATACCTAACAAGTCCTAGTACACCCGTGCACCTACAACTGATATCTTATTAAAGCAGATTTGTTATCTGACATTGAATCCCCATGATACGAGTATTCCGCTTCATCATGCTATTGCAGGCATTTATAAGTTTTAGTAATTTCATAAAAAGTATCTGGAACAGACATTTGATTTTTATACAGATCTTCAAGCTGTTCTGTTTCTACTCATCATAGACAATGATTTTTCTCAAGTTGCCATGATTTCTTCGGTATGGTAATTCTGAAGCTAATGATACAAACATTTATAATTCAGCTCTTACCCAAAATCATGTTCGAGATTTCAGACTATACCATTCCCGAAATGTGATCTCTATTGTATATTATACAAATTACCTATCAACATCATGATCTCATGTATTGTTTCTTGTTTTACTATGTGTTTTCTTTCGCTTTGTTTTGTCCCAGAATTTGATAGGATAGTGTAAATGCGATTATATTTGGTAAATGACAGCATGATACGAGTATTAACTAATTCAATCTCCCTTTTTCAATTAATTTTTCTTCTGTACCTCTTTGTGAATCGGTTTTTACATACTGCCTAAGTTTGCTCTGAGGCAAGTATCTCCCTACGATTGAGATGTTGTCTGGTTGGTTCTTGGTGGTGGATTATAAGTTTTTGTGAGTCGGCTACCTTAATCGGTTGAGATTTAGACTATGTGATCTTGTGCTGAAACTACACGCTACATTTTACAGTAGCTACAGACACACACACTATCGACACGCATAATCAAACAATTAAAGACACAATTGTAAGTATTGAGTGATCAACAGTAATTATTTATTTCGGACCTCTTAACTTGACAAAGCACGTGACATATCACACACACCCTTTTATTAGGATGATATATATATTACAGAAATGTAGTGTGTGTAAAGACTATGTTCGTTGTTATGTTTTCAAGTTTGTTTCAAATTTCAAAGAAGGCTTTAGTATGAAGTTATCTGTTATGGAAAAGTGTACATGTACTTTGATGTCTATGAACAGAAACGAAGATCATTTAACTGTCCATATAAGAATTGAAACTTTTAAACTTAGTACACAATTTTTGTACGACATGCATTTCGAAGCATGTTAATGAATTTTTTTGTTTTAATTTATCCTTTACATATTATCTATTTATACGACAATGACAACAGATTACCTCTACACATATTTACACTTACAAATGACATCACAAAACAATATTATAGACACAGTATTCCAGGTGCAGTCTTGAAGCTAGTGTGCATTTTATGTATCCCTTCAACAAAGTCTTTGTATGAAGCGGTGGCCCCCAGCCAACCAGTACTGTGATATTTTCAATTGTCTAATGGAATGACATTCAGCATTTCCGAACCGAGGAACCGTTCGATGATGTATGACCTCAGATACAACTCCCGTTTCTACAACACCTCTTCTTCAGCTTCTTCTGCAGATCACTAGGGGGAATGGGCAATTAGCACCTTCCTTTGCCCGCCAACTGTAGCGTGTAGAATACATTGGCTTATCAGGAAATTGTTCATTTTTGTGCATTTTGCTTCTAAATTTGAAGCTAAATTTGTTGACAGAATGCCTGCATCCGTAGGACCTATGACTTGCACCATAAGCCTATCGGCAAAAGTTGTAGAAAAGACAATGAGCTGTTATAATCCAAATTTCAAGTCAATCTTATATGCGGTGAGATATGGAAGTACAATAATCTGAAGATTTCTTATATTGGATGCCATCTATTTAGAAGTTCATGAATGAAACAATATTTGAAAAATTGAGGGCAATGAAAGGTCGAGTGATTGCAAATTTAGAAGCAAACATGTGCAAATATCAGCCATTTCACCTTTGAACGATGCATTCTCACAGCAGAGGACTGACTCGCAGATGAAAGCGTTAATTATCCTTTTTTCTCTAGTGGTCCATGGCTTCTTCTTGTTCTTCAATCCTTCCCCTTAATTGGCTGCTCTTCTAGTCACTCATAGATTTTTCTTACTCCTTTATAACAATGAAGCTGTTATTTTCGGTTGACGAAAATTGAACTTTTCTTTTGATCTCCAGAACTTCTTCAATCTTTTTCATATGTATTCTTCCCTCTTATGATAACACCTCCACAAAGGCATTCCTTTTCTACAATCCTTAAGATTTTAATTAAACCCCTAGAAAACTTCATTTGTACAAAGAACTCCTTGACTTTAAACCTTCCAAACTGTACTGTCCCATATCGCCAGCTATTCAGCTCATACTGTTTCTTTCTAAGCCCATGACATGCTATATATCATACACATACGACGTGAGACATTGTTTATTGATTTCTGTACTCGTTTGCCCTATAACAAATCCGCCATTATTTCTGTGGCAGTCAGCGGTATCCTTCATTTGAGAGAGCCCAATTTCAATGTTATCATTGTATCATTCACAACCAATGCTGTAACTCATGACTACTTATCACACACTCATTATACTCTATTTCATCCAAACATCTATATTTGAAATTTATGTGCCCGCAGCAATGTGGAAGATATGGTAAGCTTTTTTGAGACTATTTATTTGTATGATTTAATGAAATCGGACACTCTGACTGCCGCCGTTCTCATACTATCCTCTCCTATATTTTCCCAAAGCCCTGATATTGACTTTATGTTGCTACGATAGTCCATCCCCATCGAATTCCTGGTATTGATTTTCGACGACAACGATCTCTTCATCTACAAAAGAAATCTTTCCATTGTCTACGGTCATGTTTGAATGTGCAATGGGATAATTTTATGATCTGCACATGAGAAAATGAATACATTGTATTTCATTCTTTTACAACAATCGATTATTCTTCTTAATCATGTTTATCTCTGTATCTCTTATCTAACTTATTGATAATAAACGTTTGAAGATTAGCTACTCTTTTGAATTCACTGAACAACGGAGTGGACATATTTCAGACAAGGTGAGGAATGTCCAAAAAAATTCATTGAGTTCTATCTCAAATTTGTTGCGAGACCTTTCAACTTCTATCAACGGCCATCGTCGGGTAAGTGACAATTATTACCACCGGGAGGCCTGTTTCATAAAAGCTGTATCAGTTATCAGCTGTCAGATATCAACTGATAGAATTCAATTTCATAAACGACTTATGAAAGCAGCCGATGGCTGATTGAACACCTATCATTCATACGTCACTTGAACTTGTTCTGATCACATGGAATCGTTTGTTGCTAAGCTACCTTTGTACCGACTGACCTCTACGCATAGAAGCGCTGAAAGCATAGAAATAGCTTGCTAATCTGAAGTTGATTAGAATGGAAATCGACTCAAGGTCGCAGCATAGACAGGGAACTGAAGTGGTGCATGAATGACCTATGAAAAGCCTAGAATAACCTAGAATTGCACATGTGACTGATTCTTGTCCAATGATGCAGTCGTTGACAATGCATGAAAATGCATGAAATTCTTGTGCCGGTGTTTTTCTTTTTCCCCATTGTCTTATTTTCTGACCGGAAAATGAGTATCAATAGAAGTGCTTTTAAATTTTCTCGTCGGAAGAAGAGTGACAGGAAAACTGTGACTCTCTGCTTTCTTACCTGGGGGGTGGGCGGAATATACATACCCATACATATCAGACACATGAGACTGTGAAAAAACTTTTGGGGAGCAAAAGAGAATCCGGTAAATGCGGTAATTCAATATCAGCACTAAAATCGTCGCTTAGTTTCCGGTCGGAGAAAGAGATAGAGAGAAAACGTATGGTGTAACACCGGTGTTATGATATTCCTTTCCCCTCCCCAATCCAAGTTGCTGACAGTAGTTAGTTTTGCGGACGCACTGATAGTGGATACGAACCTGGATAGGAACACATGTTCCGAATTGCCAATGGATGCGAACATGGATAGGAACATGTTCCGAATTACCAATCGGAACATGTTTCGAACATGTAAATAGGAACCGCGTTCCGATTGACAACCGAATTGAGATCATACTTAATGATTCGGTACACTTATTTGTGTGTTGGGATCGGAACGGCCTGTTCCGAAATTGAATTAGAGTATGTGAATTAGAACAGGGATGCGAACATCTATTTCGGAACTTAAACAGATGTTTGTTTTGAGACTGCTTGCTCAAATGCGACAATTGTGACCATTGATGATAATTGTATTGATTTTCATAACTAGGTTAAGTTATGAATACGTGGAAGTTGTTTGATGATGTGAATATTGATGGTTAGTTTCCCAATTTCATGGATTGTTGCAAGAAACCTTGGTTATTCGCTAAAGGCTATAGAAACTGTTACATATCTAAATGAAAATATCAAAGCTGGTGATTTAGTTGAACGACTAATGGATCTGGATGAGCATGTCATGAATGCTAATTTGGATCGTAGTTGGATAAAAGATTTCTCAATGCTGCATTACAAAGACAGTGAAATTAGGAGGATGAAATTGGAACTTTCTGAAACGGAGATAAAAAGTGAAACCTTCAACTGATTTATCGAAATGTTCTATCAATGAAAGTGACTTCAGAAAGAAATTAGAAATAGAGACGTTTGAATTATTATGTGAACGTAACTGCATTAGGTGTTTTGAACGGGAAAAATCCCGTCTCTTGTTACCATGTTCTCATTTTGTCATGTGTTCTACATGCTATGTACCCTTGGAAACTATATTTTGTCCCCTTTGTGATGAAGAAATAATTTCAACAGTCACTGCATATCGCTCATGATGAGTCATCATGCGTGTCTGTGATTGGTTGCTATTGTGCAACTTTTGTATATAAGGTTATCACACTTCTATTACAATCATACTTGTTGAGGATTGTAGACATTAATAAACATGCCATTTACCACGATCATTCCTGCTTCAACTATTCACAAAGACAATCTGTTTACTAGCAAGATTTTCTACTCTGCGAATGATGTTGTTGGTTACAAAGCTGATCTCATACAATGGTAGAAGCTGTTGTCACATTCTACCATTGTGAAGATGATATTAAACTTCAGAAACTCTTAATGAGGACATTGACCAAGTACTAAGATTTTGGCTCGATGAAGTGTTCAAGCCTCTGAGTTTGACGGAAGCTATTCCACAGAGTTCTCGTTGCTATTGTGAAATGAGAACACGGAAATTGAAAACTTGTTTGCATGATATAATCACATTTAGCCACTATGAGGAAAATGGTGGTAAATTCAAGGTGGACATGTTTACCGGACCCCCGTCGATGAGCGTCAATGTGGCAGTGCAAGATGAGCGGGACATAACCAAGTTTACAGCATACTATGCTAATATTTTAAAAGTCTTCGCTTCAAAACCATGCTGTTCATGCTGTCCTCTATCAAAGGATTTAATGTGTAATATAGAACAGCTGATAACTGCAACGACTCAGACCTTGAGTGATGTTGATGACTACGACCTACCATCTGTTACCGTTTGACTTTGTTGTATGGAACTAAGCAAAAATGTATATTTTCATAAATGCTTTGCCTTTAACACAATAAAAATGACTGCAAAACGAAAGGCATCTCTTTCTCGGAAGAACGGTTCTTTTAGACATTCAAGTCAGTTTAAGAAAGCGTTGCGAAAGTTAAACAGGATGCGAAACAATAAAGTCAAGTGCAAATTAATTCAAAACTCAAGTGATGATTTCATCCGTGATTTGGCTTTTGCAATACACAAATGCCTCCCAATATACAAGCCTTTATTGAGTACTGATTCTCTAAACAGCATTAGAAAATTTTCAAATCCAAGAAGCAGTGATATGAAAAGGCGGAACATAGTTCAGCGTGGAGGTGGTGGGTTTTTGAATATGTTGAATGATATTGGAAACAGCATTTACAATGTACTCAACAGTCCACTAGGGAAAGTTGTAGCAGGTGCCGCAGTGTTGCTGTAGACGACAAATCATGGATTGACACGTCATCATTGATTGATGACTCATGTGAATATGTATATAAGAGAGACGCGCTTGTAATCTTTAATCACTTTCAAGCTATCATTCATCGCTGGCGGTTGAAAAGGTCCGAATAAGTACAACATTGAATTATGTCTCAAAAAATGTTTATAGTTAGAGAGGAGAGCGACTCATTTGAACGTGATCTCTTTAAATTCCGACCGACAAGGAACGTTCAAGGGATTGGAAATACCTTTTACTTCCAAACGTTGAGCTATGGTGACGATGGTTTCTACCTTCAAGTTCCATTTTTCCGAAGTAATGGTATGTCTTCATCTGGATATAGCAACATGAGACAAATGCGAGTGACCTTTCCGAAATGGCAGCAGATGATACTCAAAACCATCGACTCTTTGGAGAAGGAATGCGTTGTGTTGCCCGAAAGTGCTCCTGCACATTGGAGGAAGGCGTTAGAGGAAGGAATTGGCTGTAAGGAATTACCCGAGTTCGATACACTATTCTTGAAATTGGCCGATCACTTTCAAGCATTCGATCTACCTGGAAATACAATGGAGTGTGATGATCTGAAGCGCGGATGATACGTGGGTTTAATACACGTCAACGGACTATACATTGGTGCTCACGGCTCAACCGGAAAAGTGTCATCGTTACAAATGAAAGTTCTACAGTTGGTTTATGAGCCAATGCCGATTGATAAGTGCCTAATCACCATCGATAAACCTACTTCAAAAGATGGGAAGGATGTTCAAGAATGCAAAAAGCGGGGAAGGAAATCCAAGGAAGGGAGTTTTAAGTTGAAATTGAAACGCCAAGATGCTCAAATTGAAGCGAGAAGTTATTTTAATGCTGACATTGATGAGGAAACACAAATGCTGTGAATGTGAAATGAAAGTTTCTAAATGTAAATAAAGTTGTTATGGAACATGACTTGTTTTATTCTAAGCAAACTGGTGGGTGTTGGTCTTCAAAGCTTTTGAAATTTCAGGATGACAGATTTTCGTCTATTCACTGATCGCACAATGTGTGTGGCCGGACCAAGTCAGTCCGGTAAAACTACTTTTGTAACTCAATTACTACAATTTAGAAATGAGATGTTTAATAAAGAAATTAAAAGAGTTAAATGGTATTATGGAATATTTCAGCCACAACTACATTCTGCACTTCGCCAGAAAGGTTATGATGTGAAGCAAGGGTTACCGACAACTGAAGACATCAAAGCAGGAGACTTAATTGTGCTAGATGATCTCTTGCGTGAAAGCAAATCATCGAAAGATGTAACTGAAATGTCTATTCAGGCAGGACATCATAGGGAAGCCTTCATAATCTATATCACCCAAAACATTTTTGATGGAGGGAAAGAGCGAAGAACTAGAAGTTTGAATACACATTATTTGGCAATATTTAGAAATCCAAGAGACAGCAGTCAGACACATCATCTCAGTAGACAGATATTACCTCAACAACCTAAAGTTCTTTCAAGAATATATGATGATGTAACAACGAAACCACATGGCTATCTATTTATTGATCTAACCCAGGAATGTCCGGAACGACTTCGACTTCGAACTAATATCATACCTAATTCCGTTGAACCAATGACAGTTTTCTCGGTTCACAGCTAGTTTTAAGCAATGTACTTTGTTGCCTTATTATTACAAACATGTCGTATTCAAATATGGTAGTCATTCCTCAAGAGGAGTATGTACAATTGACTACATTACAAAGTGCACAAGAAGTCAAAAATATAGATCAACCTATTACGAATCAACTTAAGGAACTAACACAAAAGGATATGGAAATTCAGAAGATTAAGGATCCCTATCGACGAATGCAGTTAGCAGCAGAAAACATTGATGAGAGGCGACAGATTCGTGATAAGTTGCGACGATTTATAACCTTGTCAACACCTCGACCATATCGTGTGCGCGCTGAGCGATTATTTGACTTCATTGATCCACATGTGAAGGTCAATGAGAGGGGGGAGATAATAGATGAAACAACTGGTGATGTTATTAGAAATAGTCACATAGATGACCTTCTGCAATATGCTGTCAGAGATGTAAGGCGAAAACTAGGTGCACCACAAGGGTAGTCATATTTTCAGAAAATTTTATCTGATCAAAATGTGCCACACAATATTATTGGAGGACCGACTGTGAATGAGTTGGACAAGGGTCACTTACAAGATGGATCAAAAAGTAAAACACCCACGATGGCGGTCAAGCGAGAGCTTCATGATACCGATGATTTTCAACCAAAAAGAGCTACTAGGCGCTCAATGCGTGTTGGAAAGGATTATAGTAAATATTAAGCAAACATAAATTAAGCTTTGCTTCTCTCATATCATGTCGCTACAAAAGTTTTGCTGCTGTTTGAAATCTGCGCTCGAAGGTAAAGGAGAAGAGGGCATAGAGGTTGATATCAATTGTGTTAGCAGTTGCTGTGCAAGTAATACGCGTGCAAATCAGAACAAAGACGATGAGTACAGCCGTAAAGCTGAGGGAGATTTATTACGACTTAAATCACCCCGCAAGTTTCAGTCGTCCGGAGGTTTTAGCTCGTGCAGCAGGTGTGGGAATAGAGAAAGTCAAGAAGTGGTTAAGGAGTCAACCGACTTACACTCTTCACAAAAATGCGAGAAAGCGATTTCCAACGAGAAAATATGTTGTTAACAATATAGAGAGTCAATGGCAAGCGGTCTTGGCTGACATGCAACAGACATCACAGTACAATGATGGCTATCAATACATCTTAACCGTAATAGATATTTTATCTCACTATGCTTGGGCACGTGCGCTGAAATCTAAACGAGGAACAGAAGTTGAAGCGGCTTTTCAGAGTATTTTCGATGAGGGGCGTGTTCCACAAAGAATACAGACCTATCAGGGCAAGGAATTTGAGAACTCTCATGTTCGAAGTCTCCTCAAAAGTCATAATGTGGAATTGTTTAGCGTTAAAAGTGCTTATAAAGCTGCCATGGCTGAGAGGTTCAATCGCACATTGAAAACGAAAATATGGCGCTATTTTGCTGCAAAAAATACACATGTTTGGCCAGATGAGTTGCAGAAATTTGTTAAGAATTACAATGAAAGCTATCAGCGTATTATTAAGATGCGACCAATTGATGTTACCCCAGATAATACAATGGATGTATGGCTTCGATTGTATGATAAGAAAGCGAAAAACATTTCCAATGAAAAGAAAATAAATGTTGGTGATAGACTTCGGATTTCGAAGGTTAAGTCTACATTTGAGAAGGGTTATCTACCTAATTGGACTGAAGAAGAGTTTTTTGTAGATGAAGTAAATAGAAAATTTAGACCCATCATGTACAAATTGATAGATTACCATGATAATCCAATTGAAGGAAAATTTTACTCATATGAATTGCAAGTAGTAGACAGAAGTGAAGAGGTGTATATGATTGATAAAATAATCAGGAAGAAAAGTCATGGCAATCAAAGGAAATATCTAGTTAAATGGAAAGGGTATCCTGATTCACTCAATAGCTGGATAACGCACCAGGATCTACAAAATGTGGAGGTGGGAGAAACTCGTAGCTTTTGAGGTAATGTAACATGTGACTTCTTACATACATGAGGTCAACATGTCTACTAACTTCAACATCATTCTTCCAAGCAACAGCAACCCAAAGATATTCCCAGGCAACAGACCATCTCAATACTCTGTTGAATTCGCTAATCAAATAACTCTGGACGGACCCCATGAAGTTGCTCTAAATGAAATTACTTATTACAACGACATCAGTTTGCTAAAAAAAAACAACTATTTTGAATTACATAAAGAAGTGCGAGAGAAAGATGATTGCTTTCGCATATTTCAAAATAGGCTACATAGTACATGGGCTTTTCATCATCTAACCTTACATCCTTTTTCAACATCTCTACCATCTGTCCAAAACATGATTAAAATTCAAAAGGCATTTGCAACGTCCACTTTTGATTCTAAAGTTACCACAATGAGCTTGCAAGATACAGAAAAGGAAATCGGTAGAATGGTTCAACAAATAAATGATCTCTTCAAGCTGACTTTGAATAAATTCTACAGACTAGTCGTAAAGGGGTCAACAAAATTGTTGAAAGAAGGGAAGCATGTTCTTCTTGTATTGGGTAAGGATTTGATTCATACTTTGGGGTATTCCAGAACAACATTCTCATCAAGGTATTGGTATAATGGTCGTGGGTGGAATTCGGAGAGGAAAGTCACTTATTTTCGATGTAGAATCGTGCCATTGTATGCATTACAAAAAAGGAGCATCCGAGTAAAGAATCAATTTGAAGTTATTAGAAGTGTTGAAGACGTTGCAAGAAAGATTCAAAGATCAGTGCCAGAAACTTTAATGACTTGTGAATATAAGAAAGAGAAAGTAACTTTATTTACTGTTGAAACGGAGGTAGAATTTCTTGTTTTTACTAAAAAGACACCATTGGAATGGTCTGAGTCCGCTGTTATTGAATTTGGATCTGAAATGTTTGGGATGTTTAAAGGCCTTGAAAGCGCACCTTTGCTGACAGAATTAAATGATACATACAAGGTTCATTTATCCTCTTCTAAACTCAAAGCATCAGCAAACTTTTCATGGGATATCCACGTATACAGCGAGGACATTGTGGGTGATGAATTGACTACTTCTAGTGAACTGGTAAAAAGAGTTAATTTGAACATTGAAAGCTTGAAAACGCCATCTGAATTGTGCACAAAGTTAAATGAGTTTGGTGTAGATTACCTTGATGCAGATGAATATCACTTTTCTTATGACCCACATAAGAAACGCATGATTCTAAAGGTAGGGAAGAACTCTCTTAGCAAGCTGGATAGCGTGTTCACGACCACATTGGGATTCTCAAAATCAACTATTTATGAAGGTACATCAACAGGCGATACAACACCATCATTAGAGCGGGATATAAGAACTTGTACGTCTATTGTAACATCATTGAATATGCAAGGGTTGGTGACATTGAAGCCCCACTTTTGCGCACATTTCCGCTCTCATCCGTGAGGAAGCAACTAATCCATCGAGAAATTATTAACACAATGTATGTACCAATGAGCAGAAATGTCATCAATAGAATTGACATATCAATTCATGATGATATAGGTGAAGTAGTACCATTCTGTGGTGTTACTGTTTCGACACTACACATGAGGACACGAGATTAAGGCTTTACGCTATTGTAGGATCTATAATTATCCACAGGACATAATGTCAGGCATTTACAGTGGTCCATCCTATCAGAGCGGCTATCCCTTGTTTGTTGGAGGTAGACGGCAAGTTGGAGGAGGCATATTCGGTGCACTAAGACGTATGGTTCTCCCAACACTCAAAAAGTATGGCGTACCATTCATGAAGCGGGTTGGAAACAGAGCTTTAGACTTTGGTGCAAATGTTGCAGCTGATGCACTTCAAGGGGAGGATATCGGTGAATCCATGAAATTGTGTGCACAGCAATCTGCCATAGACGCATTAGATGATTTAACAAAGACGAGGTGTACAGTCCGGAAGAAACGTAGGAAGTCAAGACAAGTTGGATCAGGCCGAGTTACTAAGCAAAGGCGTAGGAAAAGTAAAAGCCCACCAGAGCAGCACGTTCTAAATCAAGACGTCGTGTGAAAGCAAGAAAGCGCAAGCGAAGTTCCACAGCGACTGAAAACAAGTCAAAACGAAGGAATACAACATGTTTGTAAAGCTAATACGATGCAGAGTATCAATTCGGCTTTGTATTTCTTTGATTCACCGCCTCATCAAACTGACATTATTACCTCAACTATTGTAGACATAGTCCCTACAACAAATATCGATGGTAGCCAACAGCCTATTCAGTTTGATATACCTGCTAATCCTCAAGATTACATTGACTGTCAATCCATTGATTTAGAATTGTGTATACAAATTAAAAAGACTGATGGTACCAATATTGATTCAACTAAGGATGAAGTGGGATTGACAAATCTTCCTATTGCCAGTCTATTCTCAGATGTGTATTTAGTATTGAATGACAAAAGATTGAAGGAGGGGATCGAGCAAATCCCTATGGAGCATAGATAAATACAATGACACAATTTCAGAAACAAGCTAAACAGTCACACTTGCAAGTTGCCGGCTTGTATGATGATCAGCAAGGGAAATTTGATGAGGTTTCAAGTGGAGGTTTAAAAAAAACGAATGGAATTGACAGCAGATTCAAAAGAATTATACTTGAAAGGACCTGTCTATCTTGATTTCTTTCGTCAATCTAGATATCTACTATCACAGGTTAAAATGCAAATAAAATTTATTCGTGCAAATCCTGAGTTCGCGTTAATGGCTTTTGGAGCTACAAACTATCAAATCAACATAAGTAGTGCCGTGCTCAATGTAAGGAGAGTAACAATGAACCCGTCAGTCATCAACGAGCATGCGACAGGATTGAGGAAAAGCAATGCAATATATCCAGTTAATCACAGTGTGTTAACAAACTTCACAATTGGTGCGGGATCATCCCCTCATGCCTACCCAAATCTTTTTCCCACCACGATGCCGAAGGCGGTGTATATCACATTTGTGCAAAATGAGTCATTTATTGGTGCTTTTGAAAAGAATCCATTTAATTTCCAACACTTTAACGTTAGTAAACTAGCACTCTATCAGGATGGAAAATTTGTTGCTTGCAAAGCTTATGAGCCTAATTTTATAGAGGGCAAATTTGCACGTGAATATGGTTCTACTTTCACTGTACTGAGCATGTTTAACACAGATGATTCAAATGGAATTACGATGGATATGTATAAAAATGTTTATTTCTTCATTATATACAATCTCACAGCAGATTCAGATCTAGGTGGTGAAAGCGTAGGAGTTACAAAGCCTGGTAATCTACGACTAGAGGTATCATTTGAGTCACCTTTGAAGAAAACAATTACTTGCCTCATTTATGATAGCAAAGTTGAAATAACGAGAATGCGAGACGTAACTGTCAGCTATCAGAGATGAGTAACCTAAGCAACACCGAAATCTTGAGGAAAATGGGGAATGCTCATCCCTACTCCAAGACAATATTTCTTGATGTCTTTTCTAGAGATAATTTACCTAATTCAATTCCTTTCTATCCTTGTTCGCTCATCATCAATACGGACAGCAACAATCTCCCTGGAAAACATTGGGTTGCAGTGTACATCAATCGCTATAAAGTGGCCGAATATTTTGACTCTCTTAATCTACCTCGCTTACATGACATTGCACTATGGATGAACAGGTTCTCCTGGACGACTAAGAAAGTTACATCGTTTCCACTCCAAAGCAATGTATCTCTAATGTGCGGTGGTTATGTGCTCTATTTCATAAACGAGAGACCATTGAAAAATAACTGCAAAAGTGTTTTACAACTTTTTTCGAAAGACTGCTATAAAAATGATGTAATTTGTACAAAGTATATTGAATCTGTTTTGTAATAAAGCTTTATTTATATGTAAATGTCCTTGTTTTTATGTTCCAAATCGTTGGGTTTAGAGGAAAAACAAAACACGTTTACATTTCATTATGTATTCACAAATGTACAGTTCTTTTCTAGTTGTTTACATATCTGCAATGTAGATTTCACAAATATTTTTCTCAAATCACATAGGATGGGAGGAACATCATTTAGGTCTTTAATGCCGGTTATCACAACCTTTCCATTATGGAACACATGAACATGATATGGGTGCCAGTTAGTCATCTGTGCTGCTGGAAATAGTTCCACTTCATAAGTGAGACTATTTGATGATGTGACTTTACGAAAATCATAATGATGGTTCAATTCACATAGCACAGTCATTGTCTTCACTTTTCATTCAGATAATGAGTCTCGAAGTAAATTTTCCAGCGTAGAATGTAGATATGGTAGATCACCATCAGTGAAGCCACCAACACACTGGATTGTTCCATTTGGAAAGAATAGGATAGTCACATATTTATCCTTCCTCTGTATCCTCCATGTTAACGTTGAGGGTCTTCCCAGATGTAGATTCGTTGTCGGCTTCATCTTGTGTTTTATTAATAACCATTGCTTTCGATTGGGAATGTTCCGCTCAATTTCTTGAAGATTGAGTTTTGAGTTTACTTTTGTAGTTAACATGCGATTCACGACTTCCATCCGCTTGATGTCATCCATCCTTAATGAATGAAATCAAATGTGGTAGTATCTCTTTTGTAAAGTTTCTCCATGTGACGTCACTGAAACGGAAAAATCGATAGTCAATATCTTCTCTCTTTGGTGAACAGACATATAGGTTGACGGTAGAGTCACACTTTATCCATACCTTTTGATCGAGTGGAATCTTCATCCGTGTCTTATGGTTATCAATCAGATCAGCGAATTCTTTCAGTGAAGACAATGCGTCAAGGCTAATGCGAACGCCACTATGCTTTCCCCCACTATTTGTTATTAAGTGAGGAAAGACTACTTTCTTAGAATTTGTTATGTGAATGCTTTGTGAGTCATTTAATTTCCATGTTCTGAGGCATGTTTTCAAATATAAACCTAAATTTATTTGCTTGCATAAAGCTTGTTATTTTACATCTCAACATATCGGAATGATGTTGAGTGCTACGTCTTCAATTCATAGTAGGACTAACTATGTTTTGGTAATTATTTCTACACATCGGAAAAATGTAGAAATTTCATTTTATATTTAATCTACCTATGTATTAGTAAGCATAACTGCGCAGAAATGCAGTGATTGGTCAGTTTGCTTTGTTAAATTTCTTAAAATTCTACGTCACCTGTAGCAGGAAGGAATCTTCTTCTCTTTGAAGGTGGGAGAAGTCCTAAACTATAGTGTCCATATGGTAGAGATAGATTTTTATTTAACCAACAGCGCTTATCCTCCCAAAGTGAAAGTCCTCGCTTTCTAAATGATTTTGTAGTGACTACGTGATTTTTAGAATTTATAATTGTCATTTCCTCACTTGTATCTTTCTCACTGTAGTACACAGTCCTATAATCATTATGATGTAATTTTTTAACTGCAGCTCTCTGCACTCCTTTTGCCCGCTTGATGCTATCACAAGTTGAATCTAGATATTTCATTGAATAAATTTTTGGTTTTAGCAAGATCATTTCCTCAAGCAACTTTCCCGCACACTCATCCTTAAAACAACCTAATCTGACTCTGTTTGTAGTTGAGTATAGTCGGTGATGACTGTCATAGTTTGAAGAGTCAAATTTTTCCCCAAAATATAGCAGTACATCCTCCAGGCGGACAGATGGTGAGGTGTACAAACATAGGAAAAACTATCGGTATCACCTCCACAAAGCCGCGTTCTATTTATCGGTGGACATCTTTTCAAATCATTGTAGTATAACTGGTGCATTTCCAATTTGCTATAGTCAAGTACTGCCTGACCAACATAAATCAATTTATTCAACATTATTGAAGGTTTATACATTTCCATACCAACTAGATCTTCATCAAATATCTTATGCTGTACATAGAGAAGATGATTTGATAATTTTCGACATTGTTCCACGCTGTTTACTAATTTGAATTTTCTCCTTCGTCTTACATTTTCCATTGTTTTACCATATAAAGAATTATTTTTCAACTTATAAAATGACTTTTCAAAGTTGGTACTTGATTGAGCTCTCTTTTGTGAATTCATATCAATGTACTTTCTCAACCATGGCTTTTGTGTGAACTTTATACCGTTGTGAATTTCTGTGATTTTCATACCCATGGATAAATAAAAATTTAACATTGAATAGTGTACAACATAATTTTCCCTATTGAATTGATGAAGCAAGAGTTTTTTAGTTGAACTGAATTTAGTGTCTGGTCTTATTTTCCTATGTAAATCCTTCATATAAGTTGAGAACATATTGTGCTCTACGGTCTGCATCTCTGGCGCCAATGGGAAATCGGCGGTGTCATGATGTATGTTTGCAGGATATTCCATGTTCAAATCAAAAATAAAGCCAATTTCACCATCATCATCGATAGCTTGAATATTTTCTTCGTTTAAAAAAAAGCTTACTTCACTATCATTCAACCATCTAAAATTTGAATGTGGTAGACTCTTACTGAGTGAAGAACCGTAAAGGTTATTGACATCAATGTAAGATAAGTGACGACTTTCATTTGTATTATTTTGTAATTCCGAAATGCGTGCACATGCTCTGTGAATGTTCGCAAAAGTCATTCCACCCCTTATTCCCCTTTCGAAAAGATTATGCATACTTTCATCTTGCATGTAGTGTGGAGGATCATTAGATGTCAAATTTAAAGCTGAAGTAAAGCTAAGATGTGGAAGGCTAACGAAATGTACAGGATCTACTTCATCTTCACTTTGACTTAGTGACCTAGAAACTTCAAAAATATCTGCCAGTAATGACACATCCAGTTTCAGATATGCAAGCATGTAATCACCAAGATTGTTACAATTGAAAGCAAACCACGCATTACTAGCGTGCTCATATTCTTCATCTGAACAATGTTCACGAGTGAGATCATCATAAAATTTACATTGTGGTGGCAGACATTTTTCTGACAATGTATTTAGACTTTTGAAATAACAGTAGGGAAACACTCCCTTTTGATAAAGAATATCATCTGTTATCAGGGGAAATTCATTTCTTAGTTTCTCTACATGTTCATAAACTTGAAATCCTCTTGCTAACTCACTCAATGATGCACTTAAAAATTGATAAGAATCTAAGAATTTTAACTTGAAGTAGATTGCTTTTCCTTTGTATTCGTTCACAGGGACGCTGGCAGATAGAGTTATATACTTTTCAGCTGTTGCTGCTACTACTTCCAATTTCTATGACTCCCTCCTTCCAATTGCTTTATAACAAACGATATGACTATCATAATTCTTAAAATTATGGAAGAAGATGGATAGTTCCCGCCTATTTAATTTTAATCGAAGATTGCATTTACTGCATATTGTTTGTCTATATCTTCCTGTTAAATGGTCGTGATTTCTTACTTTTATGCAATCATCACTAAACGCAGCTTTACATTTATTACAATTATTTACATTTTTATGTTTTTCTTCTTCATCAGAAGAAAGAGACATTGGTTGCCGGCTTTTTGCACGCTGATTATCATATAAGTTTTGAGCTTTCTTTTCTTGGTGATCCAAGAAGTCCATAATACAATTCTCTCCTTTGAAGACATAATATTTGTTTTCAAATCTGGACTGGAGAGCTTTATGCCAAACATGATAAACACCAACTTCTGCCGGTTTATGTACTTTATTATCGATGTAGCAGTCTATATCTGCATAAACAACTAAAGGAAGACTTAATTGATATTCCATGCTACTTGTGCTTACCTCTAGTTGTTTAGGCATTCTTTCTATTTGTGCCTTTCCACGAACACAAAATTGATAATGTCGCTCCAAAGTTGTCTTATATGTAAACGATTGGGTACATCGATCGCAGAAATGTTTGTATCTTCTATTTATTTTTCTATATAATCTTGATAGTTTCTGATTCCCCAATAGTGTGCACGTTCATTGTTTATAATTAGTAGTATATTCACAGTTCGTTTACCAATAAAGTTGCTGCTATATCGAACACCTTTTAGTCCTTTTTCGTAAAGGTGAATGTTGATTTTAATGTCATTATTTTTCTCAAACTTAGGAATATCTTTAATTGATACGGGTGTAGAGATGTCATTCATATTTAGTTCAGATGTCCATTTACTACATGATTTTATCTCATTCCTAGAATATGATACATCATTGTAATGTAGCATTGATAGAACTGAATATAGGAAACAGTCATTTGCATTTGAATGTACATTAATTACAGCCTTCGAATCTTTCAGACTCTTTGGTAGATTAAATACTTCTCCACCAGAAAGTAATGGGGTAGTAATAACATTGAATTCTATATTTAGTATTTCATCTATAACCCAATTGCTACCCTTATTTGCAAAGGCTTCAATATGACTTGAGAGACTATTTAAGTTATCTTGGAGCCATGTATCATGGTCATAAATATAGTTTGTGGATGATGAAGTAAAGTGTGCGAGAAACGTTTCATCTTCCTGAGGATTTGATCGCACATAACGAATTTTTGCTACCAGACGACCACGTAGTTGAAAATTTTCTAGAAGGTTTGACACTAAGTTCTCTAATATAGATCGCATACTTAATAAAAAGGGAGTTATATCTACTGTGTGTGCTGATGGTGTGATGTCGTATACACGAGCATGACCGTTCAGCGCGCTTTCGCTGAGACTTGCAGTTCCATGATTATTTTGAATATTCATCTCACTATTTGTATTATGCACATTCATATGCTGACGGAATTTGCTTATAGAATTATACGTTTTACCACAGCGGGAGCAGCATTGCATAAAGATCAAACTATTATTTGAAGCGCTGATTGGTATATGTCTAGACGTTGATTTAGCAGCACTAGATTAGGGTATTTGACTATCATTAGCTGATATACTTCGAGGATTTGAATTTAAATTATAGTTACTTGGTTGCTTATCACAGAGTAGATTGTGTCGCTTTAGACTATCCTGCCGTTTCGCTTCATATGGACACTTCCTACACTGATAAGTTCTTCCGAACTTACAAAGCTTTTCATGGCGTTGCAAACTACCATTAAGAGTAAACGTTTTTCCACATTTAGAACAGACAACCATGTTTATTAGACTGGTGAGGATTATAATTTTTTCAGACTATATATATTTTTTATCATCCTATGACGTCACAACGATTACTAACCAATGACATTTGTTCCAATCTACGATGAAATAAGAAGACAGGACTTGTAACAATTTCTTTTTCCATTAAGTCAAAAAGTCAAAGTAAAAGAAATTTACAATTTTTGGCACTTCACCATGTCACTGTGTGAGAGTTTCAGATGATGACACTGCTCGCAACAGTCGGATGTGTCCTCCATGCGAGTTAGTCTTACTCGTGAAATGACACCTTCACGATACACTACATGCATGAGCGTCTCGCGTTCAAATTGACGATTACCTCGGGCCACAGAAGAGGATAATAGCAAGTTCGACTGTGTCAAATTCCGAACAGACACAATCAAACCCCTATTTTCCTCCCTGAGCTTGCTCTCCCGCTGCTCAGCCATCCGCAGTCGTTGCTGACACAATTTCAGCTTCTCCTCCAGTCGCTCATCACCTTCGAACGTTTCATCCAGGTCTACATTGTATTCCCGCACAGGTAAAGGTACTGGAGCGGGAGCAGGAACAGGGACCGGACCGGGAGTGGGAGCAGGATCAGGAAAAGGGACTGGAGCGGGAGCAGGAACAGGGACCGGACCGGGAGCAGGAGCAGGATTAGAAGAAGGGATCGGAGCGGGAGTTGGAACAGGTGACGTAGTAGGAGTTGGAGCTCGTGGTGGTGTGAGAACTCCTCGATATTCGAGGATCGGCGTAAAAGGAATCCGAGCGCTGCAGTTTGGCGACGCTCGGATCCGCGAGAAGGAGATCTCCTCTTGTGATGTGAAATCAATCACATTCTGAAATGAGAAGATATAATTGTTTACTATCTATATGTCCTTATAATGTGGATAGAGCAATACAGATCTAACAAAATTTATAAAAATCATACCTCAGGAGTGACACATGATAGATTGTCCCGAATCGAATTGTTCTGAAAATAGATATCACTGCTATAATTTTTGAACCACATTTAGCTAATAATTATGCTATGTAGTTATTGTTAAGTTCGATACTTACAAGAGAGCGACTTGCGTCATCCTCATCAGAAGATGATGTGGGTGACGACATCGCCGATGACGCAGTAGACGTCTCGCTACTCTCATCCGATGAAGACTCCGATGAGCACTCCCGTATCGTATACGGACGCTCTTCATTTTCCTCAGCTGACGTGGTTGTAGCCGGTGTTGAGGCTATGCCACTAGCCCTGGTTTTTTCAGGGATAGGGATCGCATTGCCTGAAGCGGTAGAAAAATATAGAATGATAATTGAGCAAATGGATGATGTATGATGCATTAACAAGCGGCGAGAGGGACTTATAATAGCGACTATGACAACTGTACTTACCGGATGTGGGGTATTTGGCTCTTCTACCGCACTCAACTTCGGAACCGGTGGCAGAATTTTGAACAGCTGCAAAGAGAATTAACGCATTATACATCAAGGGTGATTAATTTTTATCAACATGTCCTACATTTTTTATTTGAGGCAACTGTTTGACAACCTTTGTCTTCTTATTCGCTGGAGGCCTCTCACACTGAAATGTTTTTGAAAAGTTAAATTTACTTCATACATAGCGAAACAAATGTTCTTAACATCAATCATTTTTATTTTAAATCTAGCATGTACAGTTAGCGGCACTCACCTCTAGATCACTTGATGAAGAGTCACTATAAATGAATGCCCTTGACATGAACTTGAGTTTTCTTTTTGTGGGGTGTTTTGTGGGGGTTTTGTGGGTTCGGCACATTGACTGAGAACTCCCTCTGCAGCGCTATCCTCCTTCGCGAAAAGTCTCGCCAATTTACTCTTCTCATCTTTCGAGGTTAAGTTACGACCACCCCTACCATTTTCCTGCGCGCAGTATGCATGTCTGCTGATGAAAGCCTTGGACTTGTCATCATTTGCCATTTCCGTGCTTCGCACGTAGGTCCTACATGAAAGGCAATACACATAGGTGCAGCCCTCCTTGAATGTACACTCCTTGTGACCACTCTTGCTGGCATGTCTCACCGGTTGTTTACATGTTTCACAAAAGTGAAAGATTAAGCGCTGGCGTGCGATGCTTGCATGACGAACCATTTCTGTAAGTCATGAAAAAACGTTTGTCATTATTTTGTCTGTTAGTAAATGTGAATATCATTTAAGTGACTATTGCATAAATATTGGATAGTAATTCTACAGTAGTTGATTTTTTTAACTTAGAAAAATATTTTCGAGATAGAAACCAAAAGTCGAAATGTTAAATTTACCTTGAAAAGGCTTGCTTGCATATCAACTTGAAATTTGAAATCAGCTGATAAATTATTAATTTATTTCGAAATGTAATCATAGAAACGAAACTGATGTTTCAAAAAGATAAACACTGACTTTGATTAAACATCTTTTAATTCGTAAATAGTCTATAGACTATCACTTTGAAAACCAAATTATCATTTGAATTATTTATAGATTCGAAGCACACTTTGGAAATGTTTATCTTCATTTAAACACTTCATCATATAAGCTTGTGTGCTTCATAGGTTTTGAAAATGCTATAATAAATTGTGAAAGTTAACAATTCTGTTTAATAACATGACATATAGTGTTCCTAACTTAGGATCCAGCCACATATTTTAAACTATCTGGTAATAAGAACTTAGTAATGTTCCTACTACCAAAATATAGAAAGTAGTGAATAGAAGAATGTAGAACTCACTTCAGAATTGCAGTTATAAATCGATGAAACGGAGAGATGGAGAACGAGGTCTGCTATGCACACAGAATAATTAAAAAATGAGTAAAGAACGGAGCTCTACAAGTTCTTTATATATGAATCTAGCAAAGGAACCATGAACAAAGACCGGGTGACATCATAACATCACGTTGGTATAGAAAAACAAACTGTTGAATTCAAACAAAACTAAACAGCTGATCTATTTTAATGATGAAATAGAAAAGTGCCATCAAAGTCTTTGATGCTAGAGTGGTACATGTAACCGCAAAGTCAAACCAATTAACATGTGATGAAGATGGATTCCTTGCAGTTCTAAACATTTAAAAAATCTACTTAAGTCAAGGATTTCATATAATTTGAATTATCATCTAAATTCAAATATCAATGAAAAAGTCACTAAGTTTTAAGCAGTTAAATCAAGACTGCATCATAAAAACGCGCAAAAATCGAAATTCAAATTTCGCGCCAAATTTCGAAAAATTAAATTTCGCACCAAATTTGAATTTAAAAGCAGCTAGGGTTAGGGTTAGGTTTTAGGTATGCAAGAAGCGAATTGCTATGGTACCCAGAGCCCATGGGTAAATAAATTTTCGAGGGCGCGAAAAATTTCTTCCCGCCGTGTATGAAGTGTATGAAGGTCAAAGGTCAAGATCGAGTTCATGTGTAGGTTTATGCATTATGGTCATTTCGAGTGATAAAACTTTAACTTTGAAAATTTTTAAAAACATGAAAACTTAGTTATTTTTGAGAAATACTTAGAATTTTTTCCAGTTGCATACACTTGCATACAACAAGGATTTTTCATTGAATAGGTACATATGTTATATCATTCGAAAGCTCTTTTCATTTTGATTCCAATGATGTATTGTATACAATATGTATGACACCATCCGAAGCAGCTATAGTCCTTTGAAAGATAGGTACAATTTAGTTGAGAAACTTAGAAATTTGAAATCATAAATTTTTCTTCCTGCATACACTTGCATACAACAGGGACTTTTTTCATCAAATGGGTACATACCTTATATCATTAGAAAGGTCTTCTTGTTCTTTAGCTAATGATGCATTGTATGCAATATGCATGATATCATCCTAAGGTGAAAAAAGCATTCGAAAAACACTGTAAATCTATTCAAACTTTCATCCAATTTGACTATCATTTGAATTACACATTAATATTCATTTCAAATTTGTTCTAGTATGTTCGGTGCTGTTTCAAAGTCTCAAACAAGTGATTTGAAATATTTATCTTAGAAATATTTAACTTAGAAATACTTATAGGTAGCTATTTCAGAGATGAATATATCCCCAGTTCCCATTCAAATCCCATCAGAAATTCGATTTGTGAAATTATAAAACAAGATTGTTCATTATGTAAGTGTTGTTGAAGAGAAAAAAATCACATATTATCAATATTTGGGAAAGGAATCAGTTTCTTCAGGTCAACGCGAACACACACTCTTGTCTTTTTGGGGGCACCAGGGCAGCGGCGAGGCGTGTCTGGGTCGATTATGTTGAACTCAAGCCCGGTTGTTAAGTTCTTCTCTTGTGGTTCAAATCTGACAGCTATTCTTTTGGAGTGTACCTTCCTCGGCGCATTCCTGATCTGGCTTCCGCATCGCGTCTTGACGGTTATGGTGGCCTCCACCGGTGTTTCGATGACACTCCTCCTTAGAACCACGCTTTCATCTTCTGATGATTCTGGATCAGGAGTTACAGGTCTTCTTACCAACACTCTGGGTTCGCATGGCGATTCCATCTTTTCAACAGGAGAAGTGGGAGGTGCTGTGATACGTTCCATTTTCAATGTGATTAGAATAATATAGATAAGATAGCTGACAACATGGTACTTGAAGATTAGAACCTTTGATGAGAATTGGTACGCTGCTAGGACTTCTATACTTTTTAAACAAAGGAATTCCCAACAGCCAATCAGAGAGGCTCCGATTTTCCCTAAAGGGATATATAAGGATGTCATTGTTCCAATCAAGTAAGTTCTAATCCTCGTGACTTGAGCAAACACTAAGAACGAAACCTGACTACCCAGAAACAACTGTTCTGCTTCAAGAATGAAAGTCAGATTATAATGGGAGGAGAGTTAGATACGAACGTGAATTTATCTTGTGGATGCAACGTAGAGTTGTGGAAGACTCTAGCTGTTACCGCACTCCAAAGGAGACAGGGACTGCCGGCAAGGTGCCCCGTTCATGACTGTGACCATTACATGCCTAATTAAACTGTTAATTAGGTTAACAGTTAGGGTAAAGTTAACCCATTAATGCCCGAATTATTTTACATCACAGAAATCTAATATATTTTGTGTTACGCATCCTTAGGGGTTACTTTGCGCATTTATGATTGAAATTATGCCGGTGCTTCTTTAGTTTTACATCTGCAGCCTGTGACCACATGGTCACGCTAGGACTTACGAGGTACATATTGCTTTTGAATATGGCAAGTAATTAACAAAACTACATTTCTTGATACAATGAATACAATTTACTATTCATCACGAAACTGGTAAAATTCGAACAATGGTGATTATCAATAATCAACAAAAGGAATAGCAACTATAATTTTCTTTGTTACACAAAATTATTATCAGATCTATTCATTATCAAAATGTCAGCTTATCAAAGATTCAACACAATTCTGAATGTCATGGTTTATGATAATTCTCGAAGTAAGGAATGCACAAACCAACGTTACATTTAGTACATTCGGATCTAATTACTGAGGAATAATTATTTCCTTGGCATCGTCGACGTTTTGAACCAGTGGGAACTCGTACATAGTGTCCTACATTATCAAAACGTACATCCGCGGATAATCCTCTTTCCCGAAGTGGTGGTCGACCACCACCTGATGGTTTAACACCATTTAGGTTTAAAATAAAAAGCGCAATTCTCCGACGAAACTCTAAAAGTGGGCAATTTCTGTGAATACCCCGATGAATAAAGCTACTTAAGTAGCCATGCATTTTGAATGGCCACATCAATTAACCATGAAAAAATAGGGAAATACCACTTTTTTTCCTTTGATATTTGTCCGATACAATAGAGACGTTTTGATCTATTCGATCAGTTCCACCCATCCATTGGTTGTATGATTTGATTACGTTTGGACATGAAACTGATATTTTCTAACCCGATTGACGACAATATCTACGACATTCCCCTATAGGGTGTATTGAGTGACAATTAGAACCTACTGTAGCAACCTTATTGTCCTTCCAATGTGCAATAACGATGTTTGTCTTACTATCTGAAGCAAAAGAAATTGTGCCTCTATCACACTTTGCCAAAAAATCTTTTGGGCGAATTGGACATGATTTCGGAATTCTGTTTTCTCTCTAAGTACCTGTACCACCGCATCCTCGATTAGAGAGCTCAACAAAGGTTTTCAGACTAGTGAAAAGGTTATCAAAGTATATAAGATACGGTAGCTTTTGAAAACGTTCCAGTTCGTCTAAGAATGAAAATAAAGGTGCTGTTGCCTTTCCAAAAGATTTCCCATATTGTTCTCCATCAATTTTCATTGTCTTCCCCTGATGCACCTCAAAAGACAGAAGATACCCACTACTAGAGTTGAGGGACCAACATTCATACCCAAACCGTATGGGTTTATTAGCGATAAACTGTTTGATTCCATGAGATCCTAAATATCTGATCATGGACTCATCATAGCTTAGATGCTGCTCGGGCACAAAATGTTCTCTAAATTTCCTGTTTAGATGTGTGATCAAAGGTCTCACTTTGAATAACTTATCATTCATATCGATAATGCTATCATCTGCGAAGTGAATTCGGGTCATCAAAGTTTCAAAACGATTTCGCCTCATACTTTGGTATACCAAGGAGTTCCGGGTATCGTCCTGGTTCTCCCAAAACATCCTGCGATTTGGATAGGACCTGAGATAGTAACCTGAGAGAATCATTATTCCAATAAAAGTCTTAACTTCCGATTTCGAAAAATGTAGATGAGGCTCATTTTTCTGCATAATATATGTTTGTGTTTCAACACATATGTGATCAATGATCTCATCACCAAAAAAGAGTTCGAATAGCTCGATCGGAGAAAAATCTCTGTATCTATCATAACTGGGTTCTGGAAATAAGGGGATATTATCTTTATTGTCCTTTCTACACCACTTCAAAGACTTTTCTATGTTGGAAAATAGCTCGAAGTCGAATTCATATTTGTACCCTGCGTCCTCGTCTTCAAGGCATGCTACATGCGCTTGTGCACGTAGCTGGTTTCCCGACAGACGATCCGCTTCATCACCCGAATCTTCGTCTGTTAAAACAGCTGCGGCAGGCGGCTCTATGAAAATGTCATTCTCGTCGATTTCATCTTGCTCCACCAAAGCGACAACGTCATCAACAGTGTACCTGCAAAGCAATATGACAGTCTAAGTAGATGACAGCAAGCAGATGCGCGAGTGGCGCGGTGGTATCGATGTTAGATACACTATCCGTAAGGACACGGGTTCGATTCCCCAGCCAAACTTTTTTTAACATGAAAATATTGCCGGGTTGTAATTTTCAAACACGTCATTTATGCATATTCAATGCAAATTCTTAACTTTGCCTCTTAATTTTTTTAAAACCAAGAGAAGTTTGGTATTGTAAACATGTTAAAATTCAACTTTGTACAGAGATGTATGTATCTCGTAAGTCCTAGCGTGACCATATGGTCACATCATGATTACATAACTGGTTCTTAGGTAGATCATCCATCAAACGAAATTTCCTATATCCAATAACACCTTATAGGTCGTGATAGTAACATACACTGGGACTGTTGCTTCACTGATTAGTTTTTCAGGTGTTCAGAATGCAATGAAAAAGCGTTACTTACGTTTTTCTCCTCTTGGACGATGTAGCCATGATATTTCACTTAGCGCCACCGAAACAAGAGATGACAGCCAATCGAAAATACTGTGAATTAAAACAACAGGGTATTCTGCTATATTATTAAAGCGAGAACAAGATAATTGTTCAAACATATAAAAAAATTGGATCAACTTTAATATAATAGTGTGGTTGTGACCATATGGTCACGCTAGGACTTAATGGGTTAATGCTGTGATTTTCCATGCCTAATTAAACTTACATTGCAAACCTCTTGTTTTTTATTTACAAAGTCTGTAAATGGGATTCTGATTAGCAAATAATATAAGATTGTTAACATAATTCCTGATCTGTAGAATCTGTTTTATGAAATTCAAGAAAGATTGACATCATAGTCACAATGGTCACAATTGTCGCATTTGAGCAAGCAGTCTCAAAACAAACATCTGTTTAAGTTCCGAAATAGATGTTCGCATCCCTGTTCTAATTCACATACTCTAATTCAATTTCGGAACAGGCCGTTCCGATCCCAACACACAAATAAGTGTACCGAATCATTAAGTATGATCTCAATTCGGTTGTCAATCGGAACGCGGTTCCTATTTACATGTTCGAAACATGTTCCGATTGGTAATTTGGAACATGTTCCTATCCATGTTCGCATCCATTGGCAATTCGAAACATGTGTTCCTATCCAGGTTCGTATCCACTATCAGTGCGTCCGCAAAACTAGCTACTGCTGACCGGACAAAGCATATCAGAAAAATAAAAACTGCTGTTACTTAATTTCCCCATCTGAAAAGAAGAGGCAAGTGCAAACTTTATAAAGTCTCCTAGAAACCACAAGCCTCGATGTCTCAGTATTGTAGCTTCATTTCAAAGAAGGGGAAGGAGTGGACAACACCAACTTTCAAAAATTGCGGCTGTTTTACTCTCGGAATTCTAAGCTAGGTGTTCAGGAATTGGAGTCGAAACACGAATCCTACCTGAATTCCTGCTGATGACTTCCTAGCTGGTACAGCGAACGCAAAACCAGTCCTTTTAAGGACTAATTTTATTTTATTTTATTTTCAGTATGTATTACATTATTCGCTTGCACTCATTATTTTGCAGTCTGCAAATTCATTTTACGCTAGTTTCATGTGACTATTTATTTCATTTATTTATTAATTTTTTTGATTTTGATCTATACTTAATAATTTTCATCTGCGCTGTTTATTTCCTTCCATTTATTTATTTATGCATTCATTCAATTTTTCCTTCTTACTATTTTTTCTTTTGCTACAATTTCAATATTCCATGACAGTCGTACTTCACCAATCATTTTCAGCAGCTTATCTTTCAGAATTTATTACCCTTCCTTTTTTTAATTTGTTTATACGATCTACGCTTTGATAATTACTTGGTTAGCTTATTTTCTATGTTAAGTTAGGTAACAGCGTGAATGATTATCTCCTTTCCCATCTTCAGTGAAATAGGTAATTGATAGTATCTTCCGTCGTGTACAGATTACACTTGTCACAACTGTTTGCGAATATGATGGGACACAGACCGGTCCTCTTGAGAGGTAGATTAAATTTCTTGAATAGTTAGTCACCAATTGCGCCATTTATAACAAGTCTAGTTCCCTATTTCATTTTCTTCATGGAGTAGTTCCAGGTGAGACGTTGTAGGTCGATTCTAGCAAGTTCAGTGCCTGTACTGTAGCTTCGCATGTATTTTATTTTCTTTTCTTCAAAGTTCATTACAAATTTATTCATCCCAGTTGCATTTTGTATAGTAGGTCTTAGTTTACTTTATGTAGTTAACTGATATTCCTAGCGGATGATGATTTTGATTTAAATACTTTCAGCTCGGAAACTGCGAGAGCAGGGGCAAGTAGGAAGTGTTATACCGGTACGAGGCTACATTTCCGTTCTAGAGATTCTATTGTTATCTATTTCTATGGCTAAAAGCCTTAAGTAATGGCTAAAAGAGAACAGATTGATATTTGCTGGAATAATGAGCTCACTTATTTTGTTAAAATGCGCGAGGGCATTGCCCGAGGGCTTTTGACAAATGATAATTGACCGAGATATCTCAGCAAATATCAATCCATCCACCTTTAAACCGTTTTAAACTATGCTGGCAAATCAAAACCCATTATTTGCCAAATTTTTTTCTAATGCTTTTGAATGACTTTGAAATGTAGAAAGTGCATTTCTACATTGTTTAATGTCTGCCTTACCTAATCATTTTCATAATTTATAAATTATACGAGATTTTAAAAAGTCGACATATGTCGACCATGGCCATCCGGATTTTTGAAAGAAATATTCATCTGGTTTCGTACGTTTTACCAAATATTTTTCAATAAGTTTTGACTAGAATCTTTTATCAAAAATTGCATTTATACTTTGTTTCATGTCTACTTTATATTATCGACCATGGTAAATATCCGAATTTTTCAGATTTTTCAAAAACTTTCTATAATTGTTTCAGTAAGCTCTATGGTAATAATTCAGTTGATAGTCTAGTGTTATTAGAAGATATTGACGTCACATTATATTTGAATGTATTGAAAAATGTACAGATCATATCTTTTTCATTGAAGACAAAATGTGATAAAAATCCTAGAACTGTAGCTTCTTTCTTCATGTAGCTTTCAGAAAAGATTACTGTCTATCATGGTACGTAGGAAAACAATCGATGTGAAAGCCTACATCACACTGCCGACACTCGGGTCGTGCTTGTTTTCTGCATACTGCACATTTTCGCCTGTGCCCACAACAGTAATACAGGTATGCTCCTACAACTAGTCACGATGATGAAGTTGTTGACCTCTTCTATGAGAAATTGCAATCAGCAGTTGAACAAGTAAAGAGTCGAGAGATCTGCATCCTGATGGGCGATTTCAATGCGAAGGTTGGTGAAGGAGACGAACCTTCTGCTGGAATTGGTCGCTTCGGTCTGGGAATTCGAAACGAGAGAGGTCAACGGTTAGCAGATTTCTCTACCGCAAACAATCTTTGCATTTTGAATACGCAGTTTAGCCACCACAAGCGTCGACGATTCACGTGGACATCTCCAGACCAAAGCACCCGGAATCAAATCGATTATATGATGATAAATAAGAAATGGCGCAACAATGTACTTGATGCCAGAACTAAACCAAGTGCAGACTGTGATACCGATCACAAATTGGTCGTTTCAAAGGTTCAATTGAAAGCATTCAGTGTGAAAAGAAGTAGTCAACCATTCCGTTTCAACTTGAATAAACTGAACGATTCGGAAGTCCGGGATCAATACGTAACAGAAACGAACAACCGATTTGCAGCGCTATTGGAGACAGATACTACGGAGATGGAGCCGAATGATCTCTGGTCAAACATAGCTGATACCTTAAAAGAGGTTGCAACCGATGTCATAGGACGTGCCCCTAGGCGGAAAGTAACTGATTCTTGGATTGGCAACGAGACTCTCAAGTTAATTCATGAACGAAGAGAAGCTCGGCGTGTTTCAGATAGCCTTTTGATTAAAAAGCTGAACAAGAAGATAAAGAAAAGCCTGCGTAAAGACAAGAAAACCTGGCTAGAACGACAGTGCGCTGAAATCGACGAGTTCGATAGAATGCATAAAGGCAAAGCACTTTTTCGAAAAATCTCCGCACTTACTGAACCAGCAGCTACTGAAAAACAAAGTGTAATCAATGACTCCACAGGTCTAACCCTCATAGAACCCAACCAGGTTCTAAAGCGTTGGGAAGAATACGCTAAGCAGCTTTTCGGTTCAACTTCATCGGTTTTTCATCAGGAGCTGGTTACTACGCCTCCAGCAAAAAAGGAGCCTGTTCCGCTGCTTGCAGAAGTCCAGAACGTGGTAAAGAAACTGAAAATGGGCAAGACTGCAGGTTGTGACAATGTGCCTGCGGAACTCGTCAAGTTCGCTGGAGACTTTGCCACAAAAAGTCTTCACAAGCTTTGCGTGAGGATTTGGGAAACGGAACGTTGGCCAGACGATTGGAAAGAGCAAGAACTCGTATTACTGCACAAGACTGGCAATCCCAAAGAGTGTGGCAATTATCGCACCATCGCGCTTATATCGCATGCTAGCAAAGTCCTCCTCAATATACTGCTGGACCGCCTGCGCATGAAGATCGAACAGGAACTCCCAGATGAACAAGCAGGGTTTCGAATTGGCAGAGGCACCGCAGACATGTTGGCAACCCTACAAGTCATTATTGAAAAGGTTAATGACATGTCATGTGGAGCGGTTATAACTTTCATTGATTATTCCAAGGCTTTTGACAGCGTGAGCCACGGTCAGCTCTGGGATATCATGTCTACTTTTGGATTCCCTGATCACCTCGTCAACCTGATAAAGTCCCTCTACTGCAATCAGCAAGGAGTTATTCGCTGGAACGGAGACCGAACCAAGCAATTTCCAATCAAAAAGGGTGTGCGTCAAGGATGTATTCTATCACCGCATCTTTTCAGTTTGTATACTGAGCAAATCATGAGAGAAACCGATTTTACGAACGCTGGCATAAATATCGGAGGCAGACAAATAAGCAATGTCAGGTATGCCGATGACACAGCTTTGATAGCCAAGAACATGAGTGAAATGCAGGAGATGGTTGACCAGGTAAATGCTTCAGGAGTTGAGAGGTCGCTCAAGCTAAATGCAAGGAAGACAAAAGTAATGCGAGTCGGTTCAACACGTGACGAAGATAGCACAATCACAGTTGGGGCTGAGACTGTTGCAGAGGTCGATCGCTTCAAATATCTTGGCTCTATCAAGAAAAATGATGGAAGTTGCACAGAAGACGTCCGTGTGAAAATAGCTATGGCTAAGGCGAAGATGACCAGACTGAACAAGCTATGGGCAGATAGGGCACTACCAACAAAGCTCAAGATGAAATTAGTGATGACGCTTGTGTGGCCAATTCTATCATATGGAGCGGAAGGATGGACGCTGAAAACTACAGACGAGCAACACATCGAAGCTGCCGAAATGTGGTTCTGGAAGAGAATGTTGCGCATAAATTACAGAGAGCACCGAACGAATGCCAGCATCTTCGAGCAACTGGCCACTACCCCTATGTTACTTCGACACATTCGGAAAAGGAAACTCTCCTTCTACGGTCATCAATGCAGGGAGGGAGGATGCCTTTTAACGAGAACTGTGCTGCAAGGCAACATGGAGGGCAACCGGCGCAGAGGAAGGCCCAGGACGCAGTATGTCAACAACATCATGAAATGGACCGGACTCAACATGTACGAATTGAACTGCGCAACGCGTGAGCGAAAACTGTGGCGTGCCATCTCCAATGGGTCGGCCGAAGTTCAGCAATGAATATGCCGCTTAAAGTAAAGTAAAGTAGCACATTTTCGCTGGCGACTGTTCAAGGTTGATTGAAAGAAATGTTGTCCTACTTGCCTATGAGCACCAAACGCATGGATTTTCTAGGTACAAAATCGGGAGAAACAGCTTTGCGCTTCGGCATGATGTCAAAAACTGATATACGATGCTTCTAATTACAATAGATGTAGTAGTTCATAGAATTTGTGACGCCACACGAAATGCGCGCGAGGGACTCACGATGTAGCCTATCATCTGTGAGGGAAGAAATCATTGGAAATTTACCATCCTCACACAGTCCTACGTCACACTTTTAGTTGTAATTCACGTCACTCTGTTCATGTCCAAATGTAATTGCTACACGATATGCGCGTACTCAACCGAAGCAGAAATTGTCATCATGTATTATAAAACGAAGTCGCTTCAAATTTATCACGGCAAGTATCGGAAATTTACGACTAAGATAAATCAACTATTTTCTCCGGAGATTTACCACGGTCGACATTTGTCGACCATACAAAATCAAGCATAAATTATCGAACTAATGCTTGCGGAAAAGAAATTCTAAAGGCAAGAACGGTATTTTGGACGTAAAGTTTTAACTGATGAAAAAGGGAACTACCTTAAATAGTTTTAAAAAAATAGTGCGCAAAAATGCAAAAGAATGAAAAATATTATGCACTCTTAAACGGAAGATTTTTCAAAGTGAAAACAGTTAGGAATTTGAAATAAACACCTAATTTATATTGACAGAGACTTGCTTGTGATATTCCCTTACTAATCTTCACAGATATATGCCATTTTCCACAAAATATTCTTGATTTTCAGTATGGTCGACAGATGTCGAATGTGGCAAATAACAGGTTAACAGGGACGATTAACTGGTCACGGAAGTGCATAGATATGATTTTGAAATGTGGAATATCATCGTAGAATCCCATGGTAAAATCGTGTAACATACATAGAAATTAATAATGCCATAGAAAGTCCACTTCTATGGTAACATACATGATTGCAATAAATTTTAAAATTGTTGAGCGAGAGGCGAGTACCAAGCAGTGGACAATTATTTTGAAGAAATTTATGTATTTAAAAAATGAATCCCCTTTTGATAGTTTATAAATAAAAAGAGCCACGAAATTCACATTATGATCTATTAGCACGATGCCTTTCGTCCAATCTCAACGGGTGTCAACTTTGGACAGAAACAAATCCTAGATGCAAACTTAGATATAAAATTTGAATCATTCATAACAGATACTTAGGAAAATATAGAGATATCCTTATACATAAACATAATAGAAATCAAAGCATAGTATTACTGTAAGACACTATACAACCAGGGAACCCTAGTTATCGGCGCTCCGCTTGACCAGGAAGTGACATTCGAAAAATCTCTATGTGTAACAGACCGAGCTATGAGAGACCCTTAACCCAATTGATTACTACAGTAAGAAACCTACCAGTCTCCGTATCACGATCCGGTTATTCCAAGTTAACCACGTCGAATCCTTTATGATGTGGACGAGCACCGGAGCAGCCACGCGAACGTCACTCGAAGATGCGCCTGGTTAGTTATTAACCCTGCCCTACCAGTTACTAGGTATTATAGGTAATACCCTAACTCGAATGAATCTGTGGGTATTACCCAGGTACGTTATAACGGTTGTGGGTAGCAGTTAATAAGCTGAAACAGAAGTATCATAAAACCCCAACCTCCTAATTCAGCTGAAATTATGTCTTGCTAACTTCTTACATATATCGTAACCCGCAGATGCGACGGCAAAGTTATAATGCTGCTTACGATTAATTAATTAGCCGCAAAGGAAATATCATAAATCTATGTCATAAACCTACGCCACTTGCCTAAAACTTCTTAGTTCAGTTGAGAGCAGTGACTTACCATCAGCCGTATAATTTTAAGAGAGCAACGTTTTTGTTGACCGCGCACGCTAGCCGCCGTGAGCTTTACTCATTGCATTTATAATAAAATGGTACATTCTAACACCAGAAATACTTAATTCATGTTTATCTTATGTTTGCCTATACTTTTACCCAGAAACCACCCAAAACCCCATAAATCGGAAGCCACCAACACCTTACAATTATATACAATATATACATGTCCGTGAAATCCTCAGTTATCACTTGAATGTGATATAACTTTACAACCCTTCACCAGAAAATTGCGCCAATGCTCCCAGATTTGTGAGCAATACCTATATACAATTTAGTTCTTCACATCAATAGTGAAAATACCAACACCTATAATTAAAATATTTACGTTAAGTACTAGTTATAATTTTACTACATATAAACAAATAAGCAACCCTGTTACATTACTCCCCCCCTTACAAATAGAATCGTCCTCGATTCTACGGTCGGAATACTCGATTGAAATTGGCTTCTAAAATGTTGCGGAGATGCTCTTCGTTGATGTCTCTACGCATGGCGATTTTAGTTATAACTCGATCGGTGGCCGTAGGAACTCTTGCCAGATGTGGGGCATCGGTCTCCACCAGCATCCTTTCCAGCGGAATGGCCCGAACAGTTTGACTCTTGGCACAGTCTCGGTGACCCATTCCGTTTACGAGAATCGGAGCAATACTGAAATAGAGATTACGAAAGAGATCCGCCAGTGAGCGCACTATTTGGCGGTCAACATACGTGCAGTGGAGGACGATGATCTGAGCGGCGCCAAGATGTTGTGGGCAGCTACTTCCCCCCACTCCCTCTCCCTGCAGTGAAGGATGAGAGGAAGTGAAAGCTCGTAAGCGAGCTGTGCCTGGTCAGCCAGACACCGACGTTGGGCCTCCATTGGGACGTTCCACTTGAGATCAATTCCCGTCTCTCCGATCGCCCTGACGTTTAGGCTGGAGTTCACACGTCTACGGAGCCTTGCCTCCAGAGATGGAGACCAATCTCCAGCATGACGTGGGTGCAACCCAAAAGCCATGACGATGCGGACATTAGGGAAATCATCCTGGAAGTCCGACTCGTCCCAGACAGAAACTTTGTCCCGTATATCTACTATACATGACATGGCGTTGATGGCGTCCACCATGTCATCCAAATGCCCTGCAAGGCCAGCAGCGCGACAGCTGTCGAACAAATGAATATGGGAGTCACCTCGCCAAACGGTTGGGCCTGATGGTAACAGTGGTTCGGGCATTTCCAAACCCTCAGGAGCTGGGCGCTCAACTTCGCCCCCCGGATCGCCCCGAGCCATCATATCAGGACGATCCTCTTCAGCGGCTATAGGTAGACCGGCCCCGAGGGGTTCAGCCTGCCCAACCAGCTGAGGAGGATCCTCTATGATGATTGGCAGTCGCACGTCGTCATCACGCGGAGCACCAACCGGACCTAGTCGAACCCCCCTGGCGACTGTGGGAATTGGATTCCCTATCACTACTGGGAGGTCCTCCCGAGCCAACGGGTCGATAACCCCACGCGACTCCTCTGCGCTGACGACCAGGACGGCGTCGTCCAGCTGCCCCACCTGAGAGTCAGAATCCCTCCCCGAGCGCAGGGCCCTTTGCTGCCCTTTTAACTTGCGGACATGCCGCCGTCGATTGGGATGGAGATCACCGGTATCCTCCGGCAAATCCCCCATACGCATGGCGCACTTCATAAACTGGTGGTGAGGAACTGACCAGCTGGAGCATATTTCGCGCACCCTGTCCTGCAGGGCTGACTGCTGGTCAGTCGGCGCTATGAGAGCCGCCTGGACGACTGCTCGGGAAAGACATCTGTCTTTCATTTTACGGTTCCAGCCGGCAGGACATTCGGGCAAAGCCCGTCCTGCTAACAAAAATGTTATTACTTGGTCTCTGGTAGTCTTACCATCTTCTGGTACAGCAGCAGTTGCCATCTGTAAAGAAATATGATTGATCTCGATTTCACACATGTCATCGTCCATCATTTCGACAGTGTCACTACTGGTACTGTTAATTCCCGCATCAGGATCAGAGTCTTGTATCATTTCTACTGTGTCTTCTGCTACATTACTTTCTATGTCCCCATCCAATTCCGAATCGCAAATCATCTCTGCCGTCTCATCTGTCGCATTACTTTCTACTTCGATATCTGCAGACAATCGTGTAGGTAATTCTCCTCTTTCCACCTCCCCAACCCGTTGCTGGGAGATAGGAGGTGAACATGGGAATTTCTTTAACCTATCAAAATGAGTAACTAAAGTTTTCCTGCCGCCAATATCTCTGATCTGGTAGGTACTATCTGAGAATCGTCTTTCCACGATCCAGGGACCTACCCAAGGTCTGAAAAATTTCTTTTGTTTGTCCCTTGGGACAGCAGTTTTGAAATACATTACCAAGTCACCCATCTGGTATTTGCAAGTACTTGTAGTCTTTCTGTCATAGCTTTCCTTTTGGCGTTCCTGCTCCACTACCGCACATTTTTTCACCGTCTCCCACGTCCGCACAAGCTGCTCTTGCAGTTCATAGATATAGTCGGAGGTTTCTCGTTCGACAACAGTGTCTAGATCCAGTTCGAAATCGACGGGCATTCTCATTTCTCGCCCATAAGTGACGGCCGCAGGAGAGAACCCTGTTGTGCTGTGTGTACAACTGTGTTACTGGACCTATAAGCCCAAAGGCAGTAGGACAGTGTCAGATCCCATTCCTCTCTCTCTACATCCGCATGGGACAACATTAATTGCTTCAACGTTCGATTGAAACGCTCAACCCCTCCGTTCCCTTGAGGATGATATGCAGTGGTACGTGACTTCATGGAACCCAAAAGATTACACAATTCTCGAAAAATTTTTGATTCAAATTCTGTCCCCTTATCAGAATGAATTCTATCAGGGACTCCATGACGGCAAACCCATTCTCTAAGGAATGCCCCAGCTACCGTAGACGTTTCCTTGTTAGGAAGGGGGATTGCCTCAGCCCATTTGGAAAATAAGTCAACCATAGTCAAGACGTAACGATTGCCTCTCTTAGTCTTACGCAGTGGACCTATGAGATCAACTTCAACACATTCCATTGGTCTTCCGACTACGATTGGCATCATGGGATGTCGCAGTTTTGGAATAGGCCCCTTAAAGGTAACGCATACCTCACATCTGTTCAAACACGTCGTGGTATCATGTCTCATGTCTGGCCACCAGAACCTTGCTCGCAGTTTGTGGTAAGTTTTATCACGGCCCAAATGAGAATTGCCCATCCCTGAGTGACATTGGTTGATAATAGCCATTCGCTCGTCTTTTGGTGGAATTATTTTTTTCTTATCGCCATCTAACCGATATAAGAGACCATCTTCCACAACAAGAAATTCCCAAAATCGAACAATGTTCTTTATTTCCTGTGAGCATGTTTCCAGTTGTCTAGAAGATGGCTTGTCGGAAGATGATAGACGAGTTTTCCAGAACAGAATTTGCGCCAAGTCTTGATCAGCCGAAGTCTTGCGTTTCATTTCATCTACCCCAGCCCCTGGGGACCATAGACTAAAAATAACAACATCATCACCATCCATGCGATTCGGAGGGTCTGACGTCTCTTCGTCTGGCGCATTAGTCAAGCGAGAGAGAGCATCTGCGTTTTTGTGCGAGGTTCCGGCGCGGTATAAGCAATCGAAATCAAATTCTTCCAAAATTTGCAACCAGCGCGCAAGCATCCCTCTAGGCTCTTTGAAGCCTTTCAACCATTCAAGTGCTTTGTGATCTGTTCGTGCTAAAAACTTTTTACCCGTCAAGTATATGTGAAAGTGGTCGATGAATGTTACTAGGGCAAGCATCTCCCTTTTCGTAGGGGCGTAGGAAGTTTGAGCTCGATTCAAAGTTTTGCTTGCATACGCAATAACCCTTTCCTTTCCATCATGCTGTACTTGTGAGAGGACAGCACCTATGGCGTAGCCAGAGGCATCAGTATCAAGAATGAAAGCACCACCAGCCTCAGTGAAATCTGGCATGGTCAAAATCGGAGTGGATGTTAAACAGCGTTTAAGAGAGTCAAACGCTTCCTGACAACGATCAGTCCACACAAAAGTATTGTCTTTGTTAGTTAATTCGTGCAACGGTTTAGCTAATCTCGCAAAGTCTTGCACAAATCTGCGATAATAAGACGATAAACCTAAAAATTCTCGTACTTGCTTAGCAGTTGCTGGCGTCGGCCATTCTTTAACTCTGCTTGTCTTTTCAGGATCAGTCTTAATACCTTGAGACGTCACGATGTGACCAAGATACTTGACAGAGCTAAGTCCCCATTGGCACTTTTTAGTATTGAGTTGCAGATTAGCAAGTCGCAGTCTGTCTAATACCAATTGAATATCACACAAATGATCTTGCCAACTACGACTAAAAATAATAATATCGTCAAGGTAGACTAAACAAATTTCTCCAATTAACCCTCTCAACTTCTCGTCCATCATGCGCTGAAAAGTGGCAGGAGCTGACGCCAGACCGAATGGAAGAACATTGAACTCATAAAGACCCTGTGGACAAACAAATGCAGACTTTGCTTTATCCTCCTCCGCCAAGGGAATCTGCCAATAACCAGACTTCAAATCAAGTACCGAAAAGTATTGAGCCCCTCCCATAGAATCCAAAGCATCATCGACCCTGGGCAAGGGATAGCTATCGTATCGGCAACATTGATTCAATTTTCGAAAATCAACACAAAATCTCAAAGTCCCGTCCTTCTTCTGGACAAGAACGATGGGACTAGCCCAGGGACTACTACTATGTGAAACAACGCCTTGATCCAACATTTCCTGTATTTGGCGGCTAACTTCTAACTTCTGAGAGGGTGGAACCCGTCGACAAGGTTGACGAATAGAAGGGTGATCCCCAGTATTTATAAAATGCTGAGCGTTCACTGCCCTACCTAATGGCTTTCCTTCTGCCATAAACACATCAGCATACGATTTAAGTATGCTATCCAATTCTTGACGTTCTCGAGCAGTTAATTCGGAAGACGGCTCCTCTGATTGTGACTCAAGAGTCACATGATTTACTTGAGCTGCAACATCACTTGGAAAAACGTCTTGAATATAATTTACGCTATCATACATTGCGGAAATCAATTCGAAATTGGCTACTGCTGTATTTTTCTTTAGAGTAACATGTTGCAAAGAGTTGTTGCAAACAGATATGGTGACTTCCTTTTTCTTAACGGTCGAAACTGTCGGCAGAACAAACACGCCAAGATCGTCCGTCTCTGAACTGGGCATGACCATACCCGTTAACGGTTCTGGACCCTTTCCTTTCATCAAAATTCTTGCTGAAAGCAGCTGTTCTGAGTGCGGCTGAAGAACAACTGTATTATTGATAGTGATTTTAAAAATCACAGTGTTCGTAGTACGACGTTTGCGAAGAGGTACTTGAACACCTAGTCGAGGTAAATGCAAGGTTTTAGTGCCCACGTCCACGTCACCGTCATAATCACCTAGGAAATCCATTCCTAAAACCATGTTAGTGGATAGATTGGCAGAAACAAGAAAAGTGTGATATACTGTGCAAATTCCTATCTGAAAATAAATGACAGTAGTTCCCAAAATATGAAGTTTTTCGTCATTTGCAGTTTGAATACAGGACACATTAGGAATCGGGATAATATGCTGATCATGCACTAATATACTATACCTTTTCCCGGTCAAATTAGCAAGCTGTTCAGTCAAATTAGCACGCGAGGGAAGAGAGGCGCACAGGATTGCTGACGTTATTTCAGCGTCATCCCTATTATTAGCTATTTATAGAAATGACATTAGCGCCCGCGTGACGCATTCTAATTGTTAATTCCACTGGATCTGCTATGTTCAATGAAATTAGCACGCTTCACAATGATATTAGCAGCGCGTTATCAGTACCCAATCATTTCGCACGATGCCGTACATGCGGATATCCGCCGAAGCTCGTGAGAGTCTTATAAATGTTTTTGATGAATGCCGTGACTTTATTTTTATTGCCGATACCCTGCAAATTAATCTTCGAACGGCTTATGGAATAATTCGAAGATATCAAAGAACTGGAAGGCGAAAAAATTTACCCAGAGGAGGTTCACTGTCCATTCTGACTCCTCAAATGCAAAATGCCTTAATAACTTTCGTCGAGGAGAAGCCTACAGCAACTTTACTCGAGCTGTCGGCAAAATTACATGAAAAATTCCCAAATCGTCCAATGGTGTCACGAATGACTGTATCACGCTTTCTCGACGGAAAACTTGTAACTTTAAAGCTTCTGCGAAATGTGCCTTTCGATTGGAATACCGAAGAGCTGAAACAAGACAGAAAATTATTCATGGAATGCATTCTTCCTGTTTCTAGCAGTAAATCTACTGTTTATCTCGATGAATGTGGATTCAATATATGGACATGTCGAAGTCAAGGACGATCATTGAGAGGACAGCGTGCGGTTCGCTCATTATGTGGGCAGCGAGGAAGAAACACTACTGTTGTTCTTGGAGTTTCGGAGAAGTTTGGTTTGGTGCACTACAAAATTTTCGACAGTGGAATGACCCAAGAAATATTCAATTACTTCGTTATGGAAATTTCTGCTTTACTTGAGAACGAGGAGATTGTTTTGATATTTGACAACGCTCCCGCACATCGAAAGCCGCCGGTTATGATGTCTGAGCATGAAACTAAACCTCTTCCCAGGTATTCGCCATTTCTAAATATGACTGAGATGGCCATTTCGTGTTTAAAAGCTCACTGCAAGAGGAAATTGAGTGAACCATCAATACAAGTGAGATATCTAGCCATCAACTTGCAGCTGCGCAGGGAATGACGTTCCATGCTCACAGATCGTCCATCTTGAAAGGAACCATAGAATCGTGTATGTGGAAATAACGCGAGAGAAATGTTCAGCATGGTTCAAATATACCTTGAATTATGCCCCAGCTTGTCTACAGAAACAGGATATTTTTGACTAAGTGCATTTGTGGTTTGGGTAGACAGACCTAGTCATTGTTTTTGATTAATGCCATTTCTATAGAAACATTTTGTAATTGATAAATATGGGATTCTGACTTGTCTTAATTACCTGCAGCAAAATAAATTCTGATAATCCACAAACCAAGTGTTCATTATCAATTAAATGTGGCTTAAATTAAATACTGATATCTAAATATAGTGAGAGTAAATCTAGATGAAATAGGGAATTCAATTATACCCCTGACGTCATGATGATTCTTCTGCGTGCGCTCACTGCACGCGTGCTAATTTGATTGAACATTATGCTAATTTGACCGGGAAAAGGTATATTACATACCGACACATCTGCACCGGTATCAACCAGAGCTTTAACTATCTGGTCACCAACAAGAATTTCTGCTATATTTGCTGAGTCCCGTTTCAAACGAGAGCCGGCGAGAGGCCGGGACGTATCTATCGCCGCTGCTCGTTTCCCTGCGGACAATTACGAGCTAAGTGTCCATACTGTCCACAATTATAACATGGACCCTGCCGAGCAGTTAAAGTAGGCTGCAAAGCACCAGTGGGCCTATTTTGCTGTGGCTGATAGCCTGATGCCGATGCATCGGCAACCCCAGTATACGTAGTATTTTGTCCCGGAAACCCAGTCAATTTTTGAGCCGTGTTTCCATAACTGGTGGGTTGCTCGACAACAGGCAACCGCGATTCCCTTGGGAGTGTTGACCGAGATACCGTTGTGTCAGGACCCAAAATTGGTCTTACTTACGGAACTGCGGGCTGAACGTTCGATGGCGCATTAATTAAACCCGCTTGTGACCGATAGAACGGTTGCTGAAAAAACGTTGAATTTGTCGGCCTGTTCATAGTTTGACGTGGAGTCTGAGACGGCCATGACATGGTCCGTTGGAAGACGTTGACAGACTTAGGACAACCCCGAGCGATATGACCGAATTCTTGACATTTAAAGCAACGAATGCCTGAATTACTAGACGCAACAGCAGTTATAACTGGTTGGACAGGAGAAACAGTACCACCGGTGGTAGTACTGGGTTTATCGATTCTTTCAAATCCCTCGACAATATCCAAGTAATTACTCAACGATGATGGTGGAAATCGACCCATCAGAAATTCGATTTGTGAAATTATAAAACAAGATTGTTCATTATGTAAGTGTTGTTGAAGAGAAAAAATCACATATTATCAATATTTGGGAAAGGAATCAGTTTCTTCAGGTCAACGCGAACACACACTCTTGTCTTTTTGGGGGCACCAGGGCAGCGGCGAGGCGTGTCTGGGTCGATTATGTTGAACTCAAGCCCGGTTGTTAAGTTCTTCTCTTGTGGTTCAAATCTGACAGCTATTCTTTTGGAGTGTACCTTCCTCGGCGCATTCCTGATCTGGCTTCCGCATCGCGTCTTGACGGTTATGGTGGCCTCCACCGGTGTTTCGATGACACTCCTCCTTAGAACCACGCTTTCATCTTCTGATGATTCTGGATCAGGAGTTACAGGTCTTCTTACCAACACTCTGGGTTCGCATGGCGATTCCATCTTTTCAACAGGAGAAGTGGGAGGTGCTGTGATACGTTCCATTTTCAATGTGATTAGAATAATATAGATAAGATAGCTGACAACATGGTACTTGAGGATTAGAACCTTTGATGAGAATTGGTACGCTGCTAGGACTTCTATACTTTTTAAACAAAGGAATTCCCAACAGCCAATCAGAGAGGCTCCGATTTTCCCTAAAGGGATATATAAGGATGTCATTGTTCCAATCAAGTAAGTTCTAATCCTCGTGACTTGAGCAAACACTAAGAACGAAACCTGACTACCCAGAAACAACTGTTCTGCTTCAAGAATGAAAGTCAGATTATAATGGGAGGAGAGTTAGATACGAACGTGAATTTATCTTGTGGATGCAACGTAGAGTTGTGGAAGACTCTAGCTGTTACCGCACTCCAAAGGAGACAGGGACTGCCGGCAAGGTGCCCCGTTCATGACTGTGACCATTACATGCCTAATTAAACTGTTAATTAGGTTAACAGTTAGGGTAAAGTTAACCCATTAATGCCCGAATTATTTTACATCACAGAAATCTAATATATTTTGTGTTACGCATCCTTAGGGGTTACTTTGCGCATTTATGATTGAAATTATGCCGGTGCTTCTTTAGTTTTACATCTGCAGCCTGTGACCACATGGTCACGCTAGGACTTACGAGGTACATATTGCTTTTGAATATGGCAAGTAATTAACAAAACTACATTTCTTGATACAATGAATACAATTTACTATTCATCACGAAACTGGTAAAATTCGAACAATGGTGATTATCAATAATCAACAAAAGGAATAGCAACTATAATTTTCTTTGTTACACAAAATTATTATCAGATCTATTCATTATCAAAATGTCAGCTTATCAAAGATTCAACACAATTCTGAATGTCATGGTTTATGATAATTCTCGAAGTAAGGAATGCACAAACCAACGTTACATTTAGTACATTCGGATCTAATTACTGAGGAATAATTATTTCCTTGGCATCGTCGACGTTTTGAACCAGTGGGAACTCGTACATAGTGTCCTACATTATCAAAACGTACATCCGCGGATAATCCTCTTTCCCGAAGTGGTGGTCGACCACCACCTGATGGTTTAACACCATTTAGGTTTAAAATAAAAAGCGCAATTCTCCGACGAAACTCTAAAAGTGGGCAATTTCTGTGAATACCCCGATGAATAAAGCTACTTAAGTAGCCATGCATTTTGAATGGCCACATCAATTAACCATGAAAAAATAGGGAAATACCACTTTTTTTCCTTTGATATTTGTCCGATACAATAGAGACGTTTTGATCTATTCGATCAGTTCCACCCATCCATTGGTTGTATGATTTGATTACGTTTGGACATGAAACTGATATTTTCTGACCCGATTGACGACAATATCTACGACATTCCCCTATAGGGTGTATTGAGTGACAATTAGAACCTACTGTAGCAACCTTATTGTCCTTCCAATGTGCAATAACGATGTTTGTCTTACTATCTGAAGCAAAAGAAATTGTGCCTCTATCACACTTTGCCAAAAAATCTTTTGGGCGAATTGGACATGATTTCGGAATTCTGTTTTCTCTCTAAGTACCTGTACCACCGCATCCTCGATTAGAGAGCTCAACAAAGGTTTTCAGACTAGTGAAAAGGTTATCAAAGTATATAAGATACGGTAGCTTTTGAAAACGTTCCGGTTCGTCTAAGAATGAAAATAAAGGTGCTGTTGCCTTTCCAAAAGATTTCCCATATTGTTCTCCATCAATTTTCATTGTCTTCCCCTGATGCACCTCAAAAGACAGAAGATACCCACTACTAGAGTTGAGGGACCAACATTCATACCCAAACCGTATGGGTTTATTAGCGATAAACTGTTTGATTCCATGAGATCCTAAATATCTGATCATGGACTCATCATAGCTTAGATGCTGCTCGGGCACAAAATGTTCTCTAAATTTCCTGTTTAGATGTGTGATCAAAGGTCTCACTTTGAATAACTTATCATTCATATCGATAATGCTATCATCTGCGAAGTGAATTCGGGTCATCAAAGTTTCAAAACGATTTCGCCTCATACTTTGGTATACCAAGGAGTTCCGGGTATCGTCCTGGTTCTCCCAAAACATCCTGCGATTTGGATAGGACCTGAGATAGTAACCTGAGAGAATCATTATTCCAATAAAAGTCTTAACTTCCGATTTCGAAAAATGTAGATGAGGCTCATTTTTCTGCATAATATATGTTTGTGTTTCAACACATATGTGATCAATGATCTCATCACCAAAAAAGAGTTCGAATAGCTCGATCGGAGAAAAATCTCTGTATCTATCATAACTGGGTTCTGGAAATAAGGGGATATTATCTTTATTGTCCTTTCTACACCACTTCAAAGACTTTTCTATGTTGGAAAATAGCTCGAAGTCGAATTCATATTTGTACCCTGCGTCCTCGTCTTCAAGGCATGCTACATGCGCTTGTGCACGTAGCTGGTTTCCCGACAGACGATCCGCTTCATCACCCGAATCTTCGTCTGTTAAAACAGCTGCGGCAGGCGGCTCTATGAAAATGTCATTCTCGTCGATTTCATCTTGCTCCACCAAAGCGACAACGTCATCAACAGTGTACCTGCAAAGCAATATGACAGTCTAAGTAGATGACAGCAAGCAGATGCGCGAGTGGCGCGGTGGTATCGATGTTAGATACACTATCCGTAAGGACACGGGTTCGATTCCCCAGCCAAACTTTTTTTAACATGAAAATATTGCCGGGTTGTAATTTTCAAACACGTCATTTATGCATATTCAATGCAAATTCTTAACTTTGCCTCTTAATTTTTTTAAAACCAAGAGAAGTTTGGTATTGTAAACATGTTAAAATTCAACTTTGTACAGAGATGTATGTATCTCGTAAGTCCTAGCGTGACCATATGGTCACATCATGATTACATAACTGGTTCTTAGGTAGATCATCCATCAAACGAAATTTCCTATATCCAATAACACCTTATAGGTCGTGATAGTAACATACACTGGGACTGTTGCTTCACTGATTAGTTTTTCAGGTGTTCAGAATGCAATGAAAAAGCGTTACTTACGTTTTTCTCCTCTTGGACGATGTAGCCATGATATTTCACTTAGCGCCACCGAAACAAGAGATGACAGCCAATCGAAAATACTGTGAATTAAAACAACAGGGTATTCTGCTATATTATTAAAGCGAGAACAAGATAATTGTTCAAACATATAAAAAAATTGGATCAACTTTAATATAATAGTGTGGTTGTGACCATATGGTCACGCTAGGACTTAATGGGTTAATGCTGTGATTTTCCATGCCTAATTAAACTTACATTGCAAACCTCTTGTTTTTTATTTACAAAGTCTGTAAATGGGATTCTGATTAGCAAATAATATAAGATTGTTAACATAATTCCTGATCTGTAGAATCTGTTTTATGAAATTCAAGAAAGATTGACATCATAGTCACAATGGTCACAATTGTCGCATTTGAGCAAGCAGTCTCAAAACAAACATCTGTTTAAGTTCCGAAATAGATGTTCGCATCCCTGTTCTAATTCACATACTCTAATTCAATTTCGGAACAGGCCGTTCCGATCCCAACACACAAATAAGTGTACCGAATCATTAAGTATGATCTCAATTCGGTTGTCAATCGGAACGCGGTTCCTATTTACATGTTCGAAACATGTTCCGATTGGTAATTTGGAACATGTTCCTATCCATGTTCGCATCCATTGGCAATTCGAAACATGTGTTCCTATCCAGGTTCGTATCCACTATCAGTGCGTCCGCAAAACTAGCTACTGCTGACCGGACAAAGCATATCAGAAAAATAAAAACTGCTGTTACTTAATTTCCCCATCTGAAAAGAAGAGGCAAGTGCAAACTTTATAAAGTCTCCTAGAAACCACAAGCCTCGATGTCTCAGTATTGTAGCTTCATTTCAAAGAAGGGGAAGGAGTGGACAACACCAACTTTCAAAAATTGCGGCTGTTTTACTCTCGGAATTCTAAGCTAGGTGTTCAGGAATTGGAGTCGAAACACGAATCCTACCTGAATTCCTGCTGATGACTTCCTAGCTGGTACAGCGAACGCAAAACCAGTCCTTTTAAGGACTAATTTTATTTTATTTTATTTTCAGTATGCATTACATTATTCGCTTGCACTCATTATTTTGCAGTCTGCAAATTCATTTTACGCTAGTTTCATGTGACTATTTATTTCATTTATTTATTAATTTTTTTGATTTTGATCTATACTTAATAATTTTCATCTGCGCTGTTTATTTCCTTCCATTTATTTATTTATGCATTCATTCAATTTTTCCTTCTTACTATTTTTTCTTTTGCTACAATTTCAATATTCCATGACAGTCGTACTTCACCAATCATTTTCAGCAGCTTATCTTTCAGAATTTATTACCCTTCCTTTTTTTAATTTGTTTATACGATCTACGCTTTGATAATTACTTGGTTAGCTTATTTTCTATGTTAAGTTAGGTAACAGCGTGAATGATTATCTCCTTTCCCATCTTCAGTGAAATAGGTAATTGATAGTATCTTCCGTCGTGTACAGATTACACTTGTCACAACTGTTTGCGAATATGATGGGACACAGACCGGTCCTCTTGAGAGGTAGATTAAATTTCTTGAATAGTTAGTCACCAATTGCGCCATTTATAACAAGTCTAGTTCCCTATTTCATTTTCTTCATGGAGTAGTTCCAGGTGAGACGTTGTAGGTCGATTCTAGCAAGTTCAGTGCCTGTACTGTAGCTTCGCATGTATTTTATTTTCTTTTCTTCAAAGTTCATTACAAATTTATTCATCCCAGTTGCATTTTGTATAGTAGGTCTTAGTTTACTGTATGTAGTTAACTGATATTCCTAGCGGATGATGATTTTGATTTAAATACTTTCAGCTCGGAAACTGCGAGAGCAGGGGCAAGTAGGAAGTGTTATACCGGTACGAGGCTACATTTCCGTTCTAGAGATTCTATTATTATCTATTTCTATGGCTAAAAGCCTTAATAATGGCTAAAAGAGAACAGATTGATATTTGCTGGAATAATGAGCTCACTTATTTTGTTAAAATGCGCGAGGGCATTGCCCGAGGGCTTTTGACAAATGATAATTGACCGAGATATCTCAGCAAATATCAATCCATCCACCTTTAACCGTTTTAAACTATGCTGGCAAATCAAAACCCATTATTTGCCAAATTTTTTTCTAATGCTTTTGAATGACTTTGAAATGTAGAAAGTGCATTTCTACATTGTTTAATGTCTGCCTTACCTAATCATTTTCATAATTTATAAATTATACGAGATTTTAAAAAGTCGACATATGTCGACCATGGCCATCCGGATTTTTGAAAGAAATATTCATCTGGTTTCGTACGTTTTACCAAATATTTTTCAATAAGTTTTGACTAGAATCTTTTATCAAAAATTGCATTTATACTTTGTTTCATGTCTACTTTATATTATCGACCATGGTAAATATCCGAATTTTTCAGATTTTTTCAAAAACTTTCTATAATTGTTTCAGTAAGCTCTATGGTAATAATTCAGTTGATAGTCTTGTGTTATTAGAAGATATTGACGTCACATTATATTTGAATGTATTGAAAAATGTACAGATCATATCTTTTTCATTGAAGACAAAATGTGATAAAAATCCTAGAACTGTAGCTTCTTTCTTCATGTAGCTTTCAGAAAAGATTACTGTCTATCATGGTACGTAGGAAAACAATCGATGTGAAAGCCTACATCACACTGCCGACACTCGGGTCGTGCTTGTTTTCTGCATACTGCACATTTTCGCCTGTGCCCACAACAGTAATACAGGTATGCTCCTACAACTAGTCACGATGATGAAGTTGTAGACCTCTTCTATGAGAAATTGCAATCAGCAGTTGAACAAGTAAAGAGTCGAGAGATCTGCATCCTGATGGGCGATTTCAATGCGAAGGTTGGTGAAGGAGACGAACCTTCTGCTGGAATTGGTCGCTTCGGTCTGGGAATTCGAAACGAGAGAGGTCAACGGTTAGCAGATTTCTCTACCGCAAACAATCTTTGCATTTTGAATACGCAGTTTAGCCACCACAAGCGTCGACGATTCACGTGGACATCTCCAGACCAAAGCACCCGGAATCAAATCGATTATATGATGATAAATAAGAAATGGCGCAACAATGTACTTGATGCCAGAACTAAACCAAGTGCAGACTGTGATACCGATCACAAATTGGTCGTTTCAAAGGTTCAATTGAAAGCATTCAGTGTGAAAAGAAGTAGTCAACCATTCCGTTTCAACTTGAATAAACTGAACGATTCGGAAGTCCGGGATCAATACGTAACAGAAACGAACAACCGATTTGCAGCGCTATTGGAGACAGATACTACGGAGATGGAGCCGAATGATCTCTGGTCAAACATAGCTGATACCTTAAAAGAGGTTGCAACCGATGTCATAGGACGTGCCCCTAGGCGGAAAGTAACTGATTCTTGGATTGGCAACGAGACTCTCAAGTTAATTCATGAACGAAGAGAAGCTCGGCGTGTTTCAGATAGCCTTTTGATTAAAAAGCTGAACAAGAAGATAAAGAAAAGCCTGCGTAAAGACAAGAAAACCTGGCTAGAACGACAGTGCGCTGAAATCGACGAGTTCGATAGAATGCATAAAGGCAAAGCACTTTTTCGAAAAATCTCCGCACTTACTGAACCAGCAGCTACTGAAAAACAAAGTGTAATCAATGACTCCACAGGTCTAACCCTCATAGAACCCAACCAGGTTCTAAAGCGTTGGGAAGAATACGCTAAGCAGCTTTTCGGTTCAACTTCATCGGTTTTTCATCAGGAGCTGGTTACTACGCCTCCAGCAAAAAAGGAGCCTGTTCCGCTGCTTGCAGAAGTCCAGAACGTGGTAAAGAAACTGAAAATGGGCAAGACTGCAGGTTGTGACAATGTGCCTGCGGAACTCGTCAAGTTCGCTGGTGACTTTGCCACAAAAAGTCTTCACAAGCTTTGCGTGAGGATTTGGGAAACGGAACGTTGGCCAGACGATTGGAAAGAGCAAGAACTCGTATTACTGCACAAGACTGGCAATCCCAAAGAGTGTGGCAATTATCGCACCATCGCGCTTATATCGCATGCTAGCAAAGTCCTCCTCAATATACTGCTGGACCGCCTGCGCATGAAGATCGAACAGGAACTCCCAGATGAACAAGCAGGGTTTCGAATTGGCAGAGGCACCGCAGACATGTTGGCAACCCTACAAGTCATTATTGAAAAGGCTAATGACATGTCATGTGGAGCGGTTATAACTTTCATTGATTATTCCAAGGCTTTTGACAGCGTGAGCCACGGTCAGCTCTGGGATATCATGTCTACTTTTGGATTCCCTGATCACCTCGTCAACCTGATAAAGTCCCTCTACTGCAATCAGCAAGGAGTTATTCGCTGGAACGGAGACCGAACCAAGCAATTTCCAATCAAAAAGGGTGTGCGTCAAGGATGTATTCTATCACCGCATCTTTTCAGTTTGTATACTGAGCAAATCATGAGAGAAACCGATTTTACGAACGCTGGCATAAATATCGGAGGCAGACAAATAAGCAATGTCAGGTATGCCGATGACACAGCTTTGATAGCCAAGAACATGAGTGAAATGCAGGAGATGGTTGACCAGGTAAATGCTTCAGGAGTTGAGAGGTCGCTCAAGCTAAATGCAAGGAAGACAAAAGTAATGCGAGTCGGTTCAACACGTGACGAAGATAGCACAATCACAGTTGGGGCTGAGACTGTTGCAGAGGTCGATCGCTTCAAATATCTTGGCTCTATCAAGAAAAATGATGGAAGTTGCACAGAAGACGTCCGTGTGAGAATAGCTATGGCTAAGGCGAAGATGACCAGACTGAACAAGCTATGGGCAGATAGGGCACTACCAACAAAGCTCAAGATGAAATTAGTGATGACGCTTGTGTGGCCAATTCTATCATATGGAGCGGAAGGATGGACGCTGAAAACTACAGACGAGCAACACATCGAAGCTGCCGAAATGTGGTTCTGGAAGAGAATGTTGCGCATAAATTACAGAGAGCACCGAACGAATGCCAGCATCTTCGAGCAACTGGCCACTACCCCTATGTTACTTCGACACATTCGGAAAAGGAAACTCTCCTTCTACGGTCATCAATGCAGGGAGGGAGGATGCCTTTTAACGAGAACTGTGCTGCAAGGCAACATGGAGGGCAACCGGCGCAGAGGAAGGCCCAGGACGCAGTATGTCAACAACATCATGAAATGGACCGGACTCAACATGTACGAATTGAACTGCGCAACGCGTGAGCGAAAACTGTGGCGTGCCATCTCCAATGGGTCGGCCGAAGTTCAGCAATGAATATGCCGCTTAAAGTAAAGTAAAGTAGCACATTTTCGCTGGCGACTGTTCAAGGTTGATTGAAAGAAATGTTGTCCTACTTGCCTATGAGCACCAAACGCATGGATTTTCTAGGTACAAAATCGGGAGAAACAGCTTTGCGCTTCGGCATGATGTCAAAAACTGATATACGATGCTTCTAATTACAATAGATGTAGTAGTTCATAGAATTTGTGACGCCACACGAAATGCGCGCGAGGGACTCACGATGTAGCCTATCATCTGTGAGGGAAGAAATCATTGGAAATTTACCATCCTCACACAGTCCTACGTCACACTTTTAGTTGTAATTCACGTCACTCTGTTCATGTCCAAATGTAATTGCTACACGATATGCGCGTACTCAACCGAAGCAGAAATTGTCATCATGTATTATAAAACGAAGTCGCTTCAAATTTATCACGGCAAGTATCGGAAATTTACGACTAAGATAAATCAACTATTTTCTCCGGAGATTTACCACGGTCGACATTTGTCGACCATACAAAATCAAGCATAAATTATCGAACTAATGCTTGCGGAAAAGAAATTCTAAAGGCAAGAACGGTATTTTGGACGTAAAGTTTTAACTGATGAAAAAGGGAACTACCTTAAATAGTTTTAAAAAAATAGTGCGCAAAAATGCAAAAGAATGAAAAATATTATGCACTCTTAAACGGAAGATTTTTCAAAGTGAAAACAGTTAGGAATTTGAAATAAACACCTAATTTATATTGACAGAGACTTGCTTGTGATATTCCCTTACTAATCTTCACAGATATATGCCATTTTCCACAAAATATTCTTGATTTTCAGTATGGTCGACAGATGTCGAATGTGGCAAATAACAGGTTAACAGGGACGATTAACTGGTCACGGAAGTGCATAGATATGATTTTGAAATGTGGAATATCATCGTAGAATCCCATGGTAAAATCGTGTAACATACATAGAAATTAATAATGCCATAGAAAGTCCACTTCTATGGTAACATACATGATTGCAATAAATTTTAAAATTGTTGAGCGAGAGGCGAGTACCAAGCAGTGGACAATTATTTTGAAGAAATTTATGTATTTAAAAAATGAATCCCCTTTTGATAGTTTATAAATAAAAAGAGCCACGAAATTCACATTATGATCTATTAGCACGATGCCTTTCGTCCAATCTCAACGGGTGTCAACTTTGGACAGAAACAAATCCTAGATGCAAACTTAGATATAAAATTTGAATCATTCATAACAGATACTTAGGAAAATATAGAGATATCCTTATACATAAACATAATAGAAATCAAAGCATAGTATTACTGTAAGACACTATACAACCAGGGAACCCTAGTTATCGGCGCTCCCCTTGACCAGGAAGTGACATTCGAAAAATCTCTATGTGTAACAGACCGAGCTATGAGAGACCCTTAACCCAATTGATTACTACAGTAAGAAACCTACCAGTCTCCGTATCACGATCCGGTTATTCCAAGTTAACCACGTCGAATCCTTTATGATGTGGACGAGCACCGGAGCAGCCACGCGAACGTCACTCGAAGATGCGCCTGGTTAGTTATTAACCCTGCCCTACCAGTTACTAGGTATTATAGGTAATACCCTAACTCGAATGAATCTGTGGGTATTACCCAGGTACGTTATAACGGTTGTGGGTAGCAGTTAATAAGCTGAAACAGAAGTATCATAAAACCCCAACCTCCTAATTCAGCTGAAATTATGTCTTGCTAACTTCTTACATATATCGTAACCCGCAGATGCGACGGCAAAGTTATAATGCTGCTTACGATTAATTAATTAGCCGCAAAGGAAATATCATAAATCTATGTCATAAACCTACGCCACTTGCCTAAAACTTCTTAGTTCAGTTGAGAGCAGTGACTTACCATCAGCCGTATAATTTTAAGAGAGCAACGTTTTTGTTGACCGCGCACGCTAGCCGCCGTGAGCTTTACTCATTGCATTTATAATAAAATGGTACATTCTAACACCAGAAATACTTAATTCATGTTTATCTTATGTTTGCCTATACTTTTACCCAGAAACCACCCAAAACCCCATAAATCGGAAGCCACCAACACCTTACAATTATATACAATATATACATGTCCGTGAAATCCTCAGTTATCACTTGAATGTGATATAACTTTACAACCCTTCACCAGAAAATTGCGCCAATGCTCCCAGATTTGTGAGCAATACCTATATACAATTTAGTTCTTCACATCAATAGTGAAAATACCAACACCTATAATTAAAATATTTACGTTAAGTACTAGTTATAATTTTATTACATATAAACAAATAAGCAACCCTGTTACATATGTATCATTCCTACAAGTTGAGTCTTAGAAAATTCAGTATTACTGTTGATGCTTAACATTTTATTATTCACGGGATCACATTAATTATGTTCTTTTGACAACACTCGCATGACAATAATTATCAGAACATATTGGAATTTCACTATACCACTGCAATACCAATATACGCATAAACTTTACCAATGCGTGATCAAAGAAGAATTATGCAACATGCCAAAAACTAAGATGAGTTCACTTGACTGACTGCAAATTTGCGACGCCTGTACGCCAACGAAGCGGATGATTGACTGTCACTCATTTCTGAGGCATAGTTTTTCAAGAATGTGTTATATGCATGAAAGAGTACTCTGAATGCTAGCTGCTTCAAGTCACAATCACAACCAATCTTGTTGAATGATCGTATTTCGTTGGATGATTCTAGCGTCATTTTGCTCAAAATTGCTGTGACAGAACTTCTGTAGAACAGTTCTGACTGTAGCTCAGAGTCATCTCTGATTCTTGCAATTGTCTGATAAGCAGATGAAACGAGAGAGACAACAAATGGTGATGGACGTTTCAAGCCTCCTCTGCTTCTTATGTTTATTAAGCGAAGATGAATTTCAGATTCCATAGCTAGGAACTCAGAGTGAATCAAAAATTCTTTACATGGATGACATTTCAAACGTTTTCCCAATGATTGAGCGATGTATCCTCCTATGTAGAGAATCATGCTTTTGTCCCATGATTCAGAAGATTCGCTCAATGGTAATGATATGATAGATTGAGAGAGCAAGTGCATGGAATCTTCTTCATCACTGAAGTGCTGCAAATCATTCAGTTTAAATCCGTAGAATTTTAGGAGAGTTGATACCCGAATTTTCTTTTCGGCTTGAAGAACCTGTCGGACAGAAACAAGAAAATTTCCACCGTGAAATTGGCGATATCTACCGAATCTACGCTCTATCCAATCATTGACAATCAAGCCGGGAAATACTGTTGTGAAATTGCATTCTTCGATCAAGTATACAATCAGTTCGGCTAGAGTTTTGCAGCACTGTCTTACAGCTAAGAAAGTTGGCTTTGATAAACCTGGTAGTTTGGAACTTTCCCAGTTGTTGAAAAAATCTGAAAATTGTAGCAAAAGCTGAATTCTCTTGTCATTTTTCTGGATGGGATTCGCATCAGGAAGCCGCTTATGCTTGCCCTTGGAAGGTGATTTTATATTCCATATAGTCCATATTCTGTTGATCAGTTTTAAAAATCGAATGAATCCGTCTGATAAATCGTACAACTGTGCCGCAGCAATGGTTGACTCATCAAACACTGACGCTGCCAGAGAAACACTTGTTTTTTCAAGACCGTGTGGCTCTAATACCCGATGATTAAGCTTATATGCGATTCTGGCAGAGAGTCCTGATTCCATTTCAACCAGTGTGCGAACATCGGAAATGTCAGCTGTATGAGTCACTTTCGGATTTTCAAAGTCAGGAAATTCAAACACAATTTTGGTTGTCCAATTATTGTAAATATTTTTGAAGTTATGGACTGGGTCAAATATCATAAACAATGGAGCTCCTGAAACTGGATTGATGATCTTGTAATTATTCTTATCAGGACAAAGTGACAAAACGAAGCTGCGATTCACTGGGCTATTATCCACTACGCAGGCAGTAGTAATCAACTCAGCTGCTTCCAGAAGACGTAGATTTCTCACGAACAATTTATACAAATCACATGTAGTCAGATTTGTGGTAGGAGCCAAACAAATGACGTCTTGGAAATTATTTCTCAATGATTTAACAAGAAATCCACAAACAGCCCGTGCAAGACCAGGCGTCGATCCAGTATCTCCATCGCCATATAATCTTCCACCACCAAATTCTACCTTTCTTTTTACGTGAATCTCATCAATGCATAAAATGACGTGTCTTACTTCAAGCGACATTTCAGTAACTTTTGTTTGTAAATATTGAATCATGGTATCATCGTTTGGCGAATCAGAAAAGGATGCTGTCAGTCTCTGTAGATGACGCTTACTCGGTAGAGTCAAGCAGTTTGTTCCACGCAAAAACTCATATGCACTTGCACTGTGATTATTTAAAAGGAACATCATTGACAGCATTGCGGGGGAATAATTTGGCCTATTTTTTGTCAACAATTTCAATTGCTCAGTAATAAAAGACATCTTTGAATAGTTCATTTCACATTCTTCCTCTTCAAATTGATCGATCAGTCTCTCACAGATCAAGATAACGTTTTCAAGTAATGTTTTCGAATCTATTTCAGCGGTAGATAGATTGTTCAATAGAGTGAGCAAATTATCAATTTGTGAAAAAAGAGAAATCTTTCCTGAAGGGCATATCTCTCTACCAAATGAGTGAAGTTTCGCTTCATCGATAGTTGTAAAAAAATGGAGATCATCAGTGATGGTAAGGGATTTAACAATTTTCGGTACATCGTGTTCAGTACGAATTACACAAAAAGATAAGGAAGATTTATTCCACACTTTATTGAAATGTTGTAGATGGTTTGGCGCTTCATAAGTCCTCAAATCTGAATAGGAATCTACAATGTCTTGAGACAAAAATTCGGTGTTCCTCCTTTCCATTTCCTCCAATGTTCTTTTACGTCGATTTTCCATTAAAGAGGCTGACGATCTTTTTCGTGGTACATTGCGAGACATGTAGGCTGGAGCATTTTTAAAGATGGAAGGAAATGCGGCTTTACTCAATCTTCTGTTGCACAACGTTCGAGGTTCAGTTTTTCTCCAGTTGTTGGTATCACATGATGATTCTACAAAATCCTGTTCGTTGAAATGTTCAGAGCAGACTCTAAAGTTGTTGGCATTACTTCGCAAAACTTGGAGGTCCATTTTTTCCCACTTTCGAGGTATACATCTTATCCACATTTCTAACAGCTCTTCATCTGATGTTGGAAACTTGTGCAAAGTCATCTTTGGCGATGTTCCTGATTGATTTTTAGCACTACATTCTGGTACGCAACATTTATTTGGCATGCCTGCAGTGCACTTATCAGAAATGTCTGCTAAACTTTAATTTGTGACAGCTCTGAAAACGGACAACTTGTTCACTGCATTAATAGACATGAAATGATGAAAGTACATAGAAACTTGTAATTTTGTCAAGACTCAACTTGTAGGCGTGAAATTTCAATGTCACTTCCTGGTCAAGCGTAGCGCCGATAACTAGGGTTCCCTGATACAACCTAGTACTCATAGAAAGCATAAAAATGGAAAAAGAAAATCTACCACGGAAGGAAAACACTAGTTATAAAATCCTTTTGAGCACAAAGATCTGGACTCCTTCGTTTGATAATGAGAGCCTCTATAATTGAAGGGATGTCATACCGCATGCACTTGTAAATCACAGAAAACCTTCTTCTGGCATCAGTCGAGGAAGCATCACAAATTTGGAGATGTCGAGTAACACTGCTGGATGGAATATTTGTCGATCTTGTGGGACACTTCTGAGGTTTATCAAGCCATTTTGGGACGTGTTCTGACATTCTCTCTCCAAGACATCTTGTCGTCCTCCCAATATACCTGCATCCACATACTTTCAAATTTATAAATTACGTTTGAGTTTGAGAGGAATGGCAATTTATATTTAAGAGAGCGAATCGGAATCCGGCGAAAGTGATGTAAATGATCGGTTAAATTTTTATGAAATTAGTACTATTATTCCAAGAACGACAAATCAAAACGCAACATCCGTTCGACATGCGCAGCCGATTACTGACAATGAATTCCAGGAGAATATAACAAGGCAGGTACCAAAATATTTGACGTTGACGTATATAACGCAATAGGGGAAAAGCGGATGGTTAGGCACTGAAGTGCTAAGTTGCTCAACTGCTTCTTCACAGGTCCATACTTCGACGAATCATACAAGCAACCTCACAATATGTGATGCAAGTTCACCATCTGACGTTGGATCGCTTTGTACGAGATTGGGCATTACACCGAAAAAGATGACAGTTACTCAACCAGATGGGAAATCAGTGCATTTGGAATTTTGAACACGCCATAGTATGATACACCACATGATTTGTGATATCTGGAAATGTCTTCGATATGTCTTGATTATAGTTTTTATGCATCCAATCGTTTTCTTTTCAGGCTCGATTTCTGCATCTAGTAAATTGTCCCTGCCATTATCAGGGCAAGGGATATTAGGGATTTAATAAGATTTCTACATGGCAAAAATACATGGTGAGATAAACTGGTATAGTTTAAATGATGTTTTATGTATAGGATATCAAACGATTTTTGACAGTATATCAACATAACAAACGACGGCCGCAGGCCTGAGTTTGTTATAGGATAATGCTTGAAAATATCGTATGATATCTATCAGAACGCATAGTTTTACCTGTAATTTGGAGTGTGATATCTGATGGTTTCCGTTTGTTATGTACATAATACCAGGGACATCTATGATTAATATAAGATGTCTAAGGCACGCTCAACTCCCATACCATGTCACACCGCTTGGTTTGCTTTTCATTCAATATGATCTTCGCAATTTATGAATCACTGAGATCATAATCACATTTCATTTGTTCGTCGGAGTTTGATTATAAATTGAAGGCCTCCTCACAGATGATGCTCCATAATCATGAGATGTCTAATATGAGATAAAAATATATTGACATCAGCAGCGACTCATTTTTACTTAGGCGCACTTGTAAAGACAACACTGGTTGCTCCTTTCCACCAAAATCTTGATGAAGGATCTTTCGAAGGAATGGATATTCAAACGGTTATTGCTTAGGTTTTAGCATTTTCATTTGTTCTACCAATCAAACTATTATCAATTTTTAAAGTTTCAATTTCTTTTTGTTCGTTTCTGATTGCATCATCGGTATATTTTCATTAGATTTTAATCATGTCTTTTACTTGTAGCCTATGACCTATCAAGGGCGGCGGAGCGCTTTTTCTGTTGGGGGGGGGGGGGGCAGCGGTTGTTCATGAGAATTTCACTTGAACGTGTTTTGTTGTTTATTCAATTATTTATTTGGGCTTATTTGTGTATGTTCATGTGTATACGGTACCTCAAAGGCCTGTTTACAAATAATTCTTTCAACCTTCTGAAGGACATCTTGTTAAACATAATATATCAGCAAATATTTTTCAGTTTAAACTGTCTATGGGTATTTATATCATGGTTAAGGCACGCTTTTCCCGGTAAATTCAAACTCTACTATCGCAGTTTCCATGTATTTTACCCGTATATTATACACACACAGTTGCTTACAGTTGTTTAGGCTACTATAGGCTAATGCAAACGTACTATTGTTGAAATTTGAATTGAAAGAACATTGTATATGTACATTGATTCAATTAAAAATGATCTTCATAATGGCTTGATGTTTGTCTTTATTTTAGACAATTGCCAAATACAGATTTCCTCTGTGGGCATCTGCTCACAAACTCTTTGAGTATTTCCTCCTTATTCAGATTCCGCGACTGTGCACGGAACAAATGAATAATCATTAAATGTGTTAGGCGAGCTTGTCCCATAGTCGACCTGAGATAGTTTTTTATATACCGTAGGTGCGAAAATGACCTCTCGGCAGTTGCAACCGACGTTGGAGCAGCCATCACTAGTTTGCATAGTTTGACACACTCCGATAGCATATTCCTGACTGTCGGTCCAGCTTCTCTCAGTGCTTCGATGATAGTAGGTACGGTTTTATGACTTCCCAATGTTGGTAATAGTCGAAGTTGTGCCGATAACATAGGGACGTCGAAACCACTGGAGTGAATCCCAAGGAGTTCTTTGAGTGTCTTCTCGTCATATTGATTTTGTGTCAATATGTATTCCAGATTGCACAAACTGAAATCAGACGGTTCTTACATTTACGTTATACATGTACGTGCGTATACATTTATATTAGTTTTTGCATGATTATTCTATCATAACAATTAACCTCTAATATAAAATTGTACTTCATGTCGTAATAATGAATATTTAATTCAACTGAAAATCATAAAAATGATTAGTGAGTAGGTCGAATTATTGAAAAGTCAATTGAAAATATTACAATAATACTATCTTGAATTTGCATAAATGCGTTTAATGTTATTGTTCACTTAGGGCACGCAGTTATGTGACGAGTTAAAAGAAAATCCTTTGTTTTGATAGGGTTATATGTTTCTGTTGTTCTTTCAAAATAGAAAAAACCGCAAAACTACCCAACTTTCACAGGCCGATTCATTGAAAAATAAAGTTTAAGCTAAAATAGCGAAAGACAGGCCTTCAGAGACAGACATCAACATTTTTATCTCTCTATCGCATATTCTCAGCTGGAACATGTCACAAAGAAGTGAAAAAATATATTTTGAATAAGAATAAGACGTATGGTATTTAATAGTTTTTAGAGGTCAAAATTTTGAAGTGGAAGAAAACATAATGTATAGGAGAGATCCAACTTACCATTTCAAACCATCTTGATCGAACCGTGCTTTTATTTGTGACACTATTAAGTCTATGGATTCATAATATATTCGCCGCAAGTGATTGATTCCATCCAACTTTGCATCTGAAGCAGCAGTTAGTGAATGCTCATATCGTTTGGGTGGATGCACAGGTCGCGGAGGCTTGATGGGTTTGATGTTTGTTTCTAAAGCATCAGCCATCGATTCGACCCTCTCAAGTAGCTCCTTGAAATTTTCTAGATGATTAATCAAAAACTTTGCTCCTCGCAAAGCCTCACCTGCTGACATCTCCACTTTTTGAAGCTCCTTCGCAAAACGTTCGCATGGACCAAATATTTCGTCACACAATCTCATAGCGAAAATTGTTTCAAATTTCTTCAAATATGATTGGTAACCTCGCAGCTTGGTACGTATATCTGGTTTCTTAGATTTCGAAGAAGCAAGATCAGTTATTGTACTAACCACTGCATCACAATGTTCAATGAAGCGAACGAAAGCCTTGTGCCTCACCGTCCAACGTGTAGGGCATATAGATAACAGCCGGGTTTTCTTAATTTGTTCAGTGTTCGAATCCTCAACATATTTATTGAATATGTCAAGTCTAGACGCAGAAGATCTCAGGCACGAAGCAATATCACGGACACAGTTTAAGGCGTCGGATATCATGGAAATCTGCAATAGACGATAATTCTTAATAATTTATATGAAATATGAATTCATACATTCTAAAGGAATGCATGAGTACCTTCTGTCATAAAAAAATTTGAACATTTGAAATAGTAAATCAATTTAAGGACGTTTTTGATAAAGATATTTTTCAGACAAAAACTTTGCTGAAAACGGAATATTCTAAGCAAAGAAAAGAATGAAACATGACATTAGGGTGGATATGTAACAAAATGTAAATAGCATTAGAATAAGGTTAAAGCACAAAAAGCAACTAGAAGTATAGAGGTATAATAGCTATAGCTTAATAATTTGTCTACGTATATGATAGCATACTTATACTTATATAATATTAATGATAAAATAATGAAATAGTATTAATAAAAGACGAAAAAATTCATACATTTGCTTCAGTATTTACCTCTTTTGCTTCTTCGACTAGAGCTAGATCCAAGGAGTGATTGCAACAGTGGATGTAGCTTGCTAGCGGTTGTGACCGACGAATATGAGCTTGGCATCCGTTGAATCGTCCTTTCATGTTTGCTCCACCATCAAAGCACTGCCATCTAAGCTTTTCCCAGTCGATTCCAAGGCGAAGGAAAACATCTTTAATTACCCGGAACAGAGTTTCTCCAGTGCTGCTTGGTGCCTCAAGAAAGCCGAGAAAATATTCGGTTGGCTTCAGATCTTCACTATTGACAAATCGGATACACAATGAAAATTGCTCTTTGCCACTTATATCTGTTGTTCCATCAGCAATAACAGAACAGTAGGGACTGTCTCGTACTTGTGAAAGAAGATCCCTTTGAATCTTATGAGCCATTATCTGTAAAAGCTCATTTTGGATATCGTGGGTCAAATAATTTTCGCGCCGATTTAACCAGTCAGCCAGTTCCGGTAAGTCTTCTGCTCTGTCTTCCAGAAACGACATCAGGTTACTATGCTTCTCAGAAACATTATGATCATTATGACCTCTTAAAGCCATTCCTTGCATTGCGAGTAACCTTACATTTCTGATAACTTCCAGGTAGGCTACACGGTTTCTTCGTTGTTCTATTTCATGTGCGCTATTCAATTGAGTAACAACAGAAACTCCCCATTGACCAATTGTCTTTTCATTTGCCAGTCTATGTATTTCAGACTTTTCATGATCCTTGTATCTATCAAAAGCCTTCTTCCACTTCTTGAATCCAGTTAGAAATGCAGTTTCTCTGAAGTCAGTCCTTTTAAGAAGTTGCTTCTCCAGTGCTGCGCTACAGACATGACATACGACATGATCGCTTGCCTTATCGTAATGTAGCCAAGAATGTTTAGTAAAATGAGCAGTAGAACACCGACGTCCATTAGTTCGAGGAAATTCAAAGGAGGATGGAGGATGAAAGGGGACATCTTGTCTTTCCGTTTCAGGAACAGTAGCAATTCTGCTTTTCTTAGCAGGTGGTTCATCAGAATGCTTATCGAAGGTCGAATCAACTCCTGTCGGCTCCAGATTCAAACTACTACTGGATTCATCAGTCATAGAATGCGGCCGTTTTGAAGAGGATGGTAGGAAAAAGTCGTTATTCTTTTGTGAGGATGTTGCGGATTCATTTCCTACAAATAAAAATTATATTGAAAGATACATCAAAACATGAATGTGATATTCTAAATAAATTCGGGCAGCACTTGGGACGCGCCCTTATATCAAGTTAGTTAAAAATCTGACCAGAGGGACAGGTAGGGGCCGCGCCCAGATAATCAGTTAGCTACAGCTTAAGAGGAACATGCACAAAAAATTCATAGGAACATTTCCCTGTAAAAAATTTGACCACAAGGACAGATAAGGGTCGCGCCCAGATAATCAGTTAGCTAAAGCTTTAGAGGAACATGAACATAAAATTCATAAAAACATTTCACTGTAAAAAATTTGACCAGAAGGACAGGCAGGGGCCGCGCCCAGCCAGAAACCAGTGTTTACATCATTAGGGGAGACCGGGGCTGAAATATGAAATATATATTTTAAATAAAGACTACGTACTTCACATACATGACTGCTGAGTAATTGCTGATATGCCAATTATGTACATGTACATTATTTCCATGCTTCGTTGAATCATCAAAAATCTTAAGATAAATCTATGTAACCTTAGCGAACCTGGGAATTACAATAACAAAACATACAACAGATTTCGTCTTGATTCACTTATCTCTATAACACCTTTTGACGGTTTTTTGACGTAATCTGATCTAACTGTTCCTTAGTAGGCGTATCTAATCAGCAATCGACTCTTCCGTCAATGAGATTTTCTCAGAGAGGGTTACGTCTTGTCTACACACCTCAGATAAGCCTATTACAGGTAATGTTCAGATAAATTGTTATACTTTTACTAACTCATGCATTTTAGATAACGGATCATGATGTGTGGAAGGATTCATTTGTGTATTTTTGCAAGTAGGTATTGGTCCTTAATTCCTAACCTAACTACCCTCAAGGTGAGAAGGAACCACCCTCTCACGATCGGAGCTGCTGGCGAATTGAGTGCAGCATTAAACTTCCGTCTCATCTATCAGGTCGGTCCTTCTCGAATGGTTGATTCGATCAGGGTACCTGCTAGATTCACTGACTGTCGAACTCGCTGCATTCAACACTACCCCCAGACAGGTCATCCGATCAAGGTAGGGGCGGAAAAGTCATACTAATTTATTAAGGTGGCCAACTTATCTAGGGGACATCCTACTTCTGATGGCCTAGTCAGTGATGCATCTAAGCCCGTGAGTTTTTCTTCCTCCGACTGCTTCGTTAGCGTTACTCTAACGCATTCCCGCCAAAGACACCCCAGGAATGATACCCGGGGCCGAGGGTTGCCACGTCGAAGTAAGTCGAATCTGCTACCAGAAACGACGCAGCGACAGGGCTCTGGTGCCGCTGTGGAGGTTACTCCATACCGTAAATTGCATCACCGACCTTGATTGAGATTTCATCATTTCATTTCATTCAAAGTACAAGTCGCTCATAGATATACTTACTGTTCAATTAAGAGATAACTGAGATGAGTTATGGATGACAAACTGAATCAAGTCAATATGATAAATTGAATCTGTAGCTGCGAACAAAGTGCTTATAAGTCAAGCCATATTTCTGTGAACAAATGAAACCTGAGAAACTTACCCTAGCCATGTTGATTGGAAAATGCAGCCATAAACATTTGCGAACGGATCAGACTTACCTCATTTCTTCAATTAATGGATTTAACAGGTGTCAAACATTGCATTCCAAAATATCCAAATGTGTCAGCTCACCAGGAAGTCCGCAACGATTCTCGCTGAATCGCCTCTTTATCGTCATAAACAAAGATGTTTAACATTTCATTTATCGATAATAAAAGCAAGACTACATGTACATACAGAACTTTTCGCCAATTTTCAAGCAATATCCGCAAAGATCCATCAAATTCCGACCAATGCAGTTGGAGAGAATCAACTAATTTCACTTGTTTATCAATGAAATCATCACCTGCATTTTACACCGTGCCGCATCGCTTGCAAATGAAGGATGAAAGTGGAGAACTAGCTAACAGTCAAACATAATGAACACTTTTATAGATATACGTAAATTATCAAAAATCGCAAATCTGCTAATAGGAAACAAATATTTTTTCTCTCCGATGGCTTTCAAATTCACCATACCGATGCAGAATTTGACGCTGAATCCGAATCTGCCCTCCGTTTTCCCATCCGATGCTTCGTTTTGGCTCTACAGCCCAAAATATCCCAAATTCGCCCTTAACTCTCTCGTTTTTCGAAAAGTTTTGAAGAATCTTTTCTCTCCGATGGCTTTCAAATTCACCATACCGATGCAGAATTTGACGCTGAATCCGAATCTGCCCTCCGTTTTCCCATCCGATGCATCGTTTTGGCTCTAAAGCCCAAAACATCCCAAATTCTCCCTAAACTCTCTCATGTTTCGAAAAGTTTTGAAGAATCTTCTCTCTCCGATGGCTTTCAAATTCACCATGGCGATGCAGAATTTGACGCTGAATCCGAATCTGACCTCCGTTTTCCCATCCGATGCTTCGTTTTGGCTCTACAGCCCAAAACATCCCAACTTCGCCGTTAACGCTGTCGCTTTTCAGAAAAATTTTAAAAAATTTTTCTCTCCGATGGCTTTCAAATTCACCATGCCGATGCAGAATTTGACGCTGAATCCGAATCTGCCCTCCGTTTTCCCATCCGATGCTTCGTTCCCACGGCAGACAATGAAACGTTCCAAGAGCGCGTCAAACTTATTGACTAACCTAGGCATACATTTTAGAGCCCAAACTTTTTTTTTTTTTGGACGAGATCGGTGTGGAGGACTCTTCCACCATTCCATTTTCACGCAGGCGCTTCTAAAGCGGGGCTGGACCTTACCCCTAATGGTCCCTTGACTTAGTGATCCTCGACAAATGCATGCATTGCATGAAGGAACATTAAGCGCAAGAACTAGAGGCTCTGATTGCGTTCCGGGCGGACCTCCCCGGGGGGGGGGGGGGTCCCATAACATAGCGCTATAACGGGCTGGACATCCCCCTTAAGTGTACGAGATCGTACAAGGCCGCTTAACAAGTGATCTCCTTGTCCAAAGTTTCAGCTCGATGATTAGGAACTTATATATAAAATAGACACTTAGTAACTCACCATGTCAACCCCATGGAGACCAGTAACCGACACAGTCCATTCATCACACTAGGGTCAGTTGAGCGATAAAAAAAAAAAAACAAACGTTAAAAACAAATAAATACAATAGCCCAGTCGTCAGCAGGTACCCTCGCTGGATTGCGTTAATTCGGCCCCTCTACCTGAAACGCTCAAGCCCAGAGCGGGCGGGGCCCGCCATAAACTTTCTATTTCATGCGGCCTGTGGCATTCTAAAATCAATACAGTAATGAATAGTGTGTAATAATAATAATAACTGGATAGTAATAGTAAAAAAACAAAAACAAAACAACCGCAAAAAGACGGATACCACCAAAACAAACAAAAATATATGTGGAAAATACTGAAATAGGTATAACCAATAAAAAAAAAATGTTTAATGATCAAACAGTGTTAATTACAATAGTTTTTAAATGCGCATAACTGCGAAGTGATCAGCTGCCTTGGCTGAGAAATATCCAAACTTTGACTAGTAAAATTGTTTATGACCGGTTTAGGATTTTCTCAGTACATGCCATCATTTTAGACTTACAATATCCTCTGCTGTCTCATCACAAAAAGTGTCATATTAAGTTCGTTTAATTAGATCTTCAAGATGTGAGCAAGAGGCGACAATAACGATAAAACCTGGCCGGCAAATACATTTAATTTCCCATGTATATAAGGTATTGCCAACTGTCTGAGAAATGTCAAACAGAAACAACAGGGAAATCAAAATCTTCCACTTTATGATATATTGAGGTCGAAAAGACCGTCTACTACTAGATGGGAGTCTCACATCGATGGTAAACAACGGCTTGTCCATTGACTCACGGTTTTCTATCTGACAAGAAGACTCCATCGGTAAATTTTTCGAATTAAGGTATTGAAATGCTTGGTTAAAAATTTTTAATTTTTTTTTTTTAAAAAAAAAATTACGGTCCTATATTCGTCTAAAAAATCGTCGAAGGTGTGTTTGACTATATAATTTAGCTAGGTCCAAACTGTTTTATTGAATTTAAACCAAATTGAGTTTACAGTAAACATAAAAGCGCAAATTCGCAAATTTAACAGTATAATCAAGTCGTTGCACATGATAAAGGTACTCAGCATATCTTTCCACCACCCATGGGTAGCTCCTCGAATTTGTGAGAACACGTAACCGGAAAAGAAATGTAAGACTGCAGACACTATTAAAAATCAATAGCTTCTTAAAAGAGTCCACGTCATAACAAGAATTACCCCTTATATTTGATTTTGGAGAAAAACGACTTCTCAGATCCTACACACAAGTATTCTACGCAGTAGTTGAATGGAATGTGGAGATCACAGGAGGGAAAAATATTGATTTGCTGATAGCACCTGTGATCTAAGTTGTATAAAAGATAGAGAAGTCAAAAACTTGCATAGAGTGGACCTTCACGTTAGATAATATCCTTCAGAACAAATTCTTGAAGTCGAGCTGAGGCTACACTCCAAAAATAAGACATAAACCATATTACTCACCTGATTGAACGTGCACAATAGTCAACTTATATGTGAATATCATTCTCTTATTCACATTCAGAACCTTGTTGATATTCACCCGATAACTATTTTATAGTTGTACAATTTCTGGGCTCCGGCAGAATTGCGAATTTCTATAACACGTTATAACGAGTATTTTTTTTATGCCAATTTTGCGGGAAAATCACCAGAAAATCATAGTTTTTGGGTAAGTTTTAAGTGATCGTCCTTGTTTCTCACTAAACAATTAATATGAAAAGTTTGCGATTTCATATCTTTAACGTGTTAGGAAAGGACTTCCTTATCAGAAATAAGCTCATTTATAAGTGCATTGCTACTGCAGTGGAAGAATCTATGTCCCAAAACCAAGCCTCGTCATCAGGATTTTGAGATAGAAAACTGTTACATATGAAACAAAAGTTGTTGGATGCTTTATCGACAGGAACGATTATAGTTTTTTATGGAGATCTTGCAACTCCTTATCATCACAAAACGTTTGCTCTGCCATTATCTTTTTTTTTTTCCCCCCCCCCAATAACCCCAACTTCTTAAACGAAAGGATGCGGTTGCTTTACTAACATCATGACCCAGTTTTTCCCAATTAGAGGAAGGTCATCAACTTTTAAAGTGAAGGCGACTGACCACACGAGATATATGATTATCTATGAATCGCAGATCTCTTTTTGAATGGATTGTCCATGATATTGACCTAGACAATCTGTGTTTAGTGCATACGCGAAATAGCTCATGAGACCTGATCATTTATTATATCTAAATTACCGTAAAAACATCCCATAAGGCTCATAAACAAAACTGGTCATCGATCACAGCTGCAATCGCTCTGAAAATGCCAACAACTTCCTGAATGTCAGGCTATTAAGAAACTTATTATAAATTGAAGAATTTCAAACAATATAGGTTATTAAGCTTATGGTACACTTGGAGATATAGATGTTTCGCTTTTTCTGGAACTAAAGCACAACACTTTTATCATTAATACAGAAGGTAAATGAAATGTTTGTCAACTAAATGAGACTTGAAAGGAATCAATATATGCGTTTTGTCTTCGGTAGAGCTATCCCTCTGTGTCTATATAAATAACTATGAACATATGTTGTCAAAACGAAAATTGGTCATTCGACTATCAAGAAGCCTAAATACAAATTTTAAGCATGCAATCACTAATCGATTCAGCAATGAAAAAAATGTCTTATTTTGTTGCTCTGCACACTCTTGAAGCTCCTTGAGAATATCCTCACAACTATTAATGGAGGATATTTTCTTTCTACCCGACTTCCTAAGGCCATGGCTTCTCTTAAATAACGTCAGCTAAATAGGAGAACTAAAAAATGAAAAAATGAATTTGGCAGTGTTCTGAGAGGCGGCAAAACCCTCCGCGCCGACACACTCTGTCATTCAAACAACCTAAAGGATCGCAAAGGTGTTCAAGCGTTTCTTATATGAAAATCTCTTCCTTTACTGTTAAAGCTCGAAAGGGGAGGCAATTACTGTATCAATTTATTACGAACATCGACAAAGACAATAATTTGTATACGTACACCTCAGTCCCAACTGTGATTCGACCTATTAAAAATGATTACTTAAATACGTATTGAGAATGATTCCTTCTTTGAACAGATTGTGACTGCCCGAATGCCCCATTAAAGTCTAATACAATGTAATGTGGCTTTCGGTTTTTGGTCTGTCCAACAACGTAACTGGACCCCCAACCCCCCAGAGATTGACATGTGAATCCAATACTATATACAATGTCTCTACTCATTACACGAGAAACTACTAGGATAATTTAAAACGAACCGTCTGCCGGTACTAAAAACTCTTAAAAGTAGTATTAGTGTCAAGAAGATTTACAACATAGGCATCTATTGCTGCCACAGACATCAACAACTACTGACGCATGGGAGGCGCTATCCACTCCTTCGCATTAACGTCATACACGTTTAGCTTGCATTAATATCCAAATTTCAAATGCAGGACCCCATACTAAGCAGAGGAATCCTTTCAGAGGTGGACTTTAGATCCTGCTATCTAATTGGTACTTAGACCTAACACAACTACCGATGTCATTAATAAACCGCTATAAGAATGTGAGGCTTTCGCCTGCCAGCAGAGGTACCAGTAGCGGGTCATAAACCACCAGCATTCTGCAGACTTACTGTGTTAGCAATGAAGCTGGGACATTCCCATAACGACGTCTACATGTTTCATAATTTAATAAACTTATAGTTAATAAGACTATAAGGTTTGTCCTTAAGAGGGACAGGGGTGTGCGTTCCCCACCGGCAGACATTAAACGTTCAATGGCGCGTCAAACTTTTGACTATCCTAGGACTACATTTTAGAGCCAAACTTGACGAGATCGGTGTGGAGGACCTTCCCACTAGTCCATTTTTCACTCAGCCGCTTCTAAAGCGGGGCTGGACCTTACCGCCTAATGGTCCTTCTGACTTGTGATCCTCGACAAATGCATGAATGCATGAAGGTCTTTAAGCACAAAGACTTGACGGATCTGATTGCGTGCCGGGCGGACCCTACCCGGGGTCCATAACATAGCGCTATATACGGGCTGGACATTCACCCTTAAGTGTACGAGATCGTACAAGGCCGCTTAACAAGTGATCTCCTTGGTCAAAGTTTCAGGCTCGATTGATTAGGAACTTATATATAAATAGACACTTAGTAATCACCATGTCAACCCCATGGAGACCAGTAAACCGACACAGTCCATTCATCACACTAGGGTAGTTAGCGATAAAAAAAAAGAACAAACGTTAAAACAAATAAAACAATAGCCAGTCGTCAGCAGCTGTACCCCGCCTGGTTGCGTTTCGGCCCCTCTACCTGCAACGCTCATGAAAAGCCCAGGCGGGCGGGGCCCCGCATAAACATATATCGGCTGGCATTCTAAAATCAATACAGTAATGATATGTGTACATAATAAGTAATACTGATAGTAATAGTAAAAACAAAAACAAACAACCGCAAAAGAACGGATACATCCAAAACAAACTAAAATATATGTGTGAAATACTGAAATGGTATAACCAATAAAAAAAAAATGTTAAGAAAACAGTGTTAATTATATTGTTTAAAATGCGCACTGCGATGTCACTGCCTGGCTGAGAAATATCCAAACTTGACCTATGAAATGTATATTACCGGTTAGGATTTTCTCAGTACAGTAATGCCTTCATTTTAGACTTACAATATCCTCTGCTGCCTCATCACAAAAAAGTGTCATATTAATTTCGTTTAATTAGATCTTCAAGATGTGAGCAGATGCGACAATAACGTAAAACCTGGCCGGCAAATAACATTAATTCCCATGTTATAAGGTATTGCAACTGTCTGGAAATGTCCAACAGAACAACAGGGAAATCAAAATCTTCCACACTTATGATATATTGATGGTTCGAAGACCGTCCTCTACTAGATTGGAGTCTCACATCGAGGTAAACAACGGCTTTGGTCATTGACACGTCCGTTTCTATCTGCAGAAGCTCCATCGGGTAAATTTTTCGCGGAAGTTAAGGTATTGAAATCGTGTAATTTATTACCGCATATATCGTCATATATATCTCGAAGTGTTTGACAATAATTTTAAGCTAGTGTCCACACACTTTTTATTTTTAACCAATATTTTATCATAAAAGCAAATTCGCAATTTAACAGAAACCAAGCTCGGCAAGTAAAGGACTGCAATTCCCTACAACATATGGATACTCCTACGAATTTGTCTGAACACGTAATCACGGAAAAACGAAATGTAGACTTCAGACACTATAGAAATCAAGCATGCACTTAAAAGATGGTCCACGTCATAACAAGAATAACCCCTTATATTTGATTTTGGAGAAAAACGACTTCTCATATTCCTACACACAAGTATCTACGATTAGTGGAATTGAATGTGAGATCAAGGATGGAAAAAAATATTATTCTTGATAGCACCTTGATTCTAAAGTTTGTATAATAGAGTAGAGAAGTCAAAACTTGCATAAGTGGACGTTCACGTAGAAATATTCCAAAAAATCTTGAGTCGAGGCTACACTCCACAAAATAAGAATAACCATTATTACTTGCTTTTACTCCAACTTAACTCTTTAACTTACTAACTACTTTACCCTGACTGACTCCTCAACTTCGTATCTCTGACGTCTATGGATAACTCTTCATCACAAACCAATTATCACAAGTTTTAGCTAACACCTGATTGACTCACAGTATCTATTGGAAATTTTCTCTTATCACATTCAGACCTTTGTTGATATTCACCGATAACTTTATTAGTTGTACAAATTTCTGGCTCCGGCAATGAATCTAAACTTATAAGGATTTTTATGCAATTTTGGAATCCAGAAAAGTTTTTGGTAGTTTAAGGTCCTTGTCACTAACATTAATATTAAAGTTTGATTTCATATCTTTAACGTGTTTAGTAAGGACTTCCTTATCAGAAATAAGCTCAGGTTTATAAGTTGCATTGCCTACTGCAGTGGAAGAATCTATGTCAAAAACCAAGCTCGTCCATCAGAATTTTGGAGATAGAACTTTTTACATATGAAAACTAAAGTTGTTGGATTGCCTTTTACGACAACAAAAATAAACAAAAAAAAAAAATCAAAAAACAAGCAAATACAATACAATAAACCATCACAAAAAAACCAAAAAATAAACAAAAAAAAAACACAAACAACAAAAGAAAAAACAAAAATTAAAAAACCACAACAACCACAACTATCGACAAAAAACAAAAAAAAAACAAAAAAAAAACAAAAAAACAAACAAACAAACACAAACAATCACAAGAAAAAAAAAGACAAAAAAAAATAAAGAATAAACAAACGAGGAACGCCCATCAAGTTATTATAGGATGAATCATTGCACCACCATTATTCAACACAAACGTGCTGGCCATATAACATTCCGGCCGACCCACAACTTCATTAACAACGAAAGAATGCGAGCTTTACTAACATCATGACCTAACAAAGGAACCTTGGTTTAATTATCCTCAATACGGAGAGATCCACTGCCAACGATTTTAAAGTTGAAGAGCGACGCGAACTGACACACGAAGATATAGATGAGTTATTCAATGGAATCAGCTTGATCTCTTTTGAATGATTTCCATGATATTTAGACCTAGACAATCTGTGTTTAGTGCCATATACGCGAATATAGCTCTGAGACCTGATCATTTATTATATCTAAATTACCGAAAAAAACATGCCCATAAGGCTCATAAACAAAACTGGTCATCGAGTCACAGCTGCAATCGCTCTGTAAAATGCCAACAACTTCCATGAATTGTCAGGCGTATTAAGAAACTTATTATAATTGAAGAATTTCAAAACAAATAGGGTTATTAAGATTATGGTACACTTTGGAGGATATAGATGTTTCGCTTTTTCTGGAACTAAAGCACAAGACACTTTTACTCATTAAATACAGAAGGTAAATGAAGTTTTGTCAACTAAATGAGACTTGAAAGGAATCACTATATGCGTTTTGTCTTCGGGTAGAGCTATCCCATCTTGTTTCTATATAATTTACTATGAACATTATGTATGTCAAAACGAAGAAGATAGTCATTCGACTGATCAAGAAGCCTAGAATACATAATTTTAAGCATGCTATCACAATAATACGATTTTCAGCAATATAAGAAATTGTCATTTTTGTTGCTCTTCATCACACTCTTGAAGCTCCTTGGAGAATAATCCTCACAACTATTAGATGGAGGATATTTCTTTCTACCCGACTTCTAAGGCCATGGCTTCTCTTACGTCTGCTAATCAGGAGAACTAAAAAATGAAAATGAATTTGCAGTGTTCTGAGAGGCGCAACCTCCGCCTAACCACTCTGTCATTCAAACCCAAAGGATGCAAGGTGTTCAGCGTTCTTATATGAAAATCTTCCTTACTGTTAAGCTCGAAGGCAATTTCTGTATCAGATTTATTACGAACATCCGACAAAGTCAATAATTTGTATACTTACATCATCCCAACTGTGAATTAGAACTATTAAAATGATTACTTAAATACGTATTTGAGATGATTCTTTTGAACAGACTGCCGATGCCATTAAGACTACAATGTAACTGGCTGTTTTTGTCTGTCCAACATACTGGACCCCACATGATTGACATTGTGATCAAATATATTACCATGCCTACACTCTTACACAGGAAACTATAGGAGAATTTTAAAACGAACCGTCTGCCGTAGCTAAAAACTCTTAAAAGTAGTATTAGTGTCAAGAGATTTACAACATAGGCATCTTTGCTGCCACAGACATCAAACACTACTGACCATGTGGAGAGGGCGCTATCCACCTCCTTCCGCAATTAACTGTCATACCCGACATTTAGGCTTGCATTTACTATCGCAATATTTCAATAGGCCACAGGACAGCTCCGCACTAAACTAGCAAGGAATCCTTTCAGAGGTTGGACTTTAGATCCTTGCTAATCTATATTGTACTTAGACCTAACACAACTACCGAATCATTAATAACCCGCTATAAGAATGTGAGCTCTTCGCCTAGCCAGCAGAGGTCCGATAGCGGGGTCAAAACCACCAGCATCCTGCAGACTTAACTGTGTTAAGCAATTGAAGCTGGGACATTCCCATAACGAGTCTACATTTCATAATGCTTAAGAAACATTATAGTTACATACACAGCGCAACACGGAACTTCTTGCCTCCATATCAGCAAGAGCCGACAGCTCAGGTCGCGTCGCAGCCATCAACCCCCACCGGCGCAGACATTAAACGTTCAAGGCGCGTCCAAACTTTTTGACTATCCTAGGACTCACATTTTAAGAGCCAAACTTGCCGAGATCGGTGTGGAGGGAAGGGTAACCTTCCCCACTATTCCATT